>CM077347.1:10794106-11294831 GCA_039655645.1 Ammopiptanthus mongolicus | reverse complement strand
CCAATTTGTACAGTTTAATCACCCTAACAAGGAAGCTTTTCGCCTAAGGAAATGTACATAGGAAAATATATAAATCAAGAAAGTAGGAAAATTACCGATGCTCCATAATCAAGCAATTAGTGACGTCTGAGCTCCATGCATGAACAAAATCATCCTGTCAGAAATATACAAAAAATAAAAATAATGTCACATACATTAACAGCTGAGCATAATGAAACATAATAGGTTTAATGAAGTTTTTGGTCCTTGAAAATATAGAGCTTTTTGATTTTAGTCCTTATCTTTTGTTTGTTTTGCTTTTGGTGTCCGTAACTTTTAAAATTTTGTTTTTGGTCCCTGCCGTTAACTCTAAACGTTAACTGCTGACGTGACAGACGAAAGTCCACGTCAGCAGTGACACATGTCAAACTAACTATTTTTTTATTCCATATGTCTGACATGACAGGGACCAAAAACAAAAATTTAAAAGTTAGAGACACCAAAAACAAAACAAAACAAACAAAAAATAAGGACTAAAACCAAAATCCCTATATTTTCAGGGACCAAAAACTTCAATAAGCCTTTAATAAATATGATTTCTTTTAATTTATGAATTAATTTGATTTTCTGACAGATGAATATGAATTGTAATTTTTTTGAGTGAGCTGATTTTAAAGCAAATAATCCTCCAAGTGTAGATGAGAAGCACGTCACTTTGTTACCTGGAACACATGTTGAAGAGCTATAGAGGAAGAGATAGAAGTTGCAGTTGAAGCTAGCCAATGAAAGAAAAAAAGTCTCAAACTTTAATAATGTGCTTGAGAACTGTAGTTGAGTTTTACTTATTTAGTATTTTCAATTGTCAAGCATAACACAAACTACCGCAACAAATAGACATACTAGCCATGACACTGCCAATTGAAAATACAAAATAAACAAAACCCAACTAAAGTTTCCAAGCACATTATCAAAATTTGAGACTTTTTTCTTTCACCGGCTAGCTTCAACTGCAACTATTGTCTCTTCCTTTATAGCTTTTCAACATGTGTTCTAAGTATCAAAGGGACATCCTCGTCATCTACATTCTGAGGATTATTTGCTTCAAAATCAGTCTACTAAAAAAATTACAATTCTTCTTCATCTGTCAAAAAATCAAATTAATTCATAAATCATAGGAAATCATTTTTATTAAATGCTTAATGAAGTTTTTGGTCCCTGAAAATATAGTGTTTTTTGGTTTTAGTCCCTATCTTTTGTTTGTTTTGCTTTTGGTGTCTGTAACTTTGTCCTTGTCATGTCAGACCGATGGAATAAAAAAATAATTATTTTGTCACGTGCCAGTGTGACGTGGACTTCCGTCTGCCACGTCAGCAGTTAACGTTTGGAGTTGACGGCAGGGACTAAAAACAAAATTTTAAAAGTTATAAACACCAAAAGTAAAACAAACAAAAGATAGGGACTAAAACCAAAAAACCTTATATTTTCAGGGATCAAAAATTTCGTTAACCCAACATAATATATTCATTTGTGGGCAGGTCAAGCTTAAACTAGTACACTAGTAAAGTAGGAGTCATGGAAGGAATTTATTGATTATGCTCAAAAGAAAATGTTAATAAAATTAAAGAAGCAAAGTTTAAAGTTTAAACCTTGTAGCAAGCACGGCAAACCACTTCTGTTAAGAAGCTATACTCGATGGCAAATGCCTTCTAGAAGAGAGGAGCATTCCGCTCACTTTCCACGGAAGTTCCATCTTCTGATCTTCCAGAGAACTACTTGAATATGAAAATAAGTTTCGTGGACTTTACTCAAGAGCCAAATCACCAATAGTCCTGACAGGAGCAAGATCCACCCTTGAAATGGTGAAACCGATTAATGTCACGAACAACTATTTCTTGATTTGTGATGTCTGACACAAGCTTCATAAAATTATGGCAATCACAACAAATGCGTAGATTTTTAAAAATTCGGATCCTTTTCATATGGCTGTTGCTAATAAGGACAAAGGCCAGAGCCAACTTCTCACTGTGATGATTAAGATGTTCTTTTTTCTCTTTGTCTGGAACATTACGAAGCACATGTTCAATTTGTGGGGCATAACCTACCAAACTGAGTTTTTGACCAAGCTCTTCCAGTTTCAAATGAATTTCCAGGATGTTAGGATGTACACCATCTGACACAAAGACATGTACTTTATTGTTAATTTCTACCCAGCTACATCCAGGTTCCTTTTTCACACCCTGGCTTGACATCAAGGCCCTTAACTTTTTTACCTCGGCCCACCTACCTTTGCTAGCAAGAATATTAGAAAGTAATATGTAAGTTGAGTCTGTCTCATGGTTAAGCTCAAAGAGCTTTTCTGCAGCCCTTTCACCAAATTTAACATTCCCATGCTTCGTACATGCACCCAAAACAGTCTCCCAGATCGAGGCATTAGATGTTAGCTTCATCTCTTCAACAAAGCTTTCAACCTCCCCAAATCTTCCAGCACGACTGAGAATGTCAACCATGCAAGCATAATGCTCATCTCTAGGAGTCATGCCATAAACATTTCTCATGGAGATGAAGTGTTGTGTCCCTTCTTCAATAAGACCAATGTGGCTACATGCAGAAAGGATACCTATAAAGGTAACCTCGTCCGGTAAGTTACCCTCGTCTTTCATTGCTTGAAAGGTCTCTAGAGCCTTATGACCCTGACCGTGCATAGAGAATCCACATATCATAGTGTTCCACAGGACTATATCACGTCTAACCAATCCCTTGAAAATAGTCTCAGCATCTTCTATGCAGCCACATTTTGCATACATATCAACAAGCGCACCTGAGACATACATATCAGGCAGAAGTCCACTCTTAATTGCCATTGAGTGAAGCTGCATTCCACTTTCAGTCGCAGTTATTTGGGAACAACCACTTAAACAGCCAGCAACAGTGAACTCATTGGGCTTTACTCCTTCTTGCTGCATTAAATTGAAGAATTTAACAGCCTTCTCTGCTTGGTCAGTTTGGGCATAACCAGTTATCATCACTGTCCATGTGAAGACATCTCGACTGATCAACCTAGCAAAAGCTATATATGATTCCCCCATACACCTACATTTGGCATACATGTCCACAAGGGCTGTCCCAACATATTCATTCCCATCAAGATTGTGTTTCAGAATATGAGCATGAACTTGCTTCCCAAAGACTATGTCTAAGAGGCTAGAACAAGACCTTAAAACACTGATAAATGTATACATATTGGGCCTAAAACCTTCGACGAGCATTTGATAGAAAGTCCTAGGGCCTGATTCACAGTAATCATAATCATGAAATCCGGACAACAGAGTATTCCAAGAAACAAGATCTGGTCCTGTCATCGCCTCAAATACACGAGCACCATCATGCACACAGCCATGTCTCATGTACATCCTGATAAGGGCATTACTCACTGAAATATCCGATTCAAACCCATATTTAAAAATACAAGCATGGACACTTCCTCCATAATCCAAGTCCCCCAATTCAGTGATTACACTAACAATACTTGCAAAGGTAAATTGGTTTGGTTCAACACTGGTATGTCTCATCAAGTAAAATAGCTTAGCTGCTTCTCTTCTATGACCTTGCTGATCGAGGCAAGCGATCATTGCACTCCAGGAAACTACATCATGATCTGTGATCATAAAAAAAAGTTTCAGTGCATCACCGACCAAATCACACTTAGAGTACATATCTATAAGACTGGAACCTAAGAATTTATCTAGTTCACAACCACTTTTGATTGCCAAACAATGCACGGCGTGGCCATCTCTCAAGTCTCCTGAATTTGCACAACCCTGAAGAACACCGGACAACGTAAATCTACTGAACTTTACTTCTGATTTCAACATATTGCAAAACAATCTAAATGCTCCTTTCCCATCACCCACTTGAGCATGGCCATTAATCAACACATTCCACAATACCTCATTCTGCTGAGGCATGCAAAAGAACACCTTATCGGCGAGGTCCATTTCACCACATTTCGCATATAGATTAACCAGTGCAGAACCAACAAACACATCAAATAATAAGCCAATCTTAATCGCTTCCGCATGAACCTGTTTCCCAAAACTCACATCCAAGCACATAGAACAAGCTTTCAAACAAGTAGGCACTGTGAATTCATTTGGCCTTATCCCTTTCTTTCTCATCTCAAGAAACAAAGCAATACCTTCATCGCCATTGCCCCGAGCCACAAAACCTTGAATTAACGCAGTCCACGACACAACATCTTGTTCAGGCATTTCATCAAACACTTGGCGTGCATAAGTATGGCAGCCACATTTCGCATAGAAATTGAGCAGCGAAATGCAAAAGTGAGTATCTGGGTCAACCCCATTTTTAATCTGGTGTCCATGAATGGCCATTCCCTCATTCAAAGCCTCTCTCAAAGCACAATCACCCAACAAGGAAGAATACTGTTTAAGCCTCAGCTTGCTATTCACATTCATAGGTTCCTCCTCAATATTCTCCCATGGAGGCACTGAACCATGCATTCCTCCACTAGGGACTCTGCTGGTTATCATCCATGACCTTGAACTGCTTGTGGGGCGACACAACTCTGTGGTACACTGTGTGGTAGCACAAGATGGGGATTTGAAAGGAACCGAAATAAGGAGAGATTTGGAGTTGTAGAAGAGGTTTCTGGGTAACTGAAGTGAAAATATTTGAACTTGGGAAATGGGTAGCAAGAAAAATTGAACAGTGGGTAGGTTCCACCCAACTGAGCATTCCATGAAAGAAAACTACTTTGGTGTTTTTCTCTCTAATGAGATAAGAAGGAGAGGAAGGGTTCAGTTCAGCATTAACGTAGCAGATAGCGTCTATGATAATAATTTACAAATAACACTACCGTGCTCGCCAAGCCTCTAGTATAAACGCTGATTGAATCGCTAAAAACGTTGATTTATTTTTGGACGATACACAAATTTTATTTTCTGGTACATTAATTTAACGGCGCTGTTAGGCATTAAAATTTTACAACAAAAATCGATAATATTTTATATAATTAATACAGTTTAAAAATATAATTAATAAAATATTAAATTTGATTAATGAATATATAAGGTATTGCAATTTATTAAACATCAGCTGAACTTTATTAATCATAATTTTGAACGTTATTAATCATGATTTTTAGGTGTTCAAAATTTTGAACTTCACATACATATTTGAACGCCTGAAAATCATGGTTAATAACGTTCAAAATCATGATTAATGAAGTTCAGCGGATGGTTAATAAGTTGCAATACCTTATATATCTATTAACCAAACTCAACACTTCATTAATCATGTTTTTTAATTATATTAATCATGTAAAATATTATCAATTTTTGTTATCAAATTTTTTATGTTAAAAAAATATTTCTCTTAATTTAATTACGATCAAATTAATCATAATTAACCAACATGTGATTGCTCATAACGATAACGAGCTTGGAACGTTTAAATAAGTGGTCAGAGATTTTATCTTTGACTTTTATATATGAAGAAAATGTAGTTGAAAGATATCAATCCTTAATGTCTACGTCATATATATATATATATATATATATATATATATATAAAAGTAAAACAAAAATTAAAAAAGTATATATTTTAGGCCAATGCAAAAGTTCTGGTTCCAAGGCTCGCTTATCAATCGTCGTTGTCATCATCATCATCATCATCGTTGATTCGTTATATGATTATATTTTTTATTATATTAAAGAAATATTTTTTCGTTGAAATATGTGATGATATCTTGATCACACAGCACAACAGAACACAAGCATTAGATGGTGGAGTCCACAGGAGAGGGAGGCGCCTCACCTCACAGTCACAGCCACACATAATAATCATTAGACACTACTCACAACTCACAACTCACAGTCACAGCCAATACCATAATCACCCTCGCATCGCATCGCATCGCATGCACAGTCTTCAATTCAACTCTATCTCCACTTTTTGACTCTTCTATTCTGTTATCCCACTCTCTTCCGCCGATGCCTACGGCGATAGCACCCTTCTCGCCGCCCATCTCCGCTTCCTCGAGGAGCCCCCACGGCAAGAAGAATAAGAATAAGCAGCGAGCTTTGGGCAATTTCAGCCACTTTGGTAATGCGGTTCGCAAGGATGTGGAGTTCCTGAAGAGAGGAATTGGTAACGGTGTTGCGTGGGCCAACAACGCCTTCCGCATTCCACAACTTGCTAAGAAAATCGACCACCTTCTTTGGCTTCGCCATCTCGAAGACCCTCTTGCTTCTTCCTTTTCTGTTCCTTCCTGCCCTCAACCATGGTACCCAGGTACAAAATTAAACCGAAAAAATTGGGGTGTGCGTGCATATGCCTAATTCGATGTGAAACTGGGTTTTGTGAAATGGGTATTGCTTATTTTTGTGGTTTATGCAATTGGGTATTACATTAATGGCTTGAAATGTTAGTGGGTATGTTTGTTGATTTGGCCTAATTCTATGTGCATGTGGGTTCTGTGAACTGGGTATGGGACATATTTTGTAGCTGAGTTGCATAGTTATGGGTAACAAGTATGGGTACGACACATGACAAAATCTCTAAAAATTAGGGTACGGATACAACAGGGTATATCATACTGAGATGTAAAAATATAAACAATAATGTAATTAAATCATTAGATAAATATAAATTTCATAATGTTCTGACTATAAATTTTCAATAAAACTCATTTTATGTAAACAAAAACATATTAAGATGGCGCATGATTTGATGGGAGTGAAGTAGTCATTTGTTTCATTTAGTTGTAAATCAAACAACTTAGCAACAAAACTTGGCGTTTTGGACTTGTATTGGAGTCTTATCGGCAAGGTTTTAAATTGTGGTCGCGGTCGTGTTGTATTTTCCGTCTTTGCGGAAAATTGCAAGAAAATGCCGCTGATGCAGCCGCAATTATGGTTACGATGCGTTTTTGGAGACTACCAAAATCTCAATGTTGCGGTCACAATTGCGGTTTCAGACCTTATTTTAAAACCCTGGTTATCGGGCATCTACCCATCTAGTGAGTATTAGGTAAGTACTCATGTGTACTCAATATCAATAAGTACCTGTACTGGACATTTTAGAGTACCCATGCATCTTAGTTTTGTATATGATGCAAATAGGTACAGCCGTACAGGGTAATGCTGGGTCTGTTTTCTGTTTTTGATTTGGGTTGATGATTGACGGTGGTATTTTGACTCTCTTGAATTGAAGTTGGGAACTTGTGTTTTTCTGCAATAAGATGGTGCAGTGCGCAAGTTATACGGCTGAAAAAATTGGTTGGAGTTCACGGGGGAGAATGTTATGTGATTTTTTTTTTTTTGGTACTTATGCATATGCTGGTGAGATGCAGTTTACTTATTCCTTCTTTACTATATTGATTTGATCTCTCATTGTCTTCCAGGACTATCTGGAGTGGATTTGCTCATGTCTGATCTCAAGGCCTTGGAAGCATATGCTGGTTACTTCTATTATTTGTCTAAGATCTGGTCTAAGCCACTCCCTGAAGTTTATGATCCTCAGGATGTCGCTCACTATTTCAGTGTCCGGCCCCATGTGGTGGCCCTTCGTATTCTTGAGGTAGTTGGATGGACCCTTTGGATAAAATCATGCAATGATTCTATGAATATGCTCATTTTATTCATAAGCCATTAGGTTAGCTTGTGAAAATTTCTGAGTTTTAATATCTCAAACATTTCTTTTAACTGGTTTCCATTTTAGCTCGAGTCACGCGCTCCAATGGAACCTGCTAGTTTAAATATGAATGTATTGCAATCATCCATTTTATGTATTATAGAAGATAATTGGTTAATGCATGGATAAAATGGTATAAATGTACTAACCTAGCAACCAATGCTCAGGAAGGATTGTAGGTCCAACTCCAATGTGTCTCATCATGAGAGCAGCATTCGTTTCTTTATTTTCTAGTATCATTAGAATAATACAATACCTAGGATTGATACTATTTAATTTTGTTGGATATTCTTTTTAAATTTTTTATTTTAATTTAATTGATGCATCTGTTTTCACTGTTGATGAGCTATAGTTGCAATGTATTTAACATAACACTTCAGAGTTATTACTTATTACTCATCTTATTCAACTTCTATCTGTAAAGGGTTATCTTTTACTGATAGGGGTTTAAGTAGTTAATTTTTAAAAATTACATCAGGGAGACATGCTACATTTGTGCCCTATGCTTTAAGTACACTAATTCGTCATAATGACTTACATATTAGCTAAATTGAGCCCATGTGAATATTTAAATGGGTTTGAAATTGGTTACAGCATGCTTTATCAACTCTTTCTTTAAGTGTATACTTATTGAGTTATATTTCATTCTGGAAGGTATTTTCCTCCTTTGCTTCTGCTGTGATCAGTATTCGAACTTCAGGGTTTAGAAAGTTTCTACGACTAAATCCAGAAGAGGATGTGGATGATAAAACATCTCAATACAATTATGGGATGGTGTTAAAGGAAACAATGCTTAATCTTGGCCCCACCTTTATAAAAGGTGAGGAACTTGATCCATTTGATATCTTAATATAATTGTTAAATTAAATTCTTATCATCATTTCATTATTATGCTTTATATGGTTTTTGTAATGCCCATTGCTTTAAAAGTTTTTGTTGGGGCTTTCATTTCTCTCCTGCAGTCACAAGATTACCAATATCCTTGTTACATTCATTTGATTGGTGATGCAGTTGGTCAGTCCCTTTCCACAAGGCCAGATATCATTGGCGTTGAGATGTCCAAGGTTAGATTGAAAACTGTCTCTGTATTGCTACTTCTTATGTGTTGAACATTTCTTTCTTTCAATTAACTTGGCGCAATAGGGCTAACTATTGGTTATGGGCAGTGATACTGTCTTGTTAGATGATGATAATATATGGTTATATATCAAATATATTGGTGGCTGAGCTTTAAACATGTTCTTAAGCAGTAATACTAATTTGCACGGAAAGGATATTTGCATTTCTTTCATGTGGTTTCTATCTCTGTTGTTTAGATGAAACTTTTGGTAAAATATACTTTAACCTATTGAATATCATCTGAACTCTAATTTTTTTTTGTTATTTGTCCATAATTATTTATAACATCTTGCCTTTGAGTCATCATTGTATTGCTACTAACAGTTTGAATAACTGTATTAGTAATTTATGTCTATATATTTCGATTTGGTTCTTCTTGCAGGCATTGTCTGGACTGCATGATCAAATCCCTCCTTTTCCCAGGACTGCTGCTATGAAGATTATTGAGGAAGAATTAGGTTCTCCTCTGGAATCATTCTTCAGTTACATTTCCAGGGAACCTATAGCTGCTGCATCATTTGGTCAGGTACTTCTTTGATGGATTGCTATGTATAACTAAATATTATCAGTGTGAATTGGATGCATGTGGCTGCTTTTAATCAGAAGCGTTAGTGTGATGGTATGTCTTATTCATTTTTTTGTTTGCATTTTCTAGGTTTACTTTGCCCGTACTATTGATGGTATTGATGTTGCTGTAAAAGTTCAGCGTCCTAATTTGCATCATGTGGTGGTGCGGGATATCTACATCCTTCGCCTTGGGGTTTGTACTGACTATTGATCTCTAAAAGCTTTTTTCCTGTATTACTCTGTCCTGCATTAAATTCTTAAATCAGTGTGTGTATTAACCATTTCAGTTGGGTCTGCTGCAAAATATTGCCAAGAGAAAGAGTGACCCTCGCCTATATGCTGATGAGCTTGGGAAGGGTTTTGTTGGTGAATTGGATTACACTTTAGAGGCTGC
This sequence comes from Ammopiptanthus mongolicus, assembly GCA_039655645.1. Taxonomy (NCBI): domain Eukaryota; kingdom Viridiplantae; phylum Streptophyta; class Magnoliopsida; order Fabales; family Fabaceae; genus Ammopiptanthus; species Ammopiptanthus mongolicus. The sequence goes on along the minus strand of CM077347.1, from coordinate 11,285,059 downwards.
AAATGCTTCGAAGTTTCTGGTAAAAAATGACATATCAATTGGAGTTTAATCATGTTTTCTTTTTGATGAGTTCTGGAAACTGGACAATTCAGAGCATTGATGAAATCTTTTCATTAGGGTTTTCCACGTAGGTGAATGTGATAAATGTAAACCTAGGTTGAATTGGTTTCTGACAAAACACTGATAGATGTTTTGCTATTTCAAGTGACTTGTTATTGCTTCATGCAGGAAGTTCACTCTCCCTTTGCTTTCATGTGTGTGCCAAAAGTATTTCCACATTTAAGTCGAAAGAGAGTTCTTACCATGGAGTGGATGGTTGGTGAAAGTCCAACAGATTTGGTTTCTCTGTCTACTGGAAACTCTGTTGGAAATGTGTCTGAATATTCAGAAAGGAACAAAGTAGATGCAAAAAAGCGTCTTCTTGATCTGGTATGCAAACGCAAATGCAGTTATCCATTTTTGTCTTTCCATTGTGCAAAAATCTTGTATATCTTGGATGTTAGATAATGTCCTGGCTATTATGGTTGGAGCCAATTGAATTATTGAAGATAATTGATATTTTTGCAGTAGAATTACTAAAGAGTCTCAAGTACAAAATAATAAATATGGCTCTGGATTGAGTTAGTTGTAAAATTTCTTCATCAATCTTGGATTAGCTTATTTTTGGTTTGAGACCCTCGGCATCCGAAAGTCACATTGGATCCCAACTAACCCAAGTCGAACTGGGAAGACCCATTTATGGAGGCAAAGATCTCCCAACACCTATTTTTCCATTCACAAGACTCGAACCTGAGATTTTGTTTTAGGGGAATCGAGCTCCTTGACACTTGGACCAACAAGTGTTGGTTCCATTAGCTTATTTGACCCTCTTATCGCTCAAATGAAATTTTTTCATCAATTAAGAATTACTGATTCTACTAAAGTCTTGTTCTGTTTGGTCTGCGGCTCTGATTGCTTCACTATCATATTTAATGAACGTTTACTTCTATGACACATTGATTAATTCAGGTCAACAAAGGTGTTGAAGCAACATTAGTGCAACTTCTTGAAACAGGCTTATTACATGCTGATCCACATCCTGGTAACTTGCGTTACACTTCCTCAGGACAAATAGGGTAATTGTTTTTCCTTTGCTATCCAATCTGAATAATTTATGGTTTTCCTCCAACAGAATCTAAAAGAAATTTTTACTTCTTTTTATTTCTGTGATAGGTTTCTGGATTTTGGTTTGCTTTGTCAAATGGACAAAAAGCATCAATTTGCTATGCTGGCTTCAATTGTTCATATAGTAAATGGTGACTGGGCATCTCTTGTCCGTGCTCTGATTGATATGGATGTTGTGAGGCCGGGGACAAATATTCGACTTGTAACCTTGGTATAGTACTTGTGACTCGGGATTTAATCATCTTGCCATTGATATTGAATAGTTGAACTAAATAAGAATGGCATTCTCATACAAACAGTGTTTTTATTTTATTTTATGGACTGTGTCTTTTTGAAACTTATCTTCACACGACTAACTTTCTAAATCTCTATTAAATTTTCAGGAGCTGGAACAGGCCTTGGGAGAAGTAGAATTTAAAGAAGGAATTCCTGATGTGAAGTTCAGCAGGGTGAGAGTCATCTTTAACAAGTAATTGAATTTATGTATGCCAGATGACAGTGCAAGCCACTGTTTGTAAGGGTCAAGAGATGGCAATGGCAGGGTTCCTGACTACTTTTAGACTAACCATAACTGAAATAGAAATGTAGAGTGCACTATCCACTATCTGAAACTAACCATAAACCAGCATAACCAATGTCCAAAGTATGTGAAATATCGGAAACCAATCACACTGGATATGTCTGTGGATACACTGGATATGGATGCCCATAAAATTAATCATGTTCTCAGATGAATAATGAAAACTAGATAGAAGGTTGTCTTCACATACAACGTATATCAACATAAATGATGTCATATGAAATTCAAATAGTACATATCTGTATACAATTACTATAATGATGATTCTTTTTACAAAGACATCTTTATGTATAGATATATGTTCGGTGTCAGATCTATAAAGGGTAAAAGTAACTTAAACCAACCATTATCATACTGATAATATTCTTTTAACATAAGAAACCGACCACTATCCATAATTATTAGATATTTGATAGTTATTTTTGGTCAGATAGTATCATTTCAAAAATCTGAAGCAATTGCCATCCCTATGAATGCGTGCAGTTTTTTGAAGAAGCATATTCAGTGCTTCATATAGATTTTGACAGGTGGAAGGACTTGCCATTAAGATAGAAAAATATGTAATGTAGGCTGTTACTAATAAACAATGAAGTATAATTGAGGAAGTTCCGGTGAACATGTTTCCAATTAGGAAACTAATTAAGAAAATTTTATTTAGACTTACTAGTATTAGAGTGTGCGGTGTATGCTAGGCTAGGCTGATTGCTGATTAAGCTAGGTGGTTAGGCTTGTTAGAATCAGTTAGAGTGACAGCTGCAGTAAGTAACAGCTTCACATCTCTCGTATAAATAGGTTGAAACTGTGTAACCGAATCAATTCAACAAAATCAAAATTCAGATTTCAGAGAATTCCCTCTTATCTCTTCTCTCCTGTCTTCTATTCTCTTTCTTTCTCACCTTGTACTAACTTGTCTGTTTACTAAAATATGGATTAATTCTCATTTTTATTATCAGATTTGTTTGATTCAAAGTTTTCAGATTTGTTTAATTCAAAGTTTTTACATCCAAAATAATCTGAATCTTTTTTATATTAGTCCACCCTACTAGGATAAGAAATAAAGCTAAAAGTAAAGAATAAAAATAAGTCAAGAGTAAGCCAATGAGTAGAAAAATAAAATGGAGAGGGAAAGACTACCGTGTAACATAATCCAATTAAAAAGTGAAGACTCTATACACTCTAATGATTTTAGTGAAATGAGAAATATTAATTGTGGACTTTTTCATAAAGTAGAATTAACATGTTTTAATATTTTATTATAAAAATTATTTAATGATAACACTATAATATTATATATATATATATATATATATATATATATATATATATATATATATATATATATAAAATTGAAAAATCTATTACAAAAGGGGGGGAGCCGTGGCTCCCCTTGTCCCTATGAAGCTCCACTATTGGTGTCAAATCCATGAACTTTGCTCAATCAATATTTTCAAATGGAACCTTGTGGTTTATGCCTGATTGACATTTACCACTTCTGTTGGGAATTGATCTGACTGTCGTCCGATGTCCGGTATGTATCATTGTTAGTGTTACTATTTTGTTTTGGGAGATTAATACTTGTGCTTTCTACTGCATATACATTTAAAATTTGTGTTTGTCTGATAATTTATATCTAGGCAAAGTAATAGTTGCCATCTAGTTTAAAATGTGTTAATATTGGATTTCTAAAATTATTATTATTTTTTATTTGTAAGCTTTCTTCTCTTCAGTTACTGAATTGTTCAATAAATTTTCCTAAAGGTTCTTGGAAAGATTTGGTCAGTAGCACTCAAGTATCATTTCCGTATGCCACCGTATTATACACTTGTCTTACGATCCCTAGCTTCTTTTGAAGGTAAACTCTCTACACCATATGTAAATTACTTCTTGGATGCTCATCTGTTGTCATACTGATAAGTTCTATTCATCATGTATGCTCCAACATGTAGTAATCAGAAATGTTTGTTTTGATTTTCTAATATTCTCATATCTTTGTCTTCAACTTGTATTTTGCTTTGAAACAATTTCAGGCTTGGCTATAGCTGCAGATAGAAACTTTAAGACTTTTGAAGCTGCATACCCTTATGTTGTTCGGAAACTTCTCACAGAAAACTCAGCTGCAACAAGGAATATATTGCATTCGGTACTATAAACCCTTGAACAATGAGCTCTGTGCCGATAATCCACAGAACTGTAACTGTTAGCATTTATTTGCAGTTGTTTGCTGATGTTAAAGTCTAGAGAATAGATCCTGAGACCTTTTCCTTAAGAAAAATGAGAATAAATTTAATTATATGTTTTTAGATAAGAATATCTTTTAAACTTCAGCCAATCATGAATTGGATTAGCTTTTGTTTTTGTTTGTCGTGTCTTATGAACCAATCATAGTAGTTTTGCGCTTTTGTATGCTTATCTATGTGAGCTATTAGGCATAATCTTTGTGATTCTTATGGATATATGTTGTAACCGTTACCGATGTATGTACTCCATGCAGTTTCTTCTAAATATTATAAAAATTTCTTGATCCTCAAACTTGAATTGCTATCTGAAGTATCAAACATTATTCTTCCTTTCTCTCTCTCTCTCTCTCTCTCTCTAAACTTTGTTTTTCTCTTTTCAGGTGCTTCTAGACAAAAAGAAGGAGTTCCAGTGGCAAAGGCTTTATCTGTTCTTGAGAGTAGGGGCAACTAGGTATGTGAAAATGGCATGTTAGGGAGTGTGTTATCCAAGAAGTAGTTCCTTTTCTCTTCTATCTACTATATTTTAGATGTAATTTTAGAATTCTAATTACAAATTTTAGAAAATTTCAAGTGCCACTTTTATAAAATGTCTGTTATTATATCATAAAAATTCTATACCTATTGAGTAAAGCCTTTTCTAAAAATACTCACCCTCTATTGGTAGGATCTGCAAACCTAGTGCCTAATAGCTTTCAATTTCACTTTTGCCACTCCAGCTGAACAAAAGACGTTCATCTAGGATTTGCTTTTGGCATGGTCTTCCTCATTTGTGCATTAGGCAGGCCTGTTTTAGTTAGTTCATTATTACTTGATAAATTGCTATCATTTAACTGCTGTAAATATAGCCTCTCATACTTCTGATACCTTGTTAGGAAAGCCTTGCAACTAGTAGCATCAAATAGTGAGACCTCCCGTGATCATTTACCAAAGAAGGCCACTGATACGTTTGACGTTGCATACTTAGTTTTGAGGCTTTTACCATCCAAAGATGGTGCTGCTCTCAGAAGACTTCTCATGACTGCTGTAAGTTCCTATAAGATGTCTATCATGCTTATTTTATATTCTTCAAGATTTTTTTCACATGGTCGCCATTTGTATCTTGGTTGTCTGTACTGGTCGTTTGTTATGGTGAAATTGCTTTTTCATAACTAGCAATAGATGTATGGTTAGTTTACTAGCTGTACGTGGTGGTGGTTGATGAGTTTCTGATTTTGAGAGAATGAGGTTTCCAAACGCTCTCGGAGTCTTGCTTTGATATTTTAATGCGTAAATGGATTGAGTTAGTTTCAGTTTGAGCCATTTTACCACAGGTGACCAGATTGCCCCAGCTTCTGGTACTCTAACATTGTCATCAACTTTTCGTTGTACCAAATAAATTAGTTCTCTATGAATGACTATGGTTATTGGACTGAGTCTTGCAATATTAGTTTAAGTACTGTTGTATAATATTAATGGGAAAGAAAAATGAAAAATGCTTGTGCTTGAAGATTTTCTTTAGTTGGCTGAAATAGTTATTTTGCATTAGAAACTTACACTACATGAATGAGCAGGATGGAGCTTCATTAATCAAAGCAATGGTCTCAAAGGAGGGGAAGTTTTTTCGCGAACAGCTTTGCAAGATTATAGCTGACACTCTGTGCCGGTCTATGATTAAATTATTTGGACAAGGTATTAAAGTTACTCAGTACTCGAGGGTGATATTGGCCAATGGACCTAGTAACAGAGAATCAGGTCTATCCTCTAGATCATCCTTGCCTACATATGATTATAATTCCATCTTTAGAGATCGGCGACTTAGGGTGATATTCTCTCATGTTCTCAAATCTGCAAGTCGCGATAAAATATTGATGCTGCAGTTCTGCTGGGCTTCCCTTCTTATAGTTATTAAAGCTTCAACTTTGGCTTGCCACCGGGTTATTGTGTCTCTGTCCGAGGCTTACTTGGGCCCAATATTCGATGCTCCTAAGAGATATGCAGTCAGTGCATGATATTTGCTTAGAACATGTTAGTTTTCTCAACTGCAAGAGAGCATTCATATCCAACAATTTTCAATGAAAACAAAAACGAAAGGTTTATATTTATATGAATAACAAGTGAACTCATTTATTCTTTGCTAACAACAAAGCAATTGTAGTTGTAGCAGAAGTTGAATGTTTTAGCTTTGGGACCCATTTGGTGTCAGGCAGGTGAAATATAGGTATCGAATTGGAATGTGTTTTAGTTACAGTTTTATATTGGGGGAAATGCTGTACTCTGTGGATTGATGTTGCTGTAGCCCATATCTTGGATATACTACAAGTATGTACAGTTTCATGTAAAGTGTTTTTAAGTTATTTTTTGAAGAGTAAAGATGCCATTGATTACTAATCTTCTATGTATCAGTCCTGAGCAGATAGTTGCAGGCACATCTTTAAATATTTTACAATGTGAACAGTTGTCGGATTAATGATGTTAGGGTAAAAAGTGAGATGCTTCGGATGACTTTGATGTTTCAGTTTCTATATGCTCCTTTAAAAATGTTACTGTAAATGTTATTTGTAATAGCTACTGGATTTTTTTTTTTCCTTCGATGAAATGGGAAATAGTAGCTATATTTAATTGCTTCTAAAAGCAAATTTTTGTATGATGAAATCTTATTAAGAAAGATTGAGACTATGTTTGGTTTACCGTTACAAACGTAAGTTTGGGTCCAAACATACGTTTGTCCTAAAGAAACTCTATAGATACTTTGTCTCAAATGTATATTTGCAAATTTTCAACTGTAAACAAAACATGCACCGAATGTTTCAAAAGTTTAATGTGTACATTAAAATGTTGAAATAGATTTATTAATACAAATTTTGCTAATATCTTAACATTGGTAAAATATGGACGGATGTCTTGGGTGCGAAAGTAAAATGCAACCCTGATTGCCATCCATCATTGTATTGTACCCCCAAAAAACATACAACCCTGATTTTTCTTTCAAAATTGTCTTAAAAAAGTAATTGTGGAAGGTTGTTTTTATATATACGCTAAGGACGGTTTTTATAGTATGAGATACAGTACTTCTAAAATCGTAAGTACAACACTTAAATTCTCTATTTTTGTTTTGAGATGACGTCCTAATAGGAATGGAACTCCGTGGTTATCTCTCATATCATCGGCAATTCTTGAAGCTCTTGAGGTGTACAGTAAAAGCAATCTAAATAAAATGCGCATAATAGATTGTTGTAGAAAAATGCTGACGCCTTAGAGTATTAGTTGACATTCTATCATTTCATTATTTTTTTAATGAAAGAAACTTTGAAAACATATGGCAGGTATTTTCAGCTTTTGTAAGAAATATTCTTTAAAGAACATTTCCATTAAATACAAGCAAATATATTTTCAGCTGCGTTGTTTTTACTTAAAATGAAAATAAATAAAAAAAGTTGGAGGTTAATTGTGGATTGCATGCAGTTGCACCATTGAAGTGTAAATACAAATGTTTGTATCGTTGGAAATGTATCATAAAATCAAACATATGAAAGATGTAAGTGGTTGGTAAGCAACACAACACATGGAAAGCATTTGTACAAGATGGGATGAGACGAGAAGTTACATGATGCAGTTAAGATGGAAGGATAGAAAGTAATTGATTGAGATGAAGGGAGACACGTTGTATTTTATTGTCCTGGAAAAAAGAAATGTGATTTTGATGGCAGAAAGTGGTAACTTACTGAATCCCATAAAACAATGAACTGATGAAGTGTCAACAAATAGGACAGGTGGCAGCAGGAGATTGGAGAGAGGGTGCTGGACTGTATATGAAGGGAATTGTGGGGGATGGGGAGGGGGGGTATCGAATCACGTTGGATATTGGGTTGGTTTTGGGGTTGGCTGAGACAGAGAATTTCTCCCTTGATCAGTCTGGTTTAGTCATACATATTATTTGGCTACTTTTCGGTTTCGATCTGCATTATTATTGTAAGGAGCAGTGCTCCATTTTCCTTCTATTTTCAATACAAGTTTATACAGTTCCTAACAATTTATACTAGTAGTAGAATCTAAAGAATTGTTATAGTACGTTGTGGCCACATATCAAGAGGAATTTGATTATGCAACTGCATGGAAGGTTTAGAAGAACGTTCGTAGGTGTTATTAATTAATTGTCAATCCAAATCTTTGGAAGTGAAGATCTAGCTGTCATCGGTTGCACTAGGAAATTAAATAACTAAACTTTTTGTTGTTTTATTATTGTTTTGAAGAATGGTTACTCGAAAGCTCGATAAATAAAGTAAATAATTGCTACGTACACTAAACTCGTACGTATATTTCATTTCAACCAAGCCTATTACTTTTAGCTGCTCCCTCATTCATGGCTTGTGCTTGGTTTGATGATGAGAGAGGAGGCAGCAATAGCAACAAGAATAGAGATCTGACAATTTGCATGCCTCAGATGATCGAACCAGGAAGAAAACACTAGAATTTGGCACTTCAACATGCTCATTAATTTAGAATAACTGAAACCAAATTTACAGGCATTTAGACGTTGTCATATTCTCCATTCCACAGTGGCTTGTCATCCGACCCAACGCCTAGTTGGACCATGGCTCCAATCAAACCAATGACCCTAATGAAGTGTCCTTATGAAAGAAATTAAGGGTGTGTTTGGTTTAAGTACAAATCTTTGAAAACAAGAAACGTATGGTCATTTTTATAATTATTAATAAAAATAGGAAATAAATCAAACCAAACACACCCTAATAGAATTTCTCATGTTGTCCTTGGGCCCTTGTTGATTTGAATGCCTACTTAAGAATTTATTTCAGAGTTGTCGATGGGCTCATAATTTCTTAGGCTGTTGTTGGGTCCTTGTTGATTTGAATGTGCATATGATGCTTACTTAAGAAGTTCTTAGGTTGTCGTTGGCTCTTGAACCTTACTCAACAATCAAAATAAATAAATAAATAAAGGGAAGGGAAGGGAAGATTCACCCATTCTAGCTAGGGGAGGGTATGTGACAAGTCAACCCCTTATAAGAATCGAACTCAAGACTTTTTTGCTAAAGCTATTCGATCTTAATTACTAGTTGAATCAAGTCTCTAATATATGTGGGATAGTTAATTTATTGGCAAGTCTATTCCGGTTCTTAAACATATTTCACTCCACGCAATGAAGATATATAGTAAAGAGTAATGATGCTAAATTCAATGCTGCGTGCGTGTATGTGCTAACCATTAATTAGGTTCACCAGTGGACTTCACAATTGACCATTGTTGATATATATATATATATATACTACTCCATATACATAAACCTTTAGAAATGTGGAATTCATCTTTGGCATTAAAACAAATACAAATTATAAAAAAAGAGGTAGATACATAAGCAAATTACGCTTTTGGGCACTTGGGAACGTCCGTGCCTCTGTATTTGGGTATATACTTTTGGTCAGGAAATACGACGGGGTCTTCATCACAATTAATGGCTTGATCTTGGCAATCTATAAACCCTGTAGCGTTGTTGTCAATGCACAGATGAATCTGTAACAGGTAAACATTGCCCTGTCTATCTTTCTTACACACGATGTTCACCATGAACTTAGTGACTTTGCTAATTGCTTGCAATAGGTCCTCTGCTGGATATGACCTTCCATCAGCCCTAATATCTGAGACATCACCAAATATTCACCACAATTCAACCTTTTCTTTCATCTTTAATTTGCTCTATATATACATTTTGCAACTTATATAATTGAAAACATGTATTATCATTATCATAAATCAAATCAAATATATTTGAATTGGATAACAACTAACAAGCAATTGATTTTAGGTAATTAAGCACATCAAAAATAATTTTAATTCACTGGAACACCATCGATCATTCAATCATGTGTTAGAGATCTTTAATTTTAACAAATTTTTGGACCATCTGGCCGGGACTAATTAATTAATCATGGATAATAAATACTTTGAGTATCATATATCAAAATTAAATCATTCTCAGTATGCATATATATATATATATATAAATACCTGAAGCTGCCAATATGTCATACAAATTATGAGATCTCCTAAGATTCAATGCCTTGGGGAAATATTCTTGCGGCCACAAGATGTCAGAAGCACAGGAGCCATGCAAGTCATACTGGTCTCTCCACAGCTGCTTGCTATCTTCAAAGTTATAAGTTGATAGATCAGGCCAATACTTGAGTAGGTCATATTTGAGGTTCACAATCTTGGATCAGCATCAATCATGACATGTAGCTAGCAAGTTTAGCAAACCACAAAAGAAGACAAGACAACAAAAAGAGATAGACATAAGAAGATCAGTGAGTGAGGGACTTACCATGGCATTTGTTAATTCTTGTTTTGAAGAACAGCTTTGTGGTTCCTTGCCTGTGAACAACTCTGGCCAAAGGCCGTTAATAGTGAAGTACTGCGGCACTTGTTTTCTGCAAGGTTGAGGGCTTGTCAAGCAGTAAGAGTTTGGCCATTGCAAGACCAGTTTAAAATAATCATGCTTGGGATCATTGTCCTGTCCTACACACAAGACAAGTCCCTCTATAAACAAAACCAAAAGCAGAAGAAAGAACTTGCACTTCATCTTCCTCTTGTCTCGGGTAATTAATATCTGTATTAATCTGTCTGATGTGAGTGTGTTACATCCTAGCTCTATGGTAACAGCCTTTTATAGGAGGAATCCTTGCCTCATGTCAAATAGTGTCAATATAATATTGGCTTTACTGTTGTCCATTAACTAAGTTTTGTTTAACTAAAGCATGTAACCTGTATTGATTTGATTTAATTTTAAATCCTAGACTCGCTATTATTGTGTAAAAATCATTTTTGTTGTCCAACCGCCTCAAAATAAGAAAGGTGAATGGATTCAATGGAAAAAGACAGGGTATAGGGTAAGTGGGAAACATCCACTACAAATTCATGTTTATAGATAAAGCATCAAAATTACGGATTTAATTTTAATGTTATTGGACAAAAAAATTTTAATTATGTATTGACCACTATATTATCTATTATTTTGAAAGGCTAGTTTTTTTAAGTGTACACATTGCACAAGGGTATATCCCATAATCGATAATCGAAGACTAATCCCTTCCGAGACGTAAAGATCTCCGATTTAAATTTAGCATTAAGGATAAAGAGGAGTATTTTAAATTTATGATTTTAGTCATCCCTTGGTTCAACAAAAAAAATGAAGAGAAAGAAAACAGAGAGGTGAGAAAATTGATGGATTATGGAGTTTTTCTATCGTTTAAATGTCTGTTTGGATGATGCCTAAACAGACTTTTTGAATGAGATTTATTTCAGGTGTGAGACCCACAAAATTCTTTATATTTATATCTCAAAAGTGATTTTATTTTATCAACCAAATAAAACCAATTTTTCTAAACTCATTTTTGAAATACTATTAGCGTTTACAAATCAATTTTTTTAACTTCAATTTTTTAAAATAAATTCTTTGAAAATTTACTTTATCTAAATTAATTCTATTAAAATCTAAATAAACTGACCCTAAAATAAGTAGGGAGAATGAAGAAAAAAATGCAAACCCACGAGAAAGTTTGGTGTTACAAAATTACAACGCTACCCTTTAAACCATCTTTTCCTTCAAGAACAACGTAGCCAACCAGTCACCTTGCAAGATGGCTGGGAAGTGGTGATTATGGGAGGTGGGGGAGAGATAGGGAAGGGATGGGGACTGGTGAGGTCAGACTAGGGAGGCATTTTTGTATAGTATGAAAGTAATAATCCAATAACATAACATGTGGACTTGATAACTACTATATAAGTTGGATTGAATTTAAATAGTATTTAATGAACTTTAAGTCATATCTTAAGCATTGGAAGCACTACTCACAGAATATATTAAAATTTCTCAAAAAGAAGGGTTGGCCTCAGGGTAGGGTTAGAGCTGGGGAAGGGCTGATCGGGTTGGGGTGATACGGAACGAGGGTGGGGATGGAGATAGGGTAATGAAGCTTGATCTAAAATAGGGATGGCAATGAGTAGGGCCTGGTTAGGGTATTATAGTATCAGTTTTTATACCCGCGTTTGAAAAAAATATCCTTATCCGGATCCATATCCGTGTGGGTAGCAACTTAAGTACCCTTACGCGCACCCAATACCCTCTGAGTACCTAAGTACCCATACGCGCACCCATTACCCGCACTTTACCAGTACCCGTATCCGTACCATCTCTTGTTTGCGGGTAATTACCCAGACCCGCATCCGTACCCACAAAGCGGGTATTTACCCTACCCATCATGGATATTTTTTGCGGGTACCCAACGGGTATGGTCCAAATTGTCATCCCTAATCTAAAATGGGCTTTCACTTTTGAGTAAAGATCCAAATTAGTCCTCGACAAAAATCACAGTGACATTTTGGTCCCTAAGAAATGAAAAATACCAATTTGGTCCTCAAGAATGTAAAATGCAAGTCAAAATTGTCCCTGACAGAGACTAAAATGTCCCTAAAATTTACACTAAAAAGAATCAATTTGACCCTCATTTTACATTCTTGAGGACCAAATTGGTATTTTCATTTCTCAGGGACTAAAATGTCACCGTTTTTTTTTGTCAAGGACCAATTTGAGCCTTTACTCTTAACTTTTAACATAACGGACCCAACACTTATTGAGGTCTAAAACAAATTTTGAGATGAAATCTTTTTTAAAATAATATTTTATTAAAACTATTATATTTTTATTTATTTTTTTTATGATCAAAAGGGGACTAAGCCCCAACCAACAAACAACTAAAAATCTCTAGGAAACCAAATACAAGAAGCGTCAACCCTTAAGACATTAGAAATAAAACTAGGAGGATAATAAAAAATCCAAGACTTATATTGCAAAGAAAGACCTACTTAAGAGCATCTAGTGGTTGCGAAATTCTTAAATCTATGTGGCAGATAAGGAATCATTGCTTATTTTTTTCCATTAGAGTTGATCTTATTGAGAGCCCCACATTGGATAATGATATGATATGAATAGTGCTTATAAGTGGGGGGCAACCTTCACCCCATGAGTTAACTTTTAGGGGTGAGTTAGACTCAAACCCAAATTTTAAGATGGTATCAGAGCCTATCTGAGATCCATTGGACCACCCGCAGATATCCAGTCCTGCAAACTTCACGCTCCAAATGTTTAGTCCTGGGTGTGAGGGGTGTGTGTTGAGAGTCCCACATTCAATAATGATATGACATGAATAGTGCTTATAAGTGGGGGAGCAACCCCCACCCCATGAGCTAGCTTTTGGGATTGAGTTAGGCTTAAACCCAAATTCTAAGAGATCTATGTGGCAGTGTGGGTTGCTTAAAATAAGGCATGATTGCTTATATAAGGAACCCCAAGAATGGGTTGCTTATGAATAAAAAAATATTTCATGATCAAATTTCAAGGATGAGTTGCTATTTTAAATTAAAACAAAACTAAATACAAATAAAAAATATATAAAAATGTAGATTGTTTAAGGGTTGCTTAAATGGATATCATTGGAGTAAAAATATGATGAATTGCTTAAATATAATGTGACATAGTGAAGCTCACTTAATAAAAAATAAGCTCTTCAAAGTGGGTTGGTTAAATATTATCAATTCAAGATGCTATAATATTAACTATTTTTTTTAGATCTAAAGCCCTAGCTTTGATAACTTGGGCTTATGGCCAGCCCCTGCTTCAAATTTATGTTTATGGGAAAAAATAATTTATATAATTTATGAAAAACTGTATTTTCTTTTAGAGAAAATAACATCCAATCAATACTTTTGCCCTAAACTTTACTCAATTGCAAGTGGGTACCCTAAACTTTCAAGATTTTCAAGTTATTCATTAAATTAATCTATCTTGCAATTAGTCCTTCTAACCTCGATCACCTTTCAAACGAAACATTATGGCCTATGAGTTAGTTGACGTGACAATTGACAAATATATTATTAATATATTAGGTGCTGGCATAAATGCATATTATGCGTGAATGCTTTGTTAGGATAAGGAGTGAAGAAGGGAAAAGAAGTAGGAATAAGTAGGATAAAAAAGAGAATGAGTAGAAAATATGTAGATTTTTAAGTTGTTTGGATTGAAAGAAATATGAAAGAAGTATAAGAGATAGAAAAGTTGAGTTTTTTTTGAAAGATATATATATATATATATATATATATATATATATATCAAGTGAGATGAGTGTTTTCATATGAGAGTGGGAGGAGCAAATTTTAGCCTTCGAATCAAATCATGAATAGTCAAGATTAAAATATAAGTCAATGACTTTTTTAAGTGATCACGTGATCACTAAGCAACTTGTAATCTTGACCAACTTGGAATAACCAACCTTTTTTAAGATGGGTCCCACGCTTTTTTTCCTCTCTTCTTTGGTTCTCTCCCTTACAAAACAAGGGAAAATTATTTTTTCTTCCCCTTTTCTCTTCTCTCATTTTCTCTATTCTTAATTTTTCTTCAACCAAACAAAGGCAAAAATTCTTACTACACTACATTCAAATACATGTGGTACTTATACATGTTGTTAGATTAAAAAAATAAAATATTTTACATTAAACATAAATTAAAATATTGTTTGCAAGTGAGTTAAAGTTTAAAGTGGTTGGATGTTATTTTCTCTTTGTTCTTTATATACAATGGTAGCAAGGATGTTTTCACTTATAAAGTTTATGGAAAGTGTATTGACTACAAGAATTTGGCAGATTAGACCAGAATTTAGCAACACATTTCTTTTCCTCACTAATTCTTCGCAATGGATTAGTAACGAAAAGCGAAGGAATCGACCCAAAAAAGTGACAAATTTTTCCGCTAGTCCCTTGCTAACCGCTTGTTAGCTAGAAAATAGTAAGAGATTTTTTTTTATCATTATTTAGTGAATTTCTGGTAATAATTTAAATATATAAAAATATAAAGTAATATATATATTTGTATCTTGGTTGGGAGAGTTAAACCCTTAAATGTTATCCGGTACTTTGGGGGATTAGTCTCCATAGTTACGTGCAGAGGATATATTGAAAAACCAAAAAAATATATATATTTGTATCTCATTACATGAAAACCAGAGGTATTTATGTTATTTCATACAGTTATATTTTTTATTCAATCTCATTTTCTTTGTTTGTATTTTCTGTCATAGGTCCAAAATTAAGGGTTATAGTACTATTGCATTATATGAGCAGGGACACTACCAGGGGCGGACCCATATATAATTCAGGATGTGCACATGCATTACTCAATTTCAAAAAAAAAAAAAAATTTAATCATTATATATATTTTTTATTTTAACCCCACTCACTTTACATTTTTGCATCCACTACCCTCTACACTCTTTCATCACACTCATCTATCGTACTTGCTGCCATTTGCACAACACTCTCTCATTTGGTTTTACCCTGTTACCCCCTCACCTTCTTTGTTTTTTTTATTCATCCTATTCTTTCTCTCCATCTATTAGCGCTCCCTTCCCTATTTTTAGGTGCGTATGTGTCTGGTGTGTGTTTATAATAGGATTATTATTATGTTTTATTTTATATTTTTTTAATTTTTAGTTTGTTTCGCTTGAATGTGTTTAGAGTAGCTTGGTGATCCTTGGTCTTTAGAATGCATGAGTTGGGATAGTTTAGTGATTTTAAGACCTTTAAAAAAATATTTAAATAAATAAAAAGGAGACTAGCTGAGATCTGACATCTTGTTAATATCTTTTATGATGTTTGAGTTGTGACAATTTGGTGATCCTAAACTTTTTCAAATCAAGTGTTTTAATTTCAAAATTTACATTAATAAAAGCAACCAACACGCAAGTGTTTTCTAGAAGAACTACGTGACTTTTGAGTCCCTTATTGCACCAGACAATATATAGGGTCGGGGATCAACTCTCGTCAAGTCAAATTTAAATTTTCATAATTTAGTCCCTTTGTAAATATCCTTTTCTAGCCAATACTATTTTATTTATTTTTGGGGTAAAATAATTATTTTAGAACTTATTAATAATTTGCATAAAATTAAATTTAAGGCAACCGTCTTAGGACGGATGTAATAGGGGTGTAGCTGAATTTAGTTTTCTTCATTCTCTATGCATAATCGACTCTCGAACCTAGCCTAATTTTCATAGGTTATCATTTCCTTTGAAAGGGTTTTTTTCAAAAAAATTCCATCTATTAAATTTACCCCCGCTGATGCAAGATCCTGAATACGCCACTGGACACTACTATCTAATTTATAAAAATAAAAAAAAAAAACTAGCAACTGTTGGCTAGCAAATGGGATTGATTTTCTTAATTAGGCTATCGTTGTGGCCACGTTGTCATCTTTTTAGACTTCCACTGTATACCTTTCTCTATATATAAACTCCATTTCATCGCTGAAGTAGATGGCATTTACTGTTTTTGTGGACATGCAACATATGCTACTCATTATTGACGGTAGAGGTGCAAAAGATGGCGCTTGGTGGAGAATCCTGATAAGATTTCAAGATACTTGTTATTGGTTGTTTTGTTGAGAATTTCTTGGATAAACTTGGAGTAGATGATTTGGTGGAAAATTCTGATAAGATTTCAAGATACTTGTTCACGGATTGTTTTATTGATTTTTTTCACTTCATAAATTTGGAATAGTGAAATTTGGTGTATTAGACTAATTTTATTGAGTATAATAAGTTGTAGTAATTAATTATAATTGGTATTATATTAATCAATGTTGTATTTAGCTTATTATATCCAAGGTAGGTGCTCAATGTGCAAAAAATTCTCTACTTTGAATAGTTGAAAGGGCAGTATAGATTTTTCATGAGAATTTTTCTCTTTTCTTCAAAGAATGCTGTGATACATATTTTTTTAATTATACTAATATTTAAGATGGGTTATTAAATATTTTATTAACTGTTAGATAATTTTAAACATTTATTATAAAAATAATATTTAATAACAACTTACCTAAATATCATACACAAATAGGGTACTGTAAAATTCTCCTTTGTTTTTAGCACTATCATTTTTTCATGTGAGAATCAAGCCGTTTTAGAAAAATGGAAAAGGCGGCTACCAAGGTTGGAGGCAAGTGCATGCGTGACCCCCCTCAACCTTTGTGGTTATAATTTATCTTCTACTACATTAATTCTTTATTTGTTTTTAGTACATTAATGTGTGGCTGTAATTTTGCAATTAAGTAGTCTTTGACTTGGTGGTTTTAATACTAGTACATGATTAGAAATGGGGTTTCATTTTGTCTCCCTTCGTTAAAGTCACAAATTTATGGTTACGCCTGATCCTAAGTGGGCATTTTGGAAAGTGGCTTTGTGCATTAATGCTCACTTTTGACACAAGGAAAGGATTATGCTTTGTTAGCCGACGAGTTACGTGGATGCATGGTTTTTTTGGGACACAAAGATATCTTTCCGCCGATAGCCTAAGACCTATTCCTTTCAAGTCGTAATAGAAATCATCGATGTGAGTTTTGTATCTTATAACAAAGTCTTTGATATATACACAGTAGAAATCGACCCCCCAATATTATGCTTAAGAAACTCAACTATATACCAATTGTCCTGGACTTTGTTGGTATTTAAATTTAAGTTTACGGTTGTTACATCATTTTTTCATATCTTTTATATGCTGCACTATATTTATTATTAAATTTTATAATATTTATATATTATATATTTATAACTTCAAATTATAGTTTGAATGGTGGACGTATTTACGCTAAGTTCAAGTCTATACTAATACTGATAATACATAGAAGAGTAATAACCCAATAGACGTAACCAAGGGTATTTTGAGGAATCTATATTATATACACTTAAAACTCACTGTTGGAGTAATTTTTGCCAGGTGTCAACATATCAGGAGTCAAACAAATTCAGTCCACCAAAAAAACAGCCATATTTGACAATGTTCGATCAATGAGAAGACAGGGTTTTGTGTGGTATAGTTGTAAATAAAGCCTCTAATGATCCCTTTTATCTTCATCTCACTCTACCCATAACATCTCTGAGCTAAAATTGCATTTCAGGATATTCTTTTCAAAACTCTCGGTCATTCTTTTGAAGGGTTGGATTGATGGTTTTCTTTTGGGCAGCAGATTTCTTTTTATTTCAAATTTGAAAATATCTTCTACTGCAGTGATAGGTGCAAGTGGTCATCTTTTTCCTGGTGGTGAATGAATGAGACTACAGAGCTTGAGTGGACGTATTCTCTTTCTATTCAAGAAACACATTTTCATATCTCTGATAGCATTTTTCTTACGATCTTCGTCTTTTACGCTTCTCTTCTTCCATTCATCATTTTCTTGACATTTTCTACGAAATCATGAAGATGCAGCACATTTTCGAGACCATCGCCACTCACCACCGTCTTCTCTAATAATCGTGAACATGAGTGCCTCATGGTTCAAAGATTTCAAGAGGAGGTGAGGTTTGCTTTTCATCATAATCTTTCCATGCCCTGGGTGTCGCATATAAGATTGGAAGAAGAACTCATTTCTGTTCTTTTATTTCACTTTTTTCAGAGTCCTATATTTCTCTCTTCTCATTTTTGTTATTATTTTCTTTAGTTTCAAAAATTCCTAATTTCTTACTACAAATATTTTACTTAAGATGAGCTTTTAAGAAATTGTTAATTTGTTTTGCAGCAATCTCATATATGTGTAGCCAAGGGCAAATGGGAAGTTTGCAGAAGTACAACTCTTGAAGATATCATGTGCCACTTGTAACACCCCGATTTTTCGTGCTTTCTAAGGACGATAAACTCAATTAATGAGTTTATATTTTTATCTGTGTTTTAGAAAATGATTTTGGAAAAACTAAAATCATAGTCTTGTTTCATATAATCGTAGGAGCCTTCGGTTAAGTTTTGGGCCGAAAACTCAAACAAAAACCGATCTATGTTTTTCAGATGATAGTGTTTTTCTACTATCACGACCTAATCTTGACTAACGGACGAGACCATTAGTCTTACACTTTGATCCTCTATCTTTTTCCTAAAATGTTTCCTGACGCCCAAAATATAAATAATATTTTATATTCGGGCCGATAATCGATCGAGGAGACGATTCGAGCTGTCTTACGGTTTTTCGAGACCCACGATCAGATGTTTTTCATGCCAGAATTGTATCAAGTTATTTGAGGATTCATACCAGTGTCGGGATGATTTCAAATATCGGGATGTGAATTGACCAAATTGCCCTTGGTTAATTTTTATTACAAATCACCTTTTCCTATTATTAAAACCTTAAAACCCATAAATATCTAACTTTTTCACCCTTATCTCCCCACTTTTTCGGCAGCCTCCCCCCAAAATCTCTATCTTCTCTTCTTTCTCTTCTTTCTCTTATTCTTCCATTAGAACTCCATTGTTGAAGGCTTCAAGGCTTGGTTTTTGTGAAGCAACCTTCACCAATCTTGGAGTAGAGCATCATAGGAGGTAGTATATCATCTCTATCTCTCCCAATCTCTCCTTTCTCTCCTCATATTTTCATGATCAAGGATGTTAGGGTTTTGTCCCTAAAATCTTTGAAAATCCATGAAAAATTGTAAGAAAATCGTATCTGTACCAAACCAATTTCTATGGCCTAGGTTCATGACATACTTATATGATCCAAGAGCTTAGAGCCAAGAAATCTCCCTGGCTATATTTTCTTGTAGGAGGCCGAAACCCCCCTATGTGTGTAGGGTAGGGTTTTGGTTGGTTTTTGATGTTCTGATCTGATATCCAAGGCTGTCACACTTAGTTAGGGTGTTATCCAGAAAATGAGAAATTTTGGCGCTCCCTAGCTATTTTTAGTGTAATAGGGCCGAACCCTAGGGATAGTGCATTAGGAGAAATCTTTGTTTTGTAAGTTAATGCCGTTATGATTTGCGTGTATGTAGTGATCGGCAACGTACTGGGCCAGTGATCAAGTTGATCGGGTGTTCAAAGTTTAGCTGGAAGCTACAAGAGGTAAGGGGATAAACTTGAGGAATTCCATTCCCGACAGCTATGTGCTGCATCGGTGTTTGTAATGTATTTAAATAATTTGTATCTGATGTTGGTTGATTTCTTGATTGACTGCTGTTGATTTGAATGTGTATTGATGTAACTGCTGATGTAGTTGAATGCATGCTATACTTGCTAAATGGTCATATGGATGTATCGTGTGCCCTGCTGTGGGATTTAAGGCATTAGAGGACCTAATTTTGATTAGGATCCGACATCATGTAACTTAAAAGCTTTAAAAGTCTGAAATGTATTTTAATAATGAAAATCGAAGTTTAAAAACAAATAGGGCATTAGAAACCTTCAATTGTCCTAATTTGATAAATTGACTGCTTAAACAAATATGTTTTGAGAAAATGTAGTTTCAAAGTCATATGAGTTCATTCAAGAGCAAGTTTTGTTTTAAGTTCATATTTCACCGAAAAACAACGAAAGAAAAGGAAAATGGTCTCTAGACCAAGTTTTATTTTATGGAAAATTGATCCCGATGACTTTGTGTAAGTATCGGAGATTTGGGTTTTTGGTTTTCGAGTTTTCAAGAAAAGTGGTTTTAAAGCTTAGAAACTAGAAACCGAGATGTCGGCGTTCTAGGGTTCTGCAGAACACGTGGATCAAGGATCCGTGTTAGTTTGTGGTCCGGTCGGCTTAGGGACGATCTTTGTGGTCCTGTAAGCTTGAGGATGTTTTTTTGATCTTGAATTCGGCGTCCTAGACTGGTGCATCGGTTAGGGATGTTGGGATTTGAGTTGTTTTTGGACTAAATGTCCTATTTTGAGAAAATGTGTTTTTGAGGCTTAAAGAGTCTAAGACATTATGGTGGTTGTTAGCGTTGATGCTACAACGAGGAAATATTGATGCGACAAAGATCAATTATCGGAAACTAGATAGTTTTCTCATGCATTTTATGCGAGGCAGACGTGCCGTGAAACGGGGGACCTTAGTAAGCAAGGAGAACCTGAGATGACTTATTTGTCATGACATTGTGCCTTGATGGACAATGGTGGCATACGTGTTCTGGGAACGTATTGTGCCTTAAGTTGGGCAATATAGTATAACCGTATTCTTGTGGAGTACTTCTGATTGCGCCCCCATGTGAGAATCGCGTAGTGTCATGGGATTCAAAGTACTCGTTTCTGGGCCAAATATTGGTGTTAATCATTAGAGCCTGCGGGCCTATGATTTAGGAGCCTGATCAGCTCATTGCGAATGGTGATGGGATTTCTGGAAATCTAGTTTGAATATTAGTTGAGATATATGGAAGTGCCATGCATACGTTTAGGAGATAACGTTGATTGTGGGGTACGAAGCCCTTGTGCCTTTACTGCTATTTGTATTTGATTATACATGCTATATTATATGATGTATGATGATTTGAGTGAGTTCCATTATATGAGTCTGTTGTTTGGATTGGGCATATAGTTGTCGTTTATGGATTCATATATTGGTTTCTCATCCTTGCAAGTTTTTGGACGGGTTGTCCTTTGGTGTATATATTATATCATGTTTACAGATGGAGCCGATGCCAGGTCACCTAGCGCACTCAGGGATGCACGTCCTAGTATTTGATCGAAGGACGGACCCAGCCGCGTGGGTTATCCACCCAGGAGTGGAAAGCGCGGCATACACAGGATCGGTTTGCACCGTAAGTGGGACGACTGAGACGGGACCTCGGAAGAGCACTCGTACTGGGGAGACCATCCAGGTGCCTCTACCTCACATCGGGTTGATGCCGCAGGCCCTCATGGAGTAGGGTGTGATCGAGCCGATCGCCCCCGCTGCACAGTCCCCGCAGCAGCAGCCGCCACAGACACCTCCCCCGCCTTTTGTTTTGGTAGTTGGACCAGCTTAGGGTGTAGACCTTCTTTTGAGGCAGAGGTTTTTGGGTAGTCTGTTAACGGCTACTGATGGCCATAGGTTTTAGAGATATGGTTCCAGACTGTCGCTGCCTAGTTTATAGCTTTTTAGGAGTTCTTTTTATTGTTCTTTTGTAAAGGGACGTGTTGTCCATAGTTTTAGTTGATGTATATATCTTATTATATATGAGTAATTCTATTCTGTCTTAAGTGGTGGTTTATAGGTATTAATAAGAAAAATCTTATCACGATTTTCAGAATCTGCTTATGCAAAGGATTTATTTTCCGAAAGTAAAACCAGCGAAACTTGATTTATCGTTCCTTTTATGTGTTGAGTTACGAAAGTGGCAAGGGTTATTGAGGGTGTCACACCACTAGTGTAGAAAACACTTTTAACATCGGTTAAAAATGACTTTTAATAGCGGTTGTTTAAGTGATGTTAATACAGGCGATGTTAAAAGTGTGACTTTTAACATCGGTTATTAACCGATGTCAAAAGTCACTTTTAACATCGGTTCTAAACGTAGCCGATGTTAAAAGTGGACTTTTGACATCGGTTGAAAGCCACAATCGATGTTAAAAGTGGACTTTTGACATCGGTTGAATCCAGAACCGATGTCAAAAGTTATTTTTTTTAAAAAAAAATTTGGTTTTATTTCATAATTCTTCTTCCTCCCTGCAGAGTCAGTACACACTATACATATATCCAGAATACAGAAATCAGTACAACAAATCTAGAAATCATAAACTCTAGACTTATAAATCTAATTTAAGATATTTAGTATTTAGTATAATCAAAAAAGAATTGTACAAAATACTCCCTCATGTCTTTAAACGCTCTGACAAAAGTGATCGAGGTCTGCGAATTTCAGCATGAAATTCATCATCTATATCCATGAAATCATCTTGTGGAACAGAAACAAATGTATCATGCATTCTGGTCACGAAGGAATGAATTAATATATCAATATCACATGAATTAACAAGAACATGTAGAAGATAAAGTAATACTAGTTGGACAATGTAGATTTCTGAATCTATTACTAAGGGCAATACGTAAAAGAGCGCACCTGATTGGCAAATTTCTGTCTCCTTCACTAAAATGTGCATTGACAGCTTCATTAATATTACGCCCATGCTCCTAACAAGAAACAATATTTACAGATGATGAGGAGAGACCTAAACATACGGGCAAACAATATTTCCTGCAAACTCATTATAAAGGATTATACAATCTAACCATACGTTTGAAAATAAAAAAAACTAATACAAGCACAACTAATAAAAATATAATTCATCAAGTTCAAGCAATTTTACAAAAAAAAATTATAAAATATTAGGCAATAGTAATTATGATTGTATAATGATAGAAGCTCATTTATCAGGTTGACAAACAGAAGCATCTAGAGAATAAAAAATCCTGACTTTTTAGCAAACAAACAACAACCAAAAATCATTCCAAATGCATGTGGGTAACTGCTCACTATGCAATGCATAGAAAAAAACCCTAACTATAATCAAATAATTACTTTATTTTCATTCAATTTCAATTGAAATGCAGAATATAGTTTAAATGTGAAATGATTCAAATAAAAAAGAAAAGGAAGAAAGTTAACCTGGAGCTTTTGTACTGCGAGTGCTTCGGATAAGCCCTCATGGTAAGATTTGAGGGTTTCGTCCAAAACAAGATAAATTCCTAAACCAAAAAAAGAGAAATCCTTAAATCTAAACCAAAAACTTAAACCCGAAACAAAAACAAATGAAGAAACCGGTGGTGTGGAGGACTTACAGTGGCAGGGATTATGGACCTCGTGGCTCGCGATGGTGTTCTCTTCTAGCGGTGGACCTCATGATGGTCACGGTGGCTCGCTCGGTGGACGACTAAAGAAATGCGGTTGCCAAACGCGCGAGAATGAGGACTTGCACAGAACATAGATGATGAGTGGCGAGAGTGCCGTATACGATGAAGAGAGAAACGCGCGAGACTTAAATTTAAAATTTTGACATTTAACATCGGTTAGAAAAGGAACCGATGTTAAAACTCACTTTTCAACATCGGTTGCTTTTTAACCAATGTTAAAACTCACTTTTTAACATCGGTTGCTTTTTACCCGATGTTAAAAGTTTGTTCTATCAACTATTTATTTATAAGTTTGCCACCGCATCTACTTTTAACATCGGCTTTAAAAATAACCGATGTTAAAAGTGTGTTTCATCAACCATTTATTTACAAGTTTGCCACCGTCTCCATTTTTAACATCGGTTTAGAAATAACCGATGTTAAATCCTAACGTGAAAAAGTTATTTTCCACTAGTGTGCATAATTTTGTGGCTTAGGGTTTCACACATTAACTTCTATTTACAATGTCACTCTCATTGTGCAATTGTTCCGATTTTGTCTTTGGCCTGTGATTTATGATTTGCCTAATTTGATATTGTCTTTCATCAAAGTGTGGGTGAAAATATAAAAATGGTTTACCTTTCCTCTTACAATCACTGAAAATAGAAGCAAAAGAAAGAAGATGAAAATAGTAGCAACAGTTCCGAGGGAGGGGAGAGAACACTCATTCAATTGCACCCATTTTCTTCTCTCTCTTTTTGGGCCTTCACTTCAATTTTCTTTGATCTCCTTTTTCTGTCCACATGCAACTTCTGATAACTCTCTACCCTTACCAAATACTTATTTTGGATCCACAACTCTATCATGTTGTATAACTTAACTTTGAATCATGGTGGGTCTTTTTCTATTTTTTAAAACACCCATTTCATCAAATCAATTATTGGGCATCTCTAATTTAAATTAGGATGTTGCTGGTTGTTGTATCTTCTCACCTTGGTTTGTAATTTTTTTTTATTCTGATATCGTTGTGCAGTTATTTTCCTGACCCTGCATCATCTATGCTTCATATAAAGATTAGCTATGATTATGATTTTCCTGACCCTGCATCAGTTATTGCTATGAGTTGGGTTCAACTGAATCAATTATTAAACCCCAAAGGTATGCCTTTCTCAATTGAAACTCAGTGGAACTAAATTTTAGAGAATTGGTTCTTTGCTAGTGCTTCATTCAGATTTCATGATCTTGGTATATGCTTTTATATTTTGTTTTATTATGCTTATATTTGACTAAAATAGTTATTTATAGTATCACCTTCCCCACTATATGATAAAATTGGGCTAAACTCAGTTCAGAGAGAGGCTGAAGAGATAATTCCCATGAAACAAATGAAAATGGACTGGGTTTCATATATTTACTTGCAGGGTTGGTATTCTTTATGATTTGTCTATTGGCGGTGGTTTTGATTTAGGCAAGACAAAATATTAATTGTTGAAATTTGTACATCAAATGGATCTGGCAAAAGTAAGACCATTTCAAAACAAGATGTTATCTTTTCTATATAAACACTCTAATGCCCAGGAAAAACCCCAAATACCCAATGTTTGAATCTTTTCATAAATATCTTTTGTTGAATAATATCTTAATATAATTTGTAATACTATTTTCGTCCATGGATATTAACCTGCTACCTGTATATGGCTTGATGTATAGATCTAATATTATGAATTGTCTCAAATGAAATGTATAAAAATTGCTACTTATTTTTAAGTTGTAATACATCATTTTCTTATGCTTTCACATTATATTAATACATCATTTGGGAGTGCAAGTTGCATTTAGAGTGATACTGAATATGACTCTTATTTGTTGTATTGAGAAGATTTTGCTTCATTCTTTGAGATCACCCGTCTATGATAACCAGTCTGATCAGACGGGTTATCATAGACGGGTGATCAGACGGGGTGAGCATAGACGGGTGAGCATAGACGTGTGATCATAGACGAGTTCCTTCAGTTTCCGCATATACAAGTTGCATCCTGTCTATGATCACACTTATATACTCATCGTGTCTATGATCACACATCTATACTCACCCGTCTATAATAACCAGTCTGATCAGACGGGTTATCATATGATGGGTGACCTCATAGACGGGTGAGCATAGACGTGTGATCATAGACGGGCTCCTTCAGTTTCCCATATAGAAGTTGCATCCTGTCTATGATCACACGTCTATACTACCCGTCTGTACACCCTTCTGATCAGACGGGTTATCATAGACGTGATCTCATAGACGGGTGATGAACCAGTCTATGATAACCAGTCTTATCAGACGGGTGATCAGACGGGGTGATCTCATAGACATGTGATCATAGACGGGTTCATTCAGTTTCCCCATATACAAGTTGCATCCTATCTCACACGTCTGTACTCACCCGTCTATAAGATCACCCGTCTATGATCACCCGTTTATGATAACCCGTGAAGGAACCTGCCTATGATAACACGTCTATGCTCACCCGTCTATGATAACCCTTATGATTAGACGGGTTATCATAGACGGATGATCTCATATACGGGTGATCAGACGGGTTATCATAGACGGGTTGTCTTATTATGTCAGATACTTTAGTAGTTATATTATCTAACATTTTGTTGTCATTTGAATCTGATATGGCATGTTTATATGCAACAATTTATATTTAAAATTATTAACATAAATTATTGATATTGATATCTAACTTTTTGTTGTATGGCATGTTTATATTACGCTTCTTGATATTATTATTATTATTATTATCTTCTGATAGGTTCCTTTAACCATCTTAATATTCTTGAACTCAATTATTATGTCAAACCCAACAACAGTCTCAGGGTCAGACCTCCCAAATATCAGAAAAGTCACTATAACAGTTAAGGAACTTTAGAAGCTTAATATGGCTTTGATGGGTTATACAGTCTTTACAATCAGCAATTGGGTTTGCCTGTTTTTTGTGCATGAGATATCCTAAGGATTGCTTTCTTGGGGATCTGTCTGCATAATCCATACTGAAGGATTCGTATGTATGATTTGAGTTGGTGGAATTGTGAGGTATTAGGAAGTACAGGTTGCATCCCGGACTGAGAAATGATAGATAACTCCGTTACCTTGAAATTGTCTTTTTGGAGCATTTTATATTTCCACTAACAACTTCAAATAAGGTACCTTTGGGATTTTGCTGCTGAGATAAAGACCTTCCACTTGAGTTGTAAGTTTGGTTGTAGTTTGATGCTATGATACAGTCAATTTAATTATTTTTATGATAGCAAAATTTAACTCCATAGGTCCATCCCTCTTATCCTCTATTTGTAATTTTTTCTTCTTTAAATTCTTTCAATATTCATTCCTCAAACAATATTGTTTCTGTGATATAATATAATAATCTAATAAAAAAAATCTAGATATATATTTATATTATATAATATATCTTATAATTATATAATAATATTATATAATAATCCATAATATATATTACCCAAAATATAATAATAAAAATAAAAAATAATAATATAAACAAAATAAAAAACACTCAAAAAATTGAATATATTTTTTAAAAATGGCTAACTTGCACAGAAAACAGGACAAATAAATCAAATAATATTTCAAGAGAGGAGAACAAAATAATATGATAGATAAATATATTTTATAAAAATGGTTAATTTATACTGGAAAATAGGATAAATAAATCATATAGATTTTGAAGAGGAAATAAAAAAATAATAATATGATAGATAAATATACTTTCTAAAAATGGTGAACTTGTACGGAAAATGAGGAAAAATAAATCAAATAGATTTTCAAGAGAGAAGAAAAATAATATGACAGAAGAAATATTTTTCAAAAACGGTTAACTTGCAGGGTAAAAGATGAGAAATAAATCAAATAGATTTTTAAGAGGGAAGAAAAAAATAATATGATGAAAAATAAATATATTTTGTAAAAATGGTTAACTTGCAACGGGTAAGGAGAAAATAAATCAAATAGATTTTCAAGGGAGAAGAAGAAAAAATAATATAATAGATAAATATATTTTCTAAATATGCTGAACTTCCACGAGAAAAGAGGATAAATAACTCAAATAGATTTTCAAGAGAGAATGATAAATAAATATATTATAAAAATGGTTAACTTTCACGGACAAAGAGAATAAATAAATTAAATTAATTTTTAAGAGAGAAGAAAAATAATCATATGATAGATAAATATATTTTCAAAAAATGGTTCACTTGCATGGGAAAAATAGGAGAATTAAATCAAATAGATTTTTTTAGAGAGAATAAAAAAATAATATGATAGATAAATATATTTTGTAAAAGTAGTTAACTTGCACGGGAAAAGAGGATATATAAATCAAATAGATTTGCAAGAGAAAAGAAAAAATAATTTGAGAGATAAATATATTTTATAAAAAATGGTTAACTTGCACTGACAAGAGAAGAAATAAATCAAATAGTTTTTCAATAAAGAAAGTTTATAATTCAAATAGATTGCAAAAAAACAAAAAAACCTTATAATTAAACTTATAAGAAGATTTATTTTTTATATTTTACATAATAATATAATATTTTAAAATATTTTTGCTCAAAAGTTTAAAATTACAGTTTTCTATTTTCAATACATACAACCCGATATAATTAAATCACACATCATATAACCTTGGCATCTTATACATGTTTTCTTCATATAATTGGTTTATTTTGAAATTTATATAATCATTCGTTATGGTCAATTGAAATTTTTCAAGTAATTTTTAAATTGTTTTTATATCTGCATAATTCAACCATATGTTCCCTCTGATATTTTTATCTAGTTATATTTCTATATAATGAAATTGTCTTGAATTTTAAATATATTCATCCGTAATAAATGTCATCCTGTACATTGCACGGATTACTATACTAGTAAATTAAACAATTGGGGGATAAGGGATGACAATAGTAATTAGGTAGGTGGTAAAAGCAACACTCATTGTTAGATACTTGGGTTTGGTGACGAAAAAGTAACCTTGGGCTAAGTGTTTAGATTGGGCCTATTGTTGTTGTTTGTTAATAACCATGTGTATTTAGCCTAAAATTGGAATAGAGATTGAATAAGGTATTTAACCATGCAATGTTTTCATGTTGCCTTTCCCATTGTCCCAACCACATCACGACGGGAGCGGCGAACTAAAATTAATTGGTTATAAAAATGGAGTCACCACCAAAATTTATATATTAGGGAAAACATTGAAAAAACCCTTTTAAAAAAAGAATGGTCTTTGAAACCAGATTTAGAGTTTGAGAGTCGACTATGTATGGGGAAAGTATTAGCACCCTACAACATTCATAAAAAAATGGTTACCTGTAGTTAATTGTGCAAAACTTTATGTTGTCTTTAATAATATTTATTTTACCACTTTTATTGAAAAATTAATTAAAAATCTAAAAATTACCTCTTTTATTTAAATTTATTTTTGGGCTTGACAGAGATGGTCCTTGCTCCTACGTATCCTCGAATGCGATGAGAAAATCAAAGCTACATAGTTCTTTTAAAAATGTTTGTGGGTTTGGTTGATTTTAAATATTTTTTTGAAATAAAATTAATTAAGATATTTCAAGATCACCAAGTTGTCACAACTCAGGTGTCCTAAAACCAAAGGTTAACAAGATGTCACATCTCAGCCAACCCTTTATTTTAAAAGAGATTAATTTTAGTTTTTTATTTTATTTTATTAATGTTAAGAATATATGTGTTTTTAAAAAAAAGTTAAGTTGATATATTGTTGTAAAGAAATATTTGTACTTTAGAAAATATGCATATGTGATCCAATAACGGTGGTAATAAATCTAAATTATTTATGTGTTTTTTATTCAAATTATTAATGTTAAGAATATATGTGTTTTTAAAAAAAAGTTAAGTTGATATATTGTTGTAAAGAAATATTTGTACTTTAGAAAATATGCATATGTGATCCAATAACGGTGGTAATAAATCTAAATTCTTTATGTGTTTTTTATTCAAATTATTAATGTTAAGAATATATGTAATTTTAAAAAAAAGTTAAGTTGATATATTGTTGTAAAGAAATATTTGCACTTTAGAAAATATGCATATGTGATCCAATAACGGTGGTAATAAATCTAAATAAACACTTAAGTTTCAAAAAAAAATAAAAAAAAACATTCTCTTTTATGTGGATTTACGATATATATTTTTTGGTTAAAATTAATGTACCTAAATTATCCAAAGACTATAATTTTTTTAAATTTTCTTCGGCCGTTTTTATTTTGAAACTGATTTATATTTATTCTAATAAAACTCAAATCATAAAATTGGCTTTCTTCCTTTTATCAATTCATTATATCATGAGTCCCCCTACTTGGACCAACTAATTAGTCCATGAACTAACCCATATGCCCAAAACAACTTAAACAAAATAGCTACAAGAATTTAAAAAATGAAACCAAATACTGGGAGATATATAAGGAAGATTGAGTAAGGAATAGGAGGGAGAGAGTGAGGTAGAAAGAACATGGACTGACCGGTGAAGAAGGAGCACAGACCCAAGAAGAAAAAAAAATTGGAGACCCTCCTTTCTCCCTCTCAATCCTATTCTCTTTATACCGACAAACTCCATTACTCTCATTTGTAACTGATCAAAATGCACATTATTGGCGGCAATTAGAGAGTGATTCATTCCTAATAATTTTCTGTTGTTAATGGACTCTCATTTGTACTTGTGTAACTGTTACGTGACAGGAATAGCAACCAAAAGTGCAACATTTTTATTTCATGATATATGTAAGATTTTTTGTTTCTTTCTACAAATCCGTACACACGGCAGAAAGAAAAAGAAGCCAAACATTTGTTTATTATTATTTTTTATTTTTATGAGTTCTGATTTTTAATAAAGCAATAAATAAAAATGAGTATCCGGATAAAATGGGATATTCACACCCATGATTTAGCTGAATGAGGAGTGGGATGTAGTTTTTTTGTTTGGGCTTTTTGGGTTAAATTTTCGTTTTTTTTGTTTGTTAGCAGGCCTATCTTCTTAAAGATAGCTTAAAAAACAATTAAAAAAAATGTATAACTATAATAATGAATAAAAATTAAAATGAATAGGAAAAACAAAAAACACTTCAAAATAGCAATTAAGATGCCCTTTCAGAAAAAAAAAATATAGAAATAATATTTGGTTTGGAATTAGTTTGTTTATGTGTAGATGATATTTTGTTTAGTTTTTGTTTTATTGAATTTAATTTTGATCAATGGCATGCTTTTATATGTTTCTAGAGTGGATGGTTTGTTGCGAGTCCCACATCGGTGGTTAACGAACCTGACTGTTGCTTATATAGTCGGATAGATCATCCCTTTATAAGCCGATTTTTAAGAGGACCTTTCGGATGTCTGAATTCATAACATGTTTGCTTTTTTTTTTTTTTTTGACTGGAGTGGTCGTTGTTTGCTTATTACAGCATGTTGGATGTTTCTTATATTTTACGGTTAAAAAAATGTGTCAATGTCATGTTCATTACATAAAGTTGTCTTGAAAAAAGATATTTCTTACATATTTTATAAAAGTATTGAACTGAATATTTTCTGATCGATACGATATATCATTAATATTGATTTTATAGTATTATAATTTTTTCCGTTTAAGTGATGATATAAGGGTTTATTATAAAAATTTAATTATATCCTGTGTCAGTATAAAGAATTTTTACACTATCAATCAATCATAAGTTGACACATTTGCTATAATATTTGACTCTTATCCTAACTATCTTAAAAGTTATTCATATCATTATTTCTGATTAATTGATAATGTCAAAAAACTTTATATTGACAGTACATAATAATTAAACTCTTATTATAAAACTTGAAGTTATCTTGAATGGCAAGAATAATAGATGTTTTTTTTCTAATTCTTATCTTTTTAAGAGTTTAATTGTTATGCACTGACAGTGTAAAATATTTTTATACAGACAATCAATCACTAATCATGATATAGATGACTTTTAAGGTAGTTAAAATGAAAGTTAATTTTTTTTACTAAAGTGACAACTGACGATTGGATGTCTGTGTAAAAATGTTTTACACTGTCGGTATATAGCAATTAAACTCTCTTTTTAAATCTTTTCAAAAATTAAAATCATTCAACGCATAATATTTTTTAAAACGCATCGTGATTTTGAGTACCCGTTACATGGAAAGATATATATGCGGGAGCTTGATATTTATTGGATCAAATCAAAATTAATTAAAATTTTATAATTTATTTGTTCATCATTTCTTTCTTTTTTATTCTATCAACATTTGTAAAAGTTCTTCTCAAAAAAAAAAAAAAAAAACATTTGTAAAAGTTGTTAAATTAGAATTTCCCTCTATGAGGTGGATAAAGCTCAACTCCAATAGTTCATCGAAAGGAAATTCTGGAGACTCCGGATGCGATGGTATTGTTAGAGATGAAAATGGCTTTTGGATAAAAGAGTTCTTCTACCATATTGGGATTTGTAATGCTCTTTCTGCTGAGCTTTGGGGTATATACATTAACATACTTTTGGCTTGGAATTGGCTACAGAAAACGGATTGTGGAAAATAAGTCAGAGGTTGTTATTAGAATGATTTAGAAAAATGAAGATCAGGGAAGCAATTATCACTTGATGTCTAAAACAAGAAAATTAACTCTTCTAACTTGTTAGTTAGAATTTTCTCATACTTTTAGGGAGGGTAAAATGTGCAGGCTGGTTAATAAGAGTCTTTCTAAAGACTATGAGTTTGAAGAGATTACCTCCTCTTCTGAAGATCTTTCTATTTTCATTTTAGGTGATGTGTCTAGGGCTTTTTTTACCTCATTTAGTGAATGTTAGCTAATTTTTTTCTTTAGGAATAAAAATAATTTATACAATTATTTTAAGATAACAATATTAAGGACAAATGTATGATGGGTGATGTGAGATTCATTTTTCACCATTTCTTGTGAATAATAGACTTCTGAAATGTTTTCAAATACCAGATTTCTTGAACGAAAAGGAGTTTGACAAAGTTTTTTCTATTTTAATAAACCTTATTGGCGAGTCCATTTTTTTCTTAAAATTTTGCTTTTTTTGCCGTTCCCACCAGAATATCAGGCGTGACCTTTCAATTACCTTATACATGTTTTTTTTTTTTTTTTTTGACCAGAACCTTATACGTGTTAAATAATGATATAAATATCTAAAGAAGATCGCGTCTAATTAAGAAGCAGTCCAGAAGTAAAATATAAGTCTATATATTGACATTCTTGCCACTGCTAAGGAAACGTGACTAACTTACAGAAAGTCTTCCCAGATATATAATAGCAATCAATTTGATAATTAAGAAAAAATTTACAAAGGAAACAGAGAAAGGAAAATAAGACTTTAATTTAGGTCAAAATTTTCTTATTTTCCAATTACTAAATCCGTTATTCTCTCCAAAATACTCCAATTGAAGATATAAATATGCTCTATTTATGCAGCTTATTCCCGATAGTGTGAAGAGCTTCCTTGAGCAGGCGTGGAGCCCAACAATTTGGTTCCTGTATATATATAAATCAAGTATGTGAAAGGTAGCTTAAATGTTACAATCAGCCAAGATATATATATATATATATATATATATATATATATATAGAATAAAATAGAAACAGGAAATGGAAAAAAAAGATGTACTGCACTTGTAATAGAGGATGGGAATATGTGACTACATATTTGTATTTCTTTTCAAGTAGTATATTTACACTCTTTTCTGAATTTCTATAATAATAATAATAATAATAATATCATCATATACATGATTATTGTGAGTCATCTTGCCGGAATTCTTACTAGAGTTGGACAACGGACGGGTTCGATCGGATTCAGGTCCAAACGGCGCAATCCGAATCAACCTGCCAAATTATTTATATGGCCCAATTCCTTTCGGAGAATGCATTGGGTTGGACGGGTCGGTTAGTGCGAGTTGAGCAGGCGGGTTAGTGCGGGTTGGGCCAAACCAATTTTTTTTGGCCCAATCAGTTTTGTTATTTCTTTGTGTTAACTTATAAACATAAAAAACCCTAAAAAGATTTCTACCGCTGCAGCCCCCTCCCCCTTACTCATCTCTCCCCCTCTCTCATCTTCTTCCCCTTTTTCCCTTCCCTTCAACGTCGTTTTCCGGTCTCTGCAAGATGCGGCGTGCGTCCTCGTTCACACAAGGCAGTCCTCGTTCCGATCTCTACAAGATGCTGCAAGGCGATGGCGGCATGCGCTATCTTCTTCACAGGCGTGAGGCGGTGGCGACCTGGTTGTCTTCTTTCTCTGTGAGGTGGAACGGTGGGGTGGAGCTTGCGGCTGGGTGGAGGAGTTGTTCGGCGAAGCAGATGGCGGTGAAGCAGATCAAAATCTGGATACTTTTTGCATTTGTATCTCGGCGAACCATCTGCAGAGATTTGGATCTGCAAAAATGTCCAAGAAGATGGAGATTGGAGGTCTCTCGGTTTCTTCTTCTATCTGCATCTCCTTCTCGATCAGGTTCGGTCACCGACGATCTGAAATTTTTGGAACCGAGCGCGACCGCCATCAACCGCTTCAATCCTAAATTTTCCATCTGATCAACCCGAGACCCATGGCAACCCGCCCATGCTCTTGTTTTCTGCTCTGGGTTGTTCGGGTGTGGGTCGGTGGGGAAATTTTGTCCGGCCCTAATTCCTAGTGTTAAACATGATACCTGACTTTCTTTTAATTAGTTTTGACGGAATTAATTAATTTTAGTTAAAAAAAGTATGCTAATTCCATATTTTTTAGAGTGAACATCCAAATTGGTCCCTCAAAATTTTCGGGGACCAACTTTTAGTCCCTGAAAATAATAAACTAACCATTTAGTTCATCAAATTTACAAAAGCGAGACAAATTAGTCCCTAGGTTTAGTTCCGACGTTCATTTACTTGCCTACGTGTCATATTAATCATCCCATTTGGCTCGATAGTATTCCTGCGAGGCATATAACGATCTTCCACCGTGAAAAATGAATGAAAAGTGAAAAAAGTGCATAATTTTAAAGGGTTTTGGGTTTTAAAATCGTGCATATTTTTTCACTTTTTATTCGTTTTTCACAAAGGAAATTCGTCATAGATCATGTAAGACCACTAACGAATCAGATAGGATGGTTAATGGGACATATAGGCAAGTAAATGGACTTTAAAACTAAACCTAATGACTAATTTATCCCGCATTTATAAATTTGAGGGACTAAATGATTAGTTTATTTTTTTTAGGGACTAAAGTGAGTCCCCGAAAATTTAAAGGGACCAATTTGGGTGTTCACTCTATTTTTTAAGTTTTACGAGACATATATGATCCATCCCTTTGTATTATGTGAAAACTTCACATAAAAGTAAATGAGTAAAACTTTTAAAACTACATTGAATTCGACGTAATTTTTTTCTGAATATATATAAAAGGGACTATTGGATAATAAATCTTAACCGCTGTACTTTGTAACAGAATGTTAGTTACTTCTGTATGTTATTTCCGTTATCTTAGTGCTTATTAGTTAGAGAGGTGGTTAGTTATTATGCACCTTCTCTATATAAGTAATTGTATTCATCAAATATGATCAATAATAAGAATTCATTTAGTATTCTTTCTTCTTCTTTACTTGATAATATGGACCATTATAAAGATAAATAATATATATATATAAAGAAGGAACCGAGTTGTCTTTAAGTCTTGTAATGATTCTTTGATGCACCAACAATTTAACATATCCCATGCATGCAGCTGTTATGACTTAGGAGGGGGTGTATTTGATTTGGTTGAACAGTTGCCACCGATCGCAGTTGGAAAGACTGGATCTGTATCACAGTTGTTCATTAGATTTTGACAATCAATGAACTTTTTAGCAGACTTGTCAACACATTGATGGATCTGGGACAGGTAAACATTGCCCATTCTGTCAGCTTCACAAACTATGTCCGCCAAGAACCCTGTTCCTCTCCTTACAGAATTCAGTATCCTTTGTGGTTTATACGAACTTCCATCGGCTCTGATACCTGATATCAAATCCCGGCATATATAGTTAAATTCCATTAAAACTTTTTTTATGTATTGGAAAAAACAATTTTGTTAATGTGAATTTTCAACCAGCAAATTAATTGATAGAGGTATATATATGCACTCGGATCCTCGATCTTCTGCCCTCCTACCTCTGAGCAGAAAATAAAAAATCAAGAGCGGAAGGACAGAGAGAATGGAGAGAGGATCATGAGTAGATGATGGAGAAAGGGAGAGTAATTAAGAAAGACAAAAAGGTTGGAAAACGCGGGAGATCGAGAGCCTTGCTAGAGAGGATTTGAGTCCAGAGATGTATTGGTTAGAAACATATTGCTGACTAACATTTTTAATCGGGTTGGACTTACAAAATTTATACAGTCCAAAATTAAATGAACCCAGGAAAGTAAAATTATTTTAATATTTTTAAAATGAAATAAATTTAAGTAGTTTATGTAACTTCGTTAAATAAAATAAAACATTTTTTGTCGGTAAGTAATTAGGAGACGACTGACTTTGTTAGATTTGTGACTTGTACAAATTGAACCTCAAACTTTGATGAAGTTAAAAAATACCATTTCAGTTATAGTTCATACAAATAAAATAAATTTTATATCACATTAACTATTACTAATCATATAACACAGCACACTACACACTTGATCAAAGGGTCCTACAAATAAAGATCGAAGACCAAAATTCGAATTTGAATCCCCTTTTAAATATTTCAATTGGCAAAAATGCAGACTGTTATATCTCAGTCAGGAAAAAAAAATGAAGCTAATTACCATATTAATGCATGGTCTAATTAAATTTTCTTCTGACACATAGATATCCTTTTCTTTTTGGGGGTTAAAATAGTAGAAGTAAGTGAACTACGTACTAACTTATTTTGAAACCTCTAACCACCTAGTTATCTCTCAAGCACAACGATCATACGTACATACCAGCATTGGTTATGATTATGTCAAGATTATGGCGATTCCTGAGGTGTATTGTGGCCTTGAGATATTCTTCTGGTAATAATGTCTCAACAGAACACAATCCATGCTTTCTCCACCTATCCTTCCACAATTTCTTGCTCTTTTCAAAATTATATGTTGATAGAGTAGGCCAGTATCTGAGCAGCTCATCTTTGTGGCGAGCAATCTACAAAACAAAATGCATATATATATATATATATATATTTGTTTTCTTGATCAGGAAAAGTAACAAATTAACTGATCAGAAGAAAACACATTTAGGAAAAGTATACGTAGAAGAAACATTCATTAATGGAGCTAGCTAGGGATGGGAATAGATAACAATTAATAGAGACTCACTATTTCATCTGTCAATAGAGTATCATTATTGGCACAACCTTTGGTTTTGTTATGGGAGGCACCTAACTTCTCTGGATAAAGACCATCAATGGTGAAATATTGTGGCACTTGATCTCTGCAAGTATGGTCATTCAACAAACAATAAGAGTTTGGCCATTGCAAGGCTAGCTTGAAATAATCGTATTGCGTGGAGTTCTGTTCTGTACAAGACAGAATCCCCAACAACAGTGAAAAAAAGAGGAGATTACACTTCTTCATCATGTAATTGGCTATGGAAAACTAACTGTAGTACGTGTTTTGGTTGAGTTGCAAGCTATATATATATATATATATATATATATATATATATATATATATATGGTTTTACATGCTTTTATAGCTAGTGTGTTGGACTTGTAAAACGGAAGCCCAAGTTGAAGAAATTTAATTAAGGCATGTTATGAGAAAAGAGGCTAATTAAAGTATTAACGTGGCTCACGAATTGCATGTTTTCAATGGGGATTGAAGTCCAAACCCACTTTTGAGTAGCAGCTGCTGGGCTAAGGAATATAATACAATTCAAATGGTCCCATTTGAAATGGTCTTTAATTGTCAGTGCCCAAAAGAAGAGTAAGATTTCTGTGCTTTCAATTCAATTGGGGAATTTAATTAATTTCCATCACATGGCCTTTACTGGTATATATATATATATAGCAAATTCTATGGTACCTTGGGAGATTTGAGGGTACCGGTACCCTCATAGCAATAGGAACCATAAGTTTATTAGAAGGAATTGATAAAAAATATAAAGAACTAGAAAAAATACTAGAACAAATAAATAATAATGTGATGCACGTTTTAGAAGGCACTTCGAAAATAGCAGAACATATTAGCTCTCATAAACATACAGAACAAACACACTATTTAGACATATATAAAACCTTGAGTTCAATAGAAAAAGGTAAAGATATAAACAATAGCGAAGATGAAGAAAGACTTAGAGAAATTCTTATACAATTAGAAAGTTTATTAGAAGAAGAAACAAAAAATAGACCTATTACAAAACGAGATCTAGAAGAATTATTAAACACGAAAAAATCAGAACCTTTACGTTATTTAGAAACCCTAACACCAAGAACAACATGGAGAGGATAAAAACTGATTATATTGAAACAATAAAAAATTCTAATGACTTAGAAGAAATACAACAACTTCTTGAACAATTAAAAATAATTGAAGAAGAACATAATCAAATACAAGTTACAGAACCAATTAATTCAACCCCAGATGAAACTGAAGAAGTAGTATTAAATTATAGCTCCTCCTCCGATGAAATAGACTTTAATGAAATACGAATGCATCATGGCGAAACAAGTAGTAGTATGGTACCTGGAAGAAATAGAAAAAGAAAAGATACACATGAAATATGGGATGATATAGAAGAAAAAACAATGCATGATAAAGGATACCTAAAAAGAAATAATAAATGGTCTAAAATTCCCGACGAATTTAAACCAAGATATGAATCCATTAAATCAGGAAATATTCTAAACTTAGATTGTGCAAAAAACAAAGAAGAGATACTCTTACAATGGATTAATGAACTTACACTGCTAATGGCAACAGACGACAAATTTAATAGTCTAGATAGAAATTCAATAAAGAATTTTATCTTTTATAAAACCTTAGGAAATGTACAAAAATTTCTAAATGCAATAAGAGAAGAAAAATGGCAACAATATATACAACGAACAGTAACAAACCAAGATTTTGCTAGACTTATAATGGAATTAATATACGAAGAATTCATAGGCTTTGCTAGTATTGAACAAAGTGATGAAGTAAAACGATATTTACACGAAACTGCAAAAGTACACTTAAATAGAATGCAAATATGTGATATGTGTGATATAGGAAGTTTTATCTGTGAATACCAAAAATATTATTATCAATTAGACACTGACACCAAAGAAACATATAAAATGATATTTATGGATAAATTACCATTTCCACTCAATCAAAAAATAAAAACAATTTGGTCAGCCAATCCACTAACAACAGCAAAAACTCTAGGAGGTATTATTCAAGTACTGCTAAAAGAATTACGAGATCAATGTTTAAATAGAGAAACCATAAGACAATTAAATAGAGGAAGAAATGTAATTTGCTGTGAATTACCAGAAATAGAATTACCTGGAAGTTATGGATGCAATCCTATCAAACGAAGAAGAAAATACTATAATAAAAAGAAAAAGCCAAATCTAAGAAAAACTTATCCAAAAAAGAAAACGTATAAAGATACAAAGAAAAAATACTTTAAGAAAAAACGTACACCAAAGAAATATTGTCCAAAAGGAAAGAAGAAATGTGTATGCTGGATATGCAACTGAATGTCCTCAAAGGAAAGAAAAAGAATTTAAAGAAAAAGCTAAAATAATTAAACAAGTGTATAAAACATACGAGCTTGAACCACTAGAAGAAGAATTTAGCACCACTGATACCAGTGTATATGAATATTCTGAACATGATGAACTATCTTCAGAAGAAACAGAATCCGAATAGTACGTATATTAAAGTCAAGATAGAAAATAATAACAAAGAAACTGAGGCTTATATAGATACTGGAGCAAGTATTTGCTTAGCAACAAAAGCACTATTTGACAATTGGGAATATTTACAAAAACCATTAAAAATACAAATAGCAGATGAGTCTATCCACTCTTTATTTTGGGTAGTTAATCACATCACCTTAATAATCCAACACAAGAAATTTATTATCCCAACAATTTACCAACAAGAAACAGGAATAGATGTTATATTAGGTAATAACTTCTTACGACTTTATTCACCATTCTGTCAATACTTAGATTATATAACACTCCGCACACCGTATATACGAAATACTCAAATTCGGGAAATTCTATCTATCCCCATTCTCCACTCTTCTCTATGTACTTATTCTACTAACCAATCAGAGTTTAGCAAGCTGCAACGTGGTGAGTTATTCACTCTTATTTGTCAAAAATTTCGCTATGCTTTAATGAATTCCGAACCAAATAGAATAATTCCAGCCCATATTGAACATTTATTAGAAAAATTATGTAGTGATCACCCTTTAGATCCAAACATCAATAATAAAAATACCGAACTCATTACCTTAAAATTAAAAAATCCTACCCAAGAAATAAAATGTAAACCGATGATTTACACTAAACAAGACAGAGATGAATTTGCCGAAGATATTAAGCAAATGCTCGAAAAAGGGTTAATAAGACCATCCAAAAGTAAGCATTCAGCCCCAGCCTTTTATGTAGAAAACCATAGTGAACTTAAACGTGGTAAAAGACGTATGGTAATAAATTATAAACAAATAAATGATGCAATGGAAGGAGACGCATATTTTCTCCCTAGAAAAGATTTAATTATTGAACAAATTAGAGGAATGATTTGGTTCAGCACCTTCGACTGTAAATCAGGATTCTACCAATTAAAATTAGATGAACAATCTAAAACACTAACAGCCTTTAGTTGTCCTCAAGGACAATATGAATGGAATGTACTCCCTATGGGAATGAAACAATCCCCAGGAATCTTTCAAAGATACATGGATACAATACTCAACGAATATAAAGATTTTTGTCTCATTTATATCGATGATATACTTGTATTTACTAAGAAAGATTTAAAAGATCATTATCAGAAAGTAACCTTAGTACTGAATAAGCTCCTCAAACACGAAGTAGTATTGAGTAAAAAAAAAATAGTTTTAGCACAAAATAAAATTAATTATTTAGGCCTCGAAATAGAAAAGGGAAAATTAGTAATGCAAAAACATGTGTTAGAAAAACTTAGCAATTTTCCTGTAATATTAAAAGACAAAAAGGACTTACAAAGGTTTCTTGGATTACTAACCTATATTTCAAATGAAGGTTTTATAAAAGATCTTGCAGCAAAACGAAAAGTATTGCAACAGAAGCTAAAGAAAGATGCCCTTTGGTCCTGGACAAAGGATGATGAAGCAATTATTATTGAATTAAAGAACTTATGTCAACAGCTTCCAGAATTATACCATCCTGCAGATGATGACCTAATTATTATCGAAACAGATGCATCACATGAATGTTGGGGAGGTGTTATGAAAGGTTTTGGACAAAAGAAAGAATTACTGTGCAGATATATGTCTGGAACGTTTACCGACAGTGAAATTAATTATCCTATTCATGAAAAAGAAACATTAGCACTTATTCGGATGTTGGACAAACACCGTATTTATGTGCTTGATAAAGAATTTATTGTTAGAACCGATTCCACTTATGTGGCGGGTTTTAAAAACTTTAATCATAAAGGCACTTATAAACAAGGACGATTGATCCGATGGCAAATGAAATTATCGGAATATAATTACTCAATCTCTCATATTAAAGGAGAGAAAAATGTTCTTGCAGATATACTATCCAGAGAATGGAGCGCGGGACAACAGAAATGCAGAGAAGGCAAAAAGAACTCAAACAAGCACTCAGAGATCAAAAACTAAAAGAATTAGAATTGCTCGAAGCAGACATCAAAGTACTGGATTTACAATTACAAACAGAAGGTTTCCTCGAGCAAGTACTCCCAGCAGAAATTAAAATACAAGCTCAAAAAGAAGGAAATCAAAAATGGTACGTTATCTTCAACGGACCATTGCCAGGAATATATGACGAGTGGCACAAAGCAGCCCCTCACTGTCAGAAAGTCCCAGGAGTCATTCATAAATCCTATGCAACAAAGGAAGAAGCAGAAAAAGCATTAAAAGACTATCAAATTGCTAAAGGTAAAGAAATTTATCTTGGACCAAGAACTTTTGCTGAGACCACCACTCTGAAACCAAAACCAAGAAAAACACTTAAAATTCTAGGAAGAGTTCCTTCTTCTCTAGACAATTTCCCAATTATTACCAGAAAAGAACATGAACTTCAAGTTCAATTTTCTAAAGAAAATTTCCATGAACATCTCAACCGATTACTGCATTGGACAGAAAAAGAAAAAAGTAATTGCATGTATATGCTAGACCGCAAAATATTCGCCACCAAAGCAGTCCTTACTCCAGGAGCACCATCAATTCTGACGTTCAATTTATTCCAATTTGATTTAATTGAATGTCTTTATTTAAGCCCCAATCTTGAAGAAATTAACCTATTCCCATACTACTTCAAAGAAGCAGTTCAGTTGTTTCAGAGAAATATTGCTGGAGAAAGAGCTATGTTCTTAAAGTTTTACTCAGCTTATCCAGATTTCTCCACCAAACAACCAGCAAAGCATTTAATCTTTATTGGAATTAGTAATAATAATTTCCCATTAATGGATGAACCCACCGGAATAGACTATGATGAAGACCACATTAATAACTTCATAGCTCATAAATTGGCAAGCATTTACTCTCAATGCCAGACAATTGGAAAGGAATCCTTTATCAAAACACTATACAAAGG
Source organism: Ammopiptanthus mongolicus (assembly GCA_039655645.1). Classification (NCBI taxonomy): domain Eukaryota; kingdom Viridiplantae; phylum Streptophyta; class Magnoliopsida; order Fabales; family Fabaceae; genus Ammopiptanthus; species Ammopiptanthus mongolicus. The sequence goes on along the minus strand of CM077347.1, from coordinate 11,242,585 downwards.
ACCAAATGCTTTGTTATTAAGCAAGACAAGCCGAAGAATCATCAGAGAAAAAGACTTATCCCTACTGACAAACTTCGAGATGCCATTCTATGCACTAGAGGGACCCGCCATGAATTATTGCTCAGCTATCCTTGACAAATTATGTTTATTGATTAAAGAAAATGGGAATCATGCATGTGAAAGATGCTTAAAGCAAAAGCAAGAAACAACAGAAGCCACCACTAGCTGTCTGCCACAAGGAAAAGATTCCGAAGACGAAGCAATAATTGAGGAATGACGTAAGCAGTGACGGCATCAGGCAAATTATTAGTTCTCTGATGTAAGCACTTACGTGCTATAGGGCTACCAATGTAAATAAACGATAAGCTCTTAGTCTATAAATAAGACCTCTTATGCTGAGGCAAATCAGAGTGAATCAATTGGAGAAAAACTCTCATCCGAGCTTCCAAGTGAGGAAAGCTGATAGTGTCCTCTTAGAGGATACTAGGTATCTGTGTATACCACCCTGTAAACACTTCCATAAATAAATTACTTTTCTACTTAGTCTCTCCCACTTACCACTTACCATTTAGCTATTAATTATTTTACAACGAGCAAGCCTTCATACCACACCATGAAGGTATCCACCATCGGGCAGAAATACAAAGATGAAGGAGATCAAGCTCTATACACATCTATGGACTCAAAATGCGGAAGCAGCAGTGGACCAAAAGGCACTATCTTTCATTAAAACCCAAGCAGGTATAACTCAAACACTCTGCTAGCACTACTAGTTATTGTTAGTAATTATGAAACCTGAGAATAGATCTGAGATTATAGAAACGAATGAAGACATAGAACACCTTCAAATCACTGAAGAAGATGGAAATTATCAAGGAAGTATCCTTATTAATCCTAGATTATTTCAAAAAATACAAAAGGAAGAATTAGATCTCTCTAAAACTGCAAATATGAAAGGAAAGGAAAGACTAGGAGGAATAATGAAACGATTTATTCAAAAAGAAAACATCATTTATTATGGAAAAATAATTACCGAAACCCCTATAGACATAACTGAAGCTCAAGGTAGTACAAATATCCAACTATTAAGTCGAAAAAAGATTTCAGAATTAAGACAAAATTTAAAAATAGAAGCGCATAGAAGGAAAATAGGATATATTCATATCGGTGTAGTTCAAATATTAATTAAAGCAACGTTTCAAGAAGGAATAGATTCTCCAGTTGAATTAATCCTAAAAGATGAACGCATAACTGATGTTCGCGATAAAATATTAGGAGTAATAGAAGGAAACTTAGCATATGTCAAACTAAAATTTGAAATTCAACCTAATATAGGAATTCCTTTAAGTACTCAAAAATTAGATCACTCATTAACCTTAGAACATAAATTTCTTAGGAAAAATCTTATGCGTCCCGGAGATAAAATATTTTCAGTGACCTACTGTGTAAACTATGCATTAACTAATTCACATCATAGTATTACGTTCAGAAATAATGATAGAATAGATGTCCCTCAATTATTTGAAGAGATTGGAAAAATTTATTACCCCAACAGAAATGAAATAACGGAATTAGGAACTTTTTTAAAAAGATCGGATTCATTAAGAATACCTTATATACCTAGACCCATTCAATTATTAGAACCTGAAAAGAATGCTAGTACGAGTGAAAACATAAATAAATTGGTAAGCCAAGTAAATGATTTAACTTTATATATCAAAAACAAAATATGAAACATAACCCTGATAAAGATTGTTCGGAAAAAAGCAAGGAGTATCTGGGCTAGAGATGGTATCAGAGCTAGTTAATGAAAACTGCTAGCAATATAAGAATAATAATCATTAATTTAAAAAATTATTGTAAAACTTTAAAAGAATTAGACGAGGAAAATCCTAACCCTTATCTCAAAGATCAAATCAGAAGAGTAGAAATACGTATTCAGATTTTTAAAAGACGCCTAGAAAAATTAATAGCATGAAAACATACTTCACCTTAAAGGAATGGTTACTTACCAACCGCAAAAAAATACTCTATTGGCAAGAAAATAAACCACAAACATTACAAGACTACTGGTATAAAGAAAGTATGTTAACGCATCATATACAATTAGATAAATGGATAAAACAAAGACTGAAACGAATAATTGCATGAAGACTATTACTTTGTTAAAAGAATGGATAAACGAACTTAGAGAAGAAATTAAGTATTGGAAACAACAAGATGCCGAAGAAATAATTGACGGATGTGTAGTGAAAAGAATACTAAATTACAACATAAAAATGTTAAAACAATTCAGAAAGGAATTAGAAAATTTTGCAGCATGAATCAAACCCAAATAAAAGAAGCTATACAAATACTAAAATTACAACTGAAAGATGAATATAAAAATCTGTCCACGTTATTAAAAATTAAAGAAGAAGATTATGTAGACGAACAAATTAGAAAATTAATTGAACGAAGTATTTTGTGGAGAGAAAAAAGATTACTCCGTTTAGAGAATCACCTAAAAGATGGTTGAATATATAGAAGAACTAGGATTACTTATGTCTGGAAAAATAGTTACGCTTGTAGAAAAATACGATACCATTTTACAATATGATATCTTAGAGGCAATGAATTATCTTAGGAAAAAGATAAAACATTTTGAAGGAATTGTCTTACACGAGGAGAATGAAAACCTTAGAGAGATAGAACAAGAAATTCTCACTAAAGCAAAAAAGAGATTAGCTTGTATTTCTCGATATAAAAGAAAAGATGAAAAAATATTTGAAAGAATTAACACCTATACCCCGTTATAGGGTACCAAAACCCATAAATTTACGGAGGTACCGTAGCAACCCCCTATATAGAAATTCTTGCATGAAAAGCAAGGTCAGGTGTAATAGACTGGATTCTTGTAAATATGTTGTTGCTCTTCTAGCTCTCCACTCCTCCTCTTTCCAACCACATACGTAACCGCATTACAGGTGATATAGATTGCAATAATATAACTTCAATTTATATCTTAAAATTTCTTAAAACCGCGCGCATATAGCTTGAAGAGTTGTACCCATTGCAGGTGTCATAATTAATTAGATGAGATATTAAGTCCTTGGAACCTTAAGAGAGACACAGATTGAATAAAACCAACAATAATTAATATGTACCACCTTGTAGAGACCATGCGGGAAATTAGAAGTGCGTAATTAACTAATCCAAGTCACAAATAATCTAATTAATACTAGTATTTCATTGAGATAAAAATGTCTTCCAAATGATGATGTCAGAAACCCATTAAGAGTAATGGTGGAAAATGGCACACCTCAACCCTTACGAATTGAGTTAATACTTTTATGGTCTGTTTGGATCTACAGGAAGTGCAAAACTACGTACCATGAAAGCAAAGCTTCATTTCGAAGCTTTTACATTTTGAAATTTTTTTTTTTTTTTTTTACCGAAGTGTTACTATATATTATTGTGACTTTGTGTTCGCGGTGATTTTGTACCGCAAAATCAAACAGATACTTAATATCAAACTAGCTCGTGAACTATTTAGTAACCTATTCGTTGGGAATTCCATCGCTTAAAAAATATAATTACCACCGTTAAAGCTCCACTCCCGGCCCCTTATGATATCTTATTGCCTAATAATTGTAGAATTCAAATCCAACGTTGAAACCTTTTTCATAGCACGCCTGAAAATAATAATAATAATATCAGAAATTCTAATCTACTCCTACCGTTGATGCAAAGTTTTGGTTTAAAAAAGAATAAACACAATAAAAATTGAAAAAAGGTTCAACATGTGGGGCTGCTATTGGTGGAATTACAGCAACAGTCCCAAGTGAAGGATAAAAGAACTAAAGTTTCCACAATTCAAATGAACTGAACTGATCGTGAAAACGCACAAATTTTCATTGTGCACCCGACAGATCATTTCCCGTTAGTGTAATCAAAATGTTCCGTCACTTACGAAATTTTACCATGGTATCATTAGAACAAAATTTTGCAGTTTTAAAAAATAATATATCGGTGCCCCCTTCAATCAAAGATTAAAAATGTGTATAAATGTTAATGAATTATGATTTTATTTTATTAAATAACATAATCATTGATGGAAGACAGAAAATATGACCGGAAAATGTAACATAACATTTCCATCCATGTCATTATATACCTTACTTCTCTTGAGCACAATTTTCTTATGGTCCAAGTCCAACTATATTGCGCAGACAAATCACGTAAAGAAGCTTCCACTTGATGTACGTGTGAAACACGACATACAATGCTTCAGTATCACATGTATCACGTAGAGACTCCCCCATTTTACGTTTTAATTTGGGAAAGACATTACGGATTTTGAAATATAGAGAATTAGTTATTAGGAGAGGGTGTCTAAATTATTTGTATTATTACATACATGAGATCTTGAAATTTAATAACACACACTTAACGGTGCTTTCTATGCGAAACACTTTAAAAAATGGGAAAAAGTTTTTAATAGCGCATAACCAAAGAAATACAATTAAAAAATATACCTTCAAGATTTTTGGATTTAATAAGGGTGTATTTGGATAAACAACTTCATGAAGCGCTTATCCCATAAGCTTTTTTTCAAATATGCTAAAAATAGTTTATTTTCATAAATTTTTCTGACAAGCTTATGGAAATAAGCTAAAAAGAGCTTATGAGAAGATCATAAACTATTTGCATAAACTATTTCCATAAGTATGTTTTCATAAGTTATTTTCAAAAGTTCTCTATAAATTTTTCTAAACACATCCTAAGTTACCTCACTTCCCTCTTCTTCACCCTTCTCCGGATATCAATGATATTAAATGAAACAAAATTCATTTTAATTTAAAAAATATCTAGCTTCTAGGGACACCCTGCACCAAAAGGATTTACATAGCAGGTGGATCCCCTATCGAAAGCTGATACTTTTCCCATTGGCCAGTTTTATGGTGCATCCGAATGTTTTGGGGGAGCACAGGTAGCGACCGTTGACTAACTCATTAATAAATGAATTTTGGACCTTTTATTAAAAAATAACCGGTGCTATAGGTTTTATTAAAAAGGGTAGTTTTGCAAATTAAATTTAATAATTGATCATTAGATAAAAAACATTGCTAATTTGAACGAAGACAATGAGGGAGAAGCAAAACCGGTAGATAAGGGCTTTATCAGACTTGGTAACTCCATTTGCTTGAATGCAAGATAGCAACAGATGGTGGAAAATTCACGATCGAATCTAAGCTCAGTTTGGTTTGAAGGAAAAAGAGTGGAAAGAAAAGCGGGGAGAGAAAAAGCGAAGTGAATTTTTCCCTTGTTTGATATGGAAGAAAAATGGGAGGAAGGAAAAAAAAAATGATGGTGGTACCCATGGCATGAACTGGTTCTTCCCATTTAGGGCAGAAAAAAACGGGAATGGATTCTCTCCCATTTGTTTCTCTCCAGTTTTCTTCAATTCCCACATCCCCACCCTTAAATAATCTATTTCCTTTATTTCCAATATTCAAAACCCTCCCATCCCTTTAATTTCAAGGGTCGGGATCCCACTACAAAAAAATTTCACTGCAGGGGATCCATTCCCGAAAAAACACACGGACAACATTGAAAAAGGAACATCGTAGGACAAAGAGACTTAAAAGTTTCACTTTTTTATTTGTTTAAATTATTATGCAGGGATATTTATATCATTTTATAAATATATTTTTTCTTTCCTTTCATTTTCTATCCAATCAAATAAGAGGAGAGAAAAGTTTTGATTTTCTTTTCTTTCATTTTCTCTTCAACCAAATAACTAAATAATCCTCTCATTTTCCTCTCACTTTCTTTCTTCTCATTTTCTCTCCCACAACCAAACAAAGTGTAAGCTAACTCTAAGGATGCATTCAACACCTTTCATTATATTTATTTAAAAGTCCTACACAAGCTGAAGAGGTACCTCCAATTCCACCACCCAATTGACCTCCACATCAGCGAAGACCTCCCTCCCATTCATTCTGGATAGCCGTAGCCACAATAGTAAAAAAAAAAAAAGGCAAGTGAGAAATGTTAGAATGAGGTAGTTGACTAGCTTGGCCAAAGGCCTGGCAAGAAAAGTGGATAGAGGGGATAGACCTTATATTGTTTGTTTCTAATTCATTGAGGGTGGAAAAAAGACATCCACAAAAGATCTAGTGACATTACATTACTGGTTATTCTCCTCTCCCTCCCTTTGAAACAAGTCGGTCGGAAATGTTCCCTAGAGAACTCAAAATATTAGTAATTTTTTTATGACACAAACTCTTATGATGAGAGAGAAGCCAAAAAAGAGAAAGAGGAGATCGGGCTCCTCAAAGTCTACTGGCCAGAAAGATGGCGACAATCGAGGGGTAGCGGCACTGTGCGGTGGAGGTCATGGGTGATTGGATCGCATGTTGAACGGTGCCAATAGTGGGTTGACGAGGAATCGAGGATGAAGCATAGTAGGGCAAGACACCGACACAGACGAAAATTAAAATAAGAATATTAGGACCAAAATGTAAATAAATAGTATAGTGTATAATATAAATCTAAAAGGTTTTTAGGGGCTTATAAATAAATAATATTTTTTAATGTAACCTATGAACAATTTGCAGAGGACTATTTTACCACCCTTGATTATATATTTTTTTTATGAGACCAACGATTGATATATAAGGCAACATCGGTGTACCCCACCCCAATTCAAGGGGTGCACCGTAAAACCGGTCTTTCCTATTGCTACCCTATCTCTATTTTCCATATCTTTTAATCTTTCAACCACGTTAGAGTCTTTCCCGGTTGCTCACTATTCATACTCTTTTCTCAAAGATTTGGCTTTTCTAAAGTGAGTGGAGCTCTAAAGTAAGAAAGTACAGGACTATCCAACCTTAGATCATTTAGTGGGTTTTGATCTTTATGTACTTGATCAAATTAATCAATAATGAATAACTACTTATTTTATCACTTTAAAGCTCCATTTACTTTAGAGTAGCCAAATCCTTCCCCAAAATCCCAAACATTTTTTGCAATAGCCTCAGACTCATTATTTCTTATCAACCAATTCCTCCACCTAATATTTCTATCAGAAAATTCCATGAGAAGAGTCGTGCAACCCTTCTGCAGATGATACCTACCTCCAAACTAGAACCATCATGGCACAAAAGAGATGGTTTGGCACAAAGGAGGATTTGATTGTTCCGTTCAACATTGACAGAGTCAGCCCCAATTTTAAGGGGTAAGCTTTGAGGTTGGCCTTCTTGATCAGTCTTCACTTCCTTTTTTTTTTTTTTTATCTTTATCGAATCTGTAAATATTTGCTGTTAACTTGTACGTGCCTATCAAGATTTGTGTGGAGTCCAACCATGTGAAAAGAAAGAAAGAAATGGTGCAGCCATTTGACAAAAGAAACAATGCATTTAATGCATTGTGAAATGAATGCAAATATGTTTGCAGAGAGTGGTTGAAAAAAATTGTTGTTGCAGCATGGGCATATTGCACATGCAACTTTCGGTGGAAATTTATGCAATGTTTTCACATTGCTGATGGGCTCTATAAATAAAGCAATGATCTTCATTCATTTAAAAAAAAAAAGAGCTGAAGCAAATAGAGCTTCTGAGAATGAGAGAAAAATAGAGAGAAGGTCTCTTGTGAGAGTGTGTTATTATTTCTTCTAACTCTTGATTGAGGGGTACTCGGGTTTGTAGAGTGATACACAATTTGGGGTGGGTTACAATTATTGTAATCTTATTTGTGATAGTGAATATTTTACTGAGTGTTTCCGTGGATGTAGGCAAGAGGTGCCGAACCACGTTAAATTCTTGTGTTCTCTATTATTTCTTTTGTGGTGTACTTCATGTGTGTTCTCACGATCCTTTGTGTGTACGATAGATACCCAACAGTGGTATCAGAGCCAGGTTGTGGAACACACCAAGGTTTGAGATTCCATTGTTCGATGTAAAAATAAATTTTATGATTTGGCAGTGTACCATTCAAGACCTCTTGGTGCAGAGTGGTCTTGATCAGGCTCTAGAGAAGGAAAAACCGGCTACCATGGATGAAGGGGAATGGACTACGATCCAAAAGAAGGCTGTGAGCACAATTCGGTTAGCTCTTGCTCCCGAAATAAAGCACAATGTGTTGAAAGAGACAACACCGAAGGCCTTGTGGGAGAAGCTCGAGAATATCTATGCGTCAAAGTCACTAACCAATCATCTCTGTTTAAAGATGGAGTTGTATCAACTCAAAATAGAGATGGGAGGAAATCTCCATGACCACATTAACAAGTTCAACCAGCTAGTAAGCCAATTGTTGAATGCAGATGATAAAATATCTGATGAGGAGCAGGCGTTGTTGTTATTGGCCTCACTACCTAGGTCCTACAAACCTGTGATTCAAATGTTGCTTGTTGGGAGAACAACTTTGAAGATGGATGAGATGACAGTCACTTTAAGAGAAAATGAGAGAATGATGAAAAACGAGAATATTGATGATGAAAGTGCAATAGCTATAGCAGAGGAATCTGAACGAGGGAGGAGTCATTCAAGGAGGCATGATGGGCAGAGAGGAAGATCAAAATCGTAAATACGCTCTCAACGAGATGTGAGTAACGTGTAGTGTTACTACTGCGGGGAGAAGGGTCATTTGCAACTGAGGTGCCCACAAATAAGAGAGGACCTGAAAAAATTGAGAATGATGGGGAAGGATGATGACAACTCCCAGACTAACATGGTCAAAACCGTTGAAGATGAAAATGAAGATTTGTTTTTAGCGACAACCGAGGTGGTTGCTAAATCAAATTGGGTGATGGATTCTGCTGCCTCAAAGCACATTTGTAGAGATCGAGCGGTGTTTGAGACCTTGAAAACTGATGAAGAGTTTGGCCATTTCAATTTAGGAAATGGCGAAAAAATGAAGGTTGAAGGCATTGGGAGTGTGAGAATGAAGCTCCACGATGATGCCATCCAAACTTTCCAAAATGTGAGGTTTGTACCCTCTGCTGTTGCCAATATCATTTCATTGGGGGAGATGGCATCACAAGGGTACAAGTATGTTAGTTCAAATTGGGGATGCAATATGTACAAGGGGAGGCGCTTGGTGTTACGAGGGCAGAAAAATGAGAAGAACCTTTGCTACTTGGAAGGGCAAGCTTTGAGAAGGGAAAGCAGCCATGATAACAAAGTTGGGAAGAAGGTAAAATTTTCTGATGTTGTAGAATTGTTGGGAGAACAATTCAAATTTTTCAAATGACCGTTCCAAGATTACTTTTCCTAATGGCTGGAGGGGGAGAATTGTGGAGTCCAACCATGTGAAAAGAAAGAAAGAAATGGTGCAGCCATTTGACAAAAGAAACAATGCATTTAATGCATTGTGAAATGAATGCAAATATGTTTGCAGAGAGTGGTTGAAGAAAATTGTTGTTGCAGCATGGGCATATTGCACATGCAACTTTCGGTGGAAATTTATGCAATGTTTTCACATTGCTGATGGGCTCTATAAATAGAGCAATGATCTTCATTCATTTAAAAAAAAGAGCTGAAGCAAGTAGAGCTTCTGAGAGTGAGAGAAAAATAGAGAGAAGGTCTCTTGTGAGAGTGTGTTATTATTTCTTCTAACTCTTGAGTGACTCGGGTTTGTAGAGTAATACACAATTTGGGGTGAGTTACAATTATTGTAATCTTATTTGTGATAATGAATATTTTACTGAGTGTTTCCGTGGATGTAGGCAAGAGGTGCCGAACCACGTTAAATTCTTGTGTTCTCTATTATTTCTTTTGTGGTGTACTTTGTGTGTGTTCTCACGATCCTTTGTGTGTGCGATAGATACCCAACAATTTGAGCCAACCTCTTCTCTAATACCATTGTGTTCCCAACGCAACATTGCAGAACCAAGTCTCTTACCCTGTTTATTCCTCTTTGAAGGAATTAATGTAAACATTTACAATTTTTTCCCACTTGGAAAACATCTTCCATAGCTCAATCATTCCAAAGTTGGGATAAAAATCTTCTATTTCACTTTCCTGTCACATTCTCTATCTCCCGCCAATAATAATTTGTCAATTAATAAAATAAAATTATAACTCATTAACATTTATATACATCCCCAACCTTTGATTGGTAGAGGACACCGATATACCGTTTTTTGGGACAGCAAATTTTGTTCAATGGATGAAAATCTTTTGTTCCACGTTCCTGTCACATTCTCTGTGGACATCGAGATACCATTTTTTGGGATAACAGAATTTTGTTCTCCGAAGTTGTCACCAAAATCTACGTGGGACTTTTTATGGAGATATCATATTCATATGTCTTTGAGTTAGTTCCGATCACATGCATGTTTTCGTTATGATATATGACTTTGTTAGTTTATGTTCTTGAAAGGAAGCAAATATATATAGTAGAGTATCACATGATACTTTCATGCAAGATCCAATCGCAGCATAGCTAGCTGCATAGCATATAATATTTATCCATGTACATCCTGTACTCTGTTATAATCAGTAACTTAGATATTTTGTTAGTCAGTTTTCCAGTTTGCTGTAGAAGCTCGATTCTATTAAGCTTAGATGTAAGATGTATATGTAGCGGTTTTCAAAATGAATGAAGATGAGATCATCAATTTTTCATCAGATAGCAAACGCAATATATAGCACCAGATGGAAATTTTAGAAAGCATAGAAAATTATATATATAGATTCTTGAAAGGAGACAAGTATTTATTTAGAACCTACATTTTTTAGTTTAGCATTCAAATGTCCCTTATTTAATTATTCATAGGTCTCGAGACCCTCCCGTCCGGACGTCGCGAAACCTGGGACATATATAGGATTATAATATACAAACTGAACAAACATATAATTACACCTTATATAATTTGGACAGGATGGATGTGCTCTTAGACATCTCCCTTAGTAGGCACTATTTGGCCCTTATTGTTCATACACACACATACATATATATAGTAACTATAAAACCTTCAGTGGTGACAACTTGACTCCTTGAGCATATATATGTCTGCTCTCATACTCTTTGACTTTGATCAAGCCTGCTGCATGAGGCATTAATTGATTGCACGTGATGGATTAGCGATAAACTGAATCTGGAAAAATGGGATCTTTGTCACAATTATAAGTCTTACGGTCGCAGTCTATGAAGTTTTTCCCATCATTGTCAACACATAGTTGGATCTCTGAAAATAAGATATTGCTCTGATCTACATCTGCCTCACAAGCTATGTCCACCGTGAGTCTTGTGACTTTTTTAATCGCTGCAAATATTTTGTCTGTCGGATATGAGTTTCCATTGGCCACAATACCTGAGATAATTAAACACCCGCACAAGTTAATTTGAGTTTTATTTTATCCTGTAATATATTAATTAGAACTTGGAAGTATAACTCATAACCCACCTATATATATATATTCAAGGGAATGATCATATTTACAGAAATATAGTTTTTTTAAAGAAATTTGAAGACTAATAAGTTACTCTAACTCTTTTTGTCGTGATATCATTCACACAACACAAGCAGTTTCTTGAAAAAATGAAGTACATGCAAAATTACTTTATCTAATGCACGGCATACCTGAACTTTTTAAGATTTGATACATATTATACACTTGTCTTTTTATCAATGCGGCAGTGATATAAGGTTCTGGTAACATCACGTCAGCACAACACGATCCATACGTATACCACTGGTCTTTCCAGAATTTCTTGCTATATTCAAAATTATATGTTGATAGATCAGGCCAGTACTTGAGCAAGTCATATTTGTGTCGTGAAATCTACAACATGTCATATGAATGTTCCATCAACGTCCAAAATATCAACAAAAAAAATAAACATGGGGTAAAGAAACTAAATTCAATAGATAAATTGCATATTTTTACCGGAAGGAAAGCTCTCCTGGTCACTGAACCAAAGAATATATAATAACACACTCCTCATCAAGGCTCATTGGTTTTTTGCAGTGTTAAATTAGAAGGTTAACCAATGCCATAAAGGGAAAGAATGGTTCTTTTTGTTTCCTGTTAGCTGTGTTACTACTTACTAGAAAGACTCTTACGGATACGCTAATTGCATTTTGTGTGTAATTCCGGTTAACTTTTTTTGATTTTTCAGGGTATTCACACGCTCAACTGCAGCTTCTAATTTTATGAGGTATTGGGCAATATTGAAGGACGGCCCTTTCTCAACCTGATTTTTTTCATACGCAAGAATTAGGGATGACCACTTGCTTAAGGGACTTCAACCCGTTACCACTCGTACCAACATATCGTACCAATCACATGTTGGTACTATATTTCCTATTAGTTGCGATAATATATAGAGGACATCAATGAAAAATGTCAAGAAATCAACTGTCCTAATATGTTCGAGAGGGTTCTCTTAAAATTTGGGTTTGGGTCTAATTCAACCCCAAAAGTTAGCTCAAAGGGTGAAAGTTATCCCACATTTATAAGTACTATTCAGGCCATATCACTAACCAATGTGGGACTCCAACACACACCCCTCACGCCTAGGACGGGACATCTGGAGCGTGAAACTTGCAGGACTAGACATCTGCAGATGGATAGGCTCTGATACCATCTTAGAATTTGAGTTTGAGCCTAACTCAACACCAAAAGCTAACTCAAAGGGTGAGGGTTGTCCCATATTTATAAGCACTACCCAGGCCATATCACTATCCAATGTGGGACTCCATCATGTTCGGACCAACATAAAAGTTTTGTTCTTGTTAGTAGAGTATAATAATCTAAAGAACAATCATATTTTTACACCATTTTATATATTTACTTTATAATCATTAATCAAATCATTTTTGATTCTGAAACAAATAGTTAGAATTTAAGTGTAAAAAGTGATATTTTAAAAAAGCGGTGAGATAAAACATTTTCTTAAAGGGAAATATTAATAACAAATTAAGGTGTTAAATAAAGGCAACAAAAAAAATTTGATAAGTTAAAATTTGTATTACTGAGAGTTCAAGGGATACTCTAACCAAAATACAAAAAATCCAAAAAAAGTAACCAAGAGTAATATACACAAGCATCACAGATGCACAATCAGAATAGTTATCCCAACTGCTCCCTCCGGTCATTATTATAAGCAAAAAAAATCCCAAAATTTTTGATTAAATATATAAACAAATTTTAATTACTTCTATCATATTTAACGACATTGTTCCTAAAATACTTATTTTTCAATAACTCAATGTGAGATGTATTTAATAAAAATTAAAATTTTCTATGAAGGTTATTTTAGGTAATATATTTAATTTTTTAACAACATTAAATGAGATTAACCAACTTTTTTAATATGTGTGTTTTATTTAAGTTTTGCTTATAATAAAGATCGAAGAGAGTATATATGTTAATGAAATTTATTAATAAAACCGAGTTCATGATGATGAAAATCTTAAATTGAAAGTTGAAAAAATCACATATCTTAAAAACTAAAAACTGTTTTAATCAATCATTAAAAAGGCGGTGAAAAAGAGAAACAAATATCATGATATAACACATGAAGGAAACAAATCAATATTTTTAAGTCAAAAAGGTGATTTCTGTTTTCTAGTAACATTATGAGGTACCAACTACAAACACCTGATGTAAATGGTGAGAAAGGGTTGACAAATTATTATTTAATAAAATAAAATTATAATTTATTAATATTTATATATATTTTTAATATTAGATTAATAGAGATATCAAAACATAAATTTTTTTTTTTTTTTTGAGATACCAGAATTTTGTAGATAAGAAAGATGGTTGGTTAATTAAAAAATTGAGGATTTCATATCATACTCCAATCGCCAACATCGAAATTGGTGCTTCGTCTCGTGAATCGACACTTCCATGTTTCCAGCTCATTTTAATGCTATATTAAAGAATCCTTTTTATTTCCTGTTACCTCCGTGGGCTAACTTGTGTGCATTTTGACAAATTTATCTTTTGGTTTGGTTAAAGACAAACAATCAAGTTGAGAGATTAGAAGATGAGTCTTGCTAAGCATATTGATTAAAGAATCAAAAAGTAAAAACTTTATATTGAGAATTATAACTTTTAAACTTTGAAAAAATTGAATACACAACTTTCTATCTTTGTTTCCTTAATCAATGCCCTTCCTTCCCTTAGAAGATTCATAAAGATAATTTAACTCTTATTCCAAAAAATTAAGATAGTTGAGAATCAAATTTGTAATCGCACAACTACTCATTAGTGGTGAAAATATGCTAGGCCGAATTAGACCCTAACGGGCTTGAGTCCGGTCTGTGATTCAATCTCAAAGTCTAAGTCTGGCCTATTAGCTTGATATAGGCCAATTTTTAAGGTCTGGTCTGACCTACTTCAATGTCTGGTCTGGCCTGGCCTATAAGCCTATCCAAAAATCTATTTTTTAACAAGACATTTAAATATGCTTTCATCTATAAATAAGTCATAGGTCTTCACTTGTAAATAGGCTTATAAGTCTCTAATAATAAAGAGGTTAATTGGTAGGCCTATACTGATAAATAGACCGTTAGACATTCATAAATAAATATGCAAGTAGACCCTTACATTTAAATGGGTCAACAAGTCTTTACTTTCAAATATTATAAATATTATTATTATTATTATTATTATTATTATTATTATTATTATTATTATTATTATTATTATTATATATAGGTATGCGTTAAATAGGCCGGTCTGATAGACCTAATAGACTTTTTTTAAAGTCTTAGCCTGACCTCTTTAGCTATATAGGTTTTTTAAAAAGCTTTTACATGACCTTTTTATTAAATAGTCTAAGCTCGGCTAGGCCATAAACCCCTGACAAGCGGTCAGTCTATTCCTACCCCTACTACTCATATACCTCACATATTTATCTACTACTAAACCAACCTCTTTAATTTTTCTTAAATTATCTTATTATAAAGGTTTTAAGTGTTTGTTTGGATAGTGCCTAAACATGCTTTTTGAACAGGATTTGACTCTAAAATCAAATTTTATAATATCGCGAGGTGTTTGGTTTTAAAATTACGTTCAATAAAATCAATTTTGGGTGAGTAGAATTGATTTTAAGAGAATCAAGAATGAGCAGTTTTTTCATTGAGTAGAAATGATTCTAGGTGTGAGAGTCACAAAATTCGTTATATTCATACTTCAAAAGTGATTTTATTTTATCATCCAAATAAAATCAATTCTTCTAAACTCACTTTTAAAATATCATTATCAAACACAAATCATTTTTTATAAAATCAGTTCTTTTAAAAGCAATTATATTAAAATCTAAAACAAACAAACCCTAACTACTCATGAATAATCAATTTTTAAAAAGTTTAAACTATTAAAGTTCATAAATAGTTTTATATTTAACATAAATTTAATTATTTACTAAAAAATAGGAGAGAGTGAGAGAGTTACCGTCTCGTCTGACAATTCAGTATTTGTGGGACAGTTAGTTACTGGTTGATGGCTAATATTCTGTGCCCAGAGGGATTTGACAACGAAATATTGTGGGATTGAAGATCTGCAAAGGAGACTATTTGACCAGCAGTATGAGTTTGGCCACACCAGGGATAGTTTGAAACGATCAGGTTTTTGTGAGTATGATCCTGAGCACGACATAATTCCAACCAACAACAAAATCAAAAATAACTTGTTCATCATCTTGTTCTTCGGGAAGCTTCTCAGTTTGTTGGGTGTGAGTTACTTACATTCAGGTTGCAGCCTTTATAGAGATCTTGTGGGCCATATATGAGCAACATATTTTTCTCTCCTTTTCTTTTATGGTCAACGTGTTGGTTTAAATCATTAAATTTAATTTTAACTTAAATTATATAAAGTTTTTTTATTCTTATTTGATATATAAAATGTTTTATACTATCAATTAATATATATATATATATATATATATATATATATATATATATATATATATATGTATTTTATAAAAAAAATGTGTGCATATTATGGAAAAAAAATTAAGATAAAATAGGTTGATTCGTACTATACGTTTATTTAACTTTTCACATAAGTCTCGTAAGTTTATTTTTTTTCAAATTGGTCTTATATGTGTTGTTCCGTTATCACGCTAGTCCTTTTTGTCAATTCCGACCTAACGGCGTCAACTTTAACCTGATGTGGCTATGACGGGGCCTTCTGTGCTTAGGTGGCATCCACGTGAATGCTTATTCATTTTATACATGTTTTTTACATTTTACTTCAATCTTATATGTTTTTTATTTTTTTCATTTTGGTCTTACAACTACATATTCAAACTCCATTACTGATAAAACTCAACCAAGTGCTACAATTAATGAAAATTGTATCACAACTCAAAATGAAAAAAAAAAAAACAAATATAGACACGTCATATAGGACCGAAATGAAAATAAAAAAAAATACATATAGGATCAATGTGAAAATTGAAAAACATATATAGATTGACTCAACATCCACAATGGATGCCACCTAAGCACTAACGGTCCAGTCATAGCCATGTCAGGACAAAATTGACGTTGTTATATCAAAATTGATAGAAAGGACTAACGTGAAAACGGAAGATAACGTATATGACTAATTTGAAAAAATAAAAACTTATGGGACCGATGTGAAAAATTAAATAAACGTATAGGACGAATCAACCTATTTTGCCAAAAAAAAAGTGATCTCTTTTCAATAATAATTGTGATAACTACTTTCTTTGTGATTTAATAATATATAATGAAATGTAATACAATATTAAAATCAAATTCCAAATCATATATTCTATAAAATATATTTTTTATCTATATAAAAATTTGAGTGTAACACAATGGGTTTGTGCTGCTTAATGATATTCGCATATCATTTTTCTTACATTATGCTTAAAGAAAATGGCGTGCAAACACATCATAATAAGGGAGGTCATCCCAACTAAATTGACACCACCAACCTCAACCATCATCTGCAGCACACCATTAGAAAATACAAAAGCAAAGAACCAAAAAAATGCCCTCCATAATCCCTGTTTCTTAGTACAAAACTCCAGGCCTTGGACCTAATACAATACCAACTGCACTTAAAAATCACAGAAACGAGCTGAAAATCAACCATCAACCAAAAGCCAAACTTTCCTTGAGGTTAAAAATGATTCAAGCTTTCCACCACCGCCCATCCTTTCCAAGCTTTGTCACTTATACCTGTGTACCAAGTGTTAAAGAAAATTATATGAAATATAATGGAGTTTACTGTTCAGCAAGTTTTAGGATGAGAGCAGGGTCGTCTTAAACATTTTGGGGGCCCTATTCTAATCTTAAAACTTGGGCCCCTAATAAAAAAAAGGTAATTTTAATAATTAAATATTATTTCAAAATATTATTTCAAAAAAAGGACAATCTTAAATATTATTTTAAAAAGGGCAATTGTTCTAATTTTAAACACCCACTTCAGGACAATAAATGCAAAAAAGATTATTAAAATCCTATCAATACAACTTCAAGTTAATATCTTAAACATCCCTTTTTTTTTTGGTCGAAATAAATTTTGGGGGCCCTAAATTTTGGTCCAAATTTGAGGTCCTGTGCTGTTGCACTGCTTGCACATGCTAATATCCGGCCGTGGATGAGAGGGAGGGGGGTCAATCATTATTTTCCAGACTTTCATAGTTAAACAAATTACAAAAAATATGTGTTACTAAATTACAAGTCACTTCATCCACTTTTATGTGTCTGTTTAAGAATATTTTTTATCAAAAATTATTTATTTATTTAAAAAATTAATGAATCAGTTTTTTAAACTTTACTTTTAGTATTAACAAGTGAGAAAGATTACTAGTAAAATAAATAATATTTCTAGCATTTCAATAAAAAGGTAATTAGTTAATCAAATTAATTTTACTTATAATAAAAAACTTTTGATGAATTTCTTAATTTTTATGTAATAACTTTAAGTAATAGATAAAAGTGGATGAAGCGAGTAATATTTTGACTACTCTCTATCCCATTTTAGTGATATTGAAAGTTTTTCATAATGATTAAAGATACTATTTTTGTTTACTCGAATGATTAAAGATACTATTAAAAAGCCTCAAATACAAAAAAAAAAAAAAAAACAAAGTTTAATATAATTAAATTAGAGTTTAATTGGTATGTATTGACAATCAATCGAAAATCATGATATAAGTGATTTTTAAGGTAGTTAGGATAAGAATAAAATAATTTTAACGATGTATCAATTTATGATTAATTGACAATATAAAAACTTGTACACTGATAATACATACCAATTAAATTCAATAAATTATCCTTTCTTGAAAAATTATAAAAGTCAATTAACTATGAATTGTATTTAGTTATTCGTTTAAGTGAGATATTAAATGATGAGAGTGAAGTTAAAGTTTGAATTAATATTTTTTAATTTTATCAAATGAGAGATAATTTGAAACCGAATAAATTTAAAAAGAAGACAATTACAAATTTACATTAGAATATTGGAAAGAGTATAAATAATAATAACTATTTAAGAGGTAAACTTCTTTTAATAATCTAATATCATTTTATATTCTGATTCACAAATCATTGTATGTGTAATTTTTAAGATAGTTATAATAAGAGTTAAACATTTTTAATGATGTGATAATTTATAATTAATTGATAGTGTAAAAATATTTACACTGACGATGCATAATCATTTTATTTAATGATAGTGCAAATAAATTTAGATCACCATTAAATACCTTTTATTTCCCTCTATTTTCCTTTTTCAACCAAACAAGGGAAAATACTTTTTTCTCCTTTTTTCTTTTGATGAATTTCTTTTCTTCTCTTCTCCATAAAAACAAAGACAACATTAAAGCCTCACACGAAAAGGAAATAACAACAACGTTAATGCTTTGTTTGGATATGAGATGAAGTAAGGAAGAAAGAAGTATGATAGAAAGAAGTAGGAGAGAAGAGAAAATAAAGAGATTTTTTGATTGCTTGGATTGAAAGAAAAATGAAAGAAGTAGAAGAGAAAGAAGTAGGGAGTTCTCTTTTCGCTTGTTTGGTTGGAGAGAAAAGTGAGAAGAAAGAATACGTATATAATTTGTAATGACATTTTTACCCTTGAAATAAAATATTTTTTAAAACCTTGTATTGATAGATAGGGTTAGTATTGAGAATATGCAAAAAAATAGCATGGGGAAGTGTGAAATCACTTCATAAGGGAAGAGATTTTATTTTTGTGGGACCCACCACAAAACTTTTCTCTCTTTCTTATTTTCTTTCATCAATCAAACACATCAAAAGTTACTTTTCACTCCCACTTCTGTCCTCTCCGCTTCTCTCCTCCCATTTTCTATTCAAACAAGCAATGGCTAAGGCATCATTGTTTTTTTTTACTCACGTTAAAGCAACATTATACCAATAGGAAATGGTGGGGAATGTTTTAGGTAGCATATGGTGTGTTAACAAAACATGATAAAATATGATGTTTTCTTTTATTCTTTTCTATTCTACTTTTTTGTTGTTGTAGTGAAATCAAAATAGTCCACTTTTAATAATGTGTGTTGTTTCAAGTAAAAGCGGGTTTGAGTCCCTTAAATATGTTGTCATGGGTTCGATCCCTAAATTCATGTGTATAAAAAAACTATTATTGAGAGTGGTTCTCACCAAAGCATCTGACTGTAATCCGGGATCAGAAGATTAGTCTCTCACTTATCAAGTGGAATACTTTGGACAACAACAAAAATATTCCTCTTTTTAACCTAATGTATTTGTTATATTGTATTTATAAATTGCACCAAACATAGAACATAACTTATATATATCTTGTTTCGTCTCATTCTAACATGTCTACCAATTGTCATCTTGGATAAGGTTTTTTAAATTGAGATTGTCTTTAAAGTGAAAAGTAAGAGTATATTTACCCTTAGATCATTCTCTTAGTTAAGATTTTTTGGCATTTTATTAAATCAAGGGTAGATACATTCTTAATTGTTTACTTTATAGACAATCACACTTTAAAGGAGTCTTATCTCATTACCTTATTATCTATATGTATTTCATTTTTCTTATAATTACTTTGATAAGCTATATATTAAATTTTACTAATTAACGGGGATGTTTTATGAACTTTAAATATTTATAAGGCTCCAACATGTGGTTGGTCTGAGTGGTAACAAGCTCGGATCCCTTAAGTAAGTGGTCAGAGGTTCAATTCCCGGCTCTTGCATATGGAGAAAACCTGGTTGGGAAGGGGAAACTCCTAAATGTCGTCCAGGTTTTCCGACAAAGATTAGTCACTATTTACGACGGTGGATAATTCATACTAATAACATGGTTATCCAAAAAAATATATTTATAAGGCTAAAATATACTTTTGATCCCTCATCATATTTTTAGAATTCGTTTTGATTTTTTATCTTTAAAAAGACCTGTTGCAGTCATTTATCTATCAAACGTTATACAAAATTGATCTTTTCGTTAGTTCCGTTACTGACACCGCTAATTGTGGCTTATGTGACAATTAACTCTCATCCTTGGTAGGATACATGACAACTCTTCTACCCTGGAGCTGACATGGCAGGTGACATGGCAACCAGAAACTCATCATCAGTTTGGATGTTGTGGTGCTTGAAGTTCTGGGTTTTCTGAAATTATGGTTTGGGGTGAGATTAGGATGAAGATGGCGTGGGTTTTTCGGATTGAATGCAGAGATAATATATCGTCATGAACACAATTTTATCCATAAGCTTATTTACTTTCTATGAAAACAAAGAGAATAACAATGAATGCAAAGAAACCCAGAAGCAATTGAATTGAATGAACATGAGAAATATATATTGTGCTGACCAAATAGACTTCACAAATAGCCTTCCAGATTGTTTATCCATCATTACCCAAAATAATAATAATGTAATTTTGAAGAAATTCATGAGCCCAAATTCAAAGAAAAAGGGTGGTTCAAAAGAAGAACCTTTTTCATTCCTCTCTCTTTTTGCCAAACTCAGGTACATTGCTACATAACACTACAAAATTGTGATTCAAACTAACCATGAAGGCGAATCGCGGCGATTGAAGGAAAGCTTTACGTTATCAAGGTCATCATTGGCATGAATATCATGCCCTTGTGGATAAAATTCCTATCGTCGCCATTTTCAGATTCCAACCGGAAGTGTTGAAAAGGGTAATAATCCATCGAACTTGTGAATGTTTTTGTTTACCCTAAGGACAAAAACCTTGGGACTTCATATGAATAGAGATTACACATTCGAATAATTGGGGGTTGGAGGCAGAGTGAAAACCTTAACTTTAGACCTGGGTAACAGCAACCTCCAGAAACTCTAAGTCGTCAATTTGGGGTAGAAGACTCATCGAGGAAGAAGACTTGATTTGGTCCTCGATAGATAAAGAACTAAAACCAATCTTTTTGAAAGATAAAGGGTCAAAACGAATTCTGAAATTAAGAGGAGAGAGACCAAAACGTATATTTTAACCTATTTACAATAAGAATTAACAATTAATATATATTTAATAATTTAATCAAAACAATGATATATTTGAAAAGATTTAACCGTAACAATCCGCTACCCACTTGAAGTATGTTTGGTATGGATGGACAAGAGGGGTTTTGAGTCATGTCTAATTTGAGAAATGTGAAACCAATGGAAAGGAAAAGAAAAAAAGTGTGTTTTTTTTGTGGGTTCCATGATATTTATCTCTCTATTTCGAAGGTGAAAAATATGAAGTTGGTCTCATATCAGTCCATGTGAATATTACATATATTTCTATTTTTTTTATTGAATGATATCATCAACCAAAAGAAGTATAATGGTACCAAACAACAAAGGTGATAGATATCATGAATGGAAAACAAAAAAACATATAATAGAAAGAAAAAAAAAGAAAGACAAGTAAAGAATTATCATTTCTTTTATTTGTATTATTAATTAGGAAGAATCTATGATACCCCATGGGTATTATACCCTTACCTATATGATCAAATCAGATAGTGAGAACTTAGTCTCATGTGATATTCATATGACTCAATTAATTAAGGACGGAAACCCTTTACTTTTCAATGGTACCATAGCAACGCCCTATTAATTATTAATATTTCCATTTGTTTTACATCTATCAAACAAGGGATGACTCAAAACATCATGCACCTTTCTTCTTGTTTTTTCCGTTCAATCTATTCATAGCGAACATATATATCTTACACATATGATCTCATATAGTTACTTAATTCTGTTACATGCATAGATGCGCACGCATACAGTAAGCAAAGCTTTACCAAAATATACAAAATAGTTTAATTTTGATATAATGTGGGTGTAAAGATTTTTGTAATGTCAATTAAATACAAATTGTTTTAGAGTATATTTGGATTAACTTTAAAAAATTGATTATTCAATAATCATTTATCAATTATATACATTCTTAGAATTTGAGTTTTAGGCCTAACTCAACCCCAAAAATTAGTTCATAGAGGGTTCACTACAAGAAAACAGCCAGGTAGCTGCGAATTTTAGCTTCGGTCTCGACTCCGACGCTATTTTCGGGGATTAGAGTCGGTCATGTGAACATTAAGTCGTCGCTAGAATGCAAAAATATTTTTTAAATTTTTTTATTAAGTTTGCGTGGGCTTGACGGACGCAAACGACTGACGCTAAGCCTATTTTCAGTCTATGTTCAGTTTTTTAAATTTATTTATTAAGTTTGTGTCAGCTAGCCGATGCTAATTTCAATTTTTTTTTTATTTTGTTTGCGTCGACCAAGCGATGCTAAGTTTCAGACAAATAACACTTCAACCCTTTCTTTCTTTTGTCTACAAAGAAGCTCACAACCTCTCTTTGCTACGCCACATAACTACTGCCACCGCACCACCATTTTGTCGTCGCCGCACCGTTTTGCGTTCCCTTCCCTTCCCTGTGGCGCTCCACCTGCGTTCCCTTCCCTTCTCGCACCACCATTCCACCTCCCAACCTCCCTTCTCCGCACCTGCGTTCGCATTCAAGTATGTTACCATTGATTTTATGTAGTCATGAACCTTGATTATGCACTTGAAGGGTTGGGTTATGCTCTTTAATTTGGGGATTAGGGATGCTTATCATGAGCCCTAGAATTGGGGATTGTGGTTCCTTTCAAGGATGCTAAGATAGTGTTAATATTGGGTTCTTTGCTCATATACTTAACCAATGTGGAACTTTGATACTTAACACACACCCCTCATGCTCGGTATTGGATATCTGGAGCGTGAAATTTGCATGAATGAAGATCTGCGCGTGACCTAACATTGCGGTAGGCTCTGATACCATCTTAGGATTTGAGTTTTAGGCTTAACTCAATTTCAAAAATTAGCTCATAGAGGGATGATTGCCCCAAATTATTATAAATGGTTCTTTGCTCATATTCTCAATTGTTGTGAGACTTTGATACTTTACATGCATAAACGCATAATCGATTATTGTTATAATTGATTTTAATATAATTGATTTTATGTTTGGATGTGTTGGTTGAAAATCAATTTTAAGACAATCTATTTTGTTTAAGTTGTGTAAAAAAACACTTTTATATAATAAATTACAAAAAATGGTATAAAGTTATTTGTACAATTTAATAATATTTTTTTGATAGTTAATTTTATATTTTTTTTAAATAAGCTTCAAACTTATAGCTTCTCTAAAAACAAGTTTTTTCTCATAAAAAATGTTTTGCAGTTTTATCAGTTTATCCAAACATACCAGTTGTTACTAAAAATAGTTTTTTCATGAAAAATAGTTGTTTTTGTAAGATTTAATCTTACCCAAACATTTTTAATAATATGACAATTCATAATCGATTGTGGGTGTAAAAATTTTTATATTGACAATGAA
This sequence comes from Ammopiptanthus mongolicus, assembly GCA_039655645.1. NCBI lineage: Eukaryota > Viridiplantae > Streptophyta > Magnoliopsida > Fabales > Fabaceae > Ammopiptanthus > Ammopiptanthus mongolicus. The sequence continues at coordinate 11,218,771 of CM077347.1, read as the reverse complement.
TATTAATTAAATCCTATAAAAATATAGTCAAACAATAGGTCTTCAATGCCAAGATATAAATGCAAAATGATACGAAGCTTTTTTTTTTTGTTGGAACACACCGTAATTAGAGTCTTTGGTCTTCCAGTAGGTTCATGGAGTATTTCCACAAGCTTAGATCCTTTGAATCCATTATGGGACTAATCTCCGCTCGGATACTTAGTCACAATTAAAGTTTTTCACTCCTCCCCAAAAATGCGTTCCACAGGATTCAAACTTAGATTCTCCCCTATAAGTTCAGTGTACACAACCAATCGAGATACACTCAGTGTGGTTTAGGAAGCCATTTTAATTAGGTACACTTTTGCACCACCCCACTAACACGTTATCCATGTGTAGGTGGATATTGTGTTTTTTATGACACAGTAACAGTACGGAAGAATTAATTTAGAATTTTCGGTGTATTGTTGTCAAGACTACTAGCATATTTTAATTGATGTGGCCTTAAGAGTGGAAAAGAAAATGTTCATCCTCCTTTTCTTTCGATGACCTCACAGTTCACACTATCTTTTCCTTCCTTGCCGTTGCGCCCTTTGTGGACGGATTGGGACGGACATGAAATTTGTTTTCTATTTTATATATCCACTTAAATTATTTTACTCATTTAATTCACTTTAATAGGATAAAAATAATAAAATAGTTTATATTAGCACTAGCAAATGTTGACCTTTCTTAAAAAAAAAAAAAAGCAAATGTCACTACCACTTCAAATTACATAATTTTTTGTTTTATAATTAAATTGGTATCATTAGTAATTAGTAATAAAGAACATTCAAAAGTTACTAGGAACAAGGTTCGAATCAGTTCCTTTAAAAAAAAAAAAAAGAGATTCGAATCAGTTCCCCATAATATATATTACATTTTGTGTTTGAGCACTAATATATTTAAGGTATTTTGATATAAATTTTATTAATACTATTGTAACCACGAGTCATTTAATAATAAATTAGAATATTAATTTATTAATTTATTTACTTCATTTATAATCTAATTGATCAAGAATAAACTGGATTCAAGACTAAATTCTTGTTTGGATAAGATTTTGGGGCTTCAAAACCCAGTTTGCATCTATAATAATCAAGTTTGCTTTTTAAAATTTTGTTTGAGTAAAAACATTGTGAATAAAAATGTGTTTAGAGATGTTCAAAATTGATTATATTGAAAGTTAGAAAGGGGTATGAAGGGACAGCTTAATTATCCGTTTATAATTTCAAACGAGATTTGAGTTTTTACTTTGTTATCCTTCTGATATACGTCTATCTCATTACTTCCCAACAACCACCACCTTCTCTCTTAGTTCTTCCCAACGTACGGTGCCTTTTCTTTCTTTCTCATCTACCTATAGCAAGCCTTTATTCCTTCTCGTCTCCCTACAGAAATCGTTTTTGATTGTCTGCAAATCCTCTTAATGAGATTTGTTTTTTCAAAAAAAAAAAAAAACTATTAATAACTTTGCTTTTAAAATTGATTGATGTTAGTTTTATCATGCTCCTTCACATAACAGTATACATGTCAATGAATTTTGATTTTCTCCTTCAAATAACAATACTCATATCAATGAAACAAACTGAAGTAATACACTTTGAAGTCAAGGAGAAAAAAGGTGGAAGTCCAAACTAATATTGATGTTCTTTTAGTAATTTACACCTCAAAAGTGATTCTATTTTACTCTATCCAAACAAAAACAATTCTTTTGAACTCGTTTTTAAAATATTATTATCAAACACAAATCAATTTTTTTAATCTCGATTTTTCTAAAATCAAATCTTTTAGAATTAATTTTTCATAATCAATTCTATCACAATCTAAAACAAACTGAGCCTAAAACTCCAAACAATTGTGCTATACAACATGAACCACTTTTGTGCGAAAAGCAAGATGAATTGATATGGCTATTTTTAAGCTATCAAATACAAATAAAAAAAAAGGAAAGTAAACAATATATGGATAAAAAAAACAGCCAAATCATGAATTCGCACATAATTCGTTTCGTACTAATTAGGATTTCTGAACTCGCCAAATCTTTGTCACTGTCCTTAATTCCCTGCATATGTAGAAATTAAATTAACACAGTAGAGTAGAATGGTAGTGAGATTTGTGTAAATTTTTATAATTTACTTACTGTAGGAACGAGTCTACACTGCTACACAGTTAACTAACACATGTTGTGCTTGTAGCTTTTCCATTGGTGTCAGTTTAAAATATGAAAAACCACCTACTGGTTTGCCAACTTTTGGGGAAATAGTATCCCTTTCACGATATTCCCCATCATGAAAAACACTGCCGTGCTAGTGGGATGGTGGAAATTGCATTGAGGTAAATGCACAGGATTAATATTTTTCTATATATTATCTCTGACTTCATTTTTCACCCCTAGTAATGATGATTTTTTATTTTTTTTATAAGAAAAAATATTTAATAAAAAGGTATAATGGATATCCAAATCCATATACATTACAAAGGATAAGAAACAGGTTACATCAAAGATCTGTCACATAACCCACAAACTAAAACTTAGCCTCCATGCACAAAGATCATTGGACTGGTAATTGTAATAATCTTTCTTATATTTGGGTTAGAATACCTCTTATACTCTCTTAATTGTTATTTTGCTTATCCAAAAAAAAATTGTACTATCAAACATAAAGTAGTGGTAATTATGATTTCAACTACTCAAGTTATATTATTATTGATATCTTTGAGAGAACTTTTTTTTTTGTTGTATCTTTGAGAGAACTTCTCTTCAGCATAACCCGGTTTAGGAGATTAGATTTTGTGTAACAAAAAAAAAAAGTATTAGATTATTTCATTAAACAGAATATGGAATGGGAAGGAAACGTTTCTATAGAAGATTTTTGAATGAATAAGTGGGCAATTATCACTAGCAAATGTCATTAGCACTTCAAATTATATAATTATATCATCACACTCCCTACCAATTAATTACAATTTTAATTTTTGTTTTATAAATTATAATTGGTTAATGAATAATGTGAATAAGCAATTATTAATTTCAATAAACTATTAGTAATGTCAATAACATTGCTCATTTAGGTTCAACACTCTAAATGGGCCATGACCAAGTTCAAGACCCGGATGCAAACCCGTTACCCATTTCACTATTTTCCCCAAATCTGAAACCTTGGCCCCTATCTAATTCTAGTTCCCCCACTTTTCTCCTCTGTCGTCACCATACTCTCTCGCACTGCACCTCACCTAGCCACCGCCATCTCTCAAGAGAGTTGAAAGCATTTGTGTTGCTCCACTGTGTCGGAAAGTATCATCTCTCGATCGGTAATTTGTATTGTCAATTACCACTGTATTTTTTTTTTTTTGCATTGACTGAATGAAGTCATGAATTATGTTGGATTTTCATCTGATGTTCCATAAGCTTTTCCGTGTTCTTGGGGATTTTGCTTGCTTTATAATTTGGTTCCGACTCTCATGTATAAGATGTTTCCTCTTTAATTTTAGGATTAATTATTCAATTGATCCTTCAACTATTTGAGAATTTTTAAGTAGTTTTCTAAACTACAATAGTTTTAATCGGATCTTTGAGCATATATAAAATTTTCAATTGAATATCTGGGATACCGAACCGTGAAATTGAACAAAATATTCGTGAATTCCTCCGACATGCACACTTATATAAGCAATTCGTGCATAACTTAATTTGATACAAAATGGTGACACGAAATGGTATTTATAGGGGACTGGAGGAAAGGGTTCCCGCCTGGTGGATCCAGGAATCATGACGGTGTCAATCCAACTCCACCGCTTGTGTTCAAGGGGTGCATTGTCTCCGAGGTCTTATCTTGCATTAGTTCTTGCGGGAGTAGAGTAGCTCCTCTAAGTGTTTGTTTGGATGAACTTTTGATAAACGTGATTTTGAATGAAATTGATTCTATGAATTGATTTTGGTTAAAAGTGAGTTGAAAGTGAAGTGATTTACGTTTGGACACATTCATGAGAAAGTGATTTTACTCAAGTCATGCTGTTTGGATAGTTTGGACCAAAATTGCTTTTGAGTGTGCAATGGTAAAGAAATTATAGGTGAGAAAGCTACTCTCCCACAACCAATTCTCAAACCCAAAAGTGAACGTTAGGAATTGCTGCTTGTGCGCTTCCCTCTTTGTTAGCCAAACATCATTTGTTAGGTCAAAGCTACGTTTGACCATCCAAAATCATGTTTTGAGGGGTCTTACCATGATACCAAACAGACACTAAGTAGGTGTTTGGACCCACGTCCAAAACCCATTGGACGTGGGTTTGAGAAGCAACTAATAGTTGCTTTTGCGGGCTTGAAGGGGAATTTAACTTCAATCCAAACACTCTATAAGTAGGTCTTACCCACATGGTCCCTCGTACAACTATATTAAAAAAATTGAGTAAGTCTTCGATTTGGTCCCCGAAATTGTAAGGTCGTATTAACTTCGTCCCTGACATTTTTGAAATTTCAAAAATATCGCTGAAGTTGTCAAACGTTAATCAATTCAGTTAGTCCATCAAGGTCCAAGTTATTACGATCCTTACAATTTCAGAACCAAATTGAAAATTTACTTTAAAAGAATTAGATTTATGTTTTTTTGGGTAGAAAAGAGCAAATGGAATTACAGTTGATTGTTTCTAGAGTACGCTTTCTCGAATCTGAAATGCACTAAATCACATTACTCAAGTATAATTATAATTGCTGTTATTGTATGCTTACATATATACTTCAATACTTCATAGAAATAGTTTGGTATTCTCATAAATTAGGCATATAATTTTCCAATAAATTTCATTGCTGAGTATTTTTAATCCTATTTCTAAGAGAATGCCCTTTTGGCACTTAATTGTCCAGAGCCTGATCATGATTCTTGCATATATACTTGATTTCTCGTACATCTTGAGCAATCTAGTGGATCAGAACTGATGGTGATGGATTAACCAAAATATGAATCAGGAAAAATGGGATCATTATCACAGTTCTGAGCCACATATTGGCAATCTGTAAACGTTTCCCCCTCATATTCAATACATTGATGGATCTCTGAAAGGAAAACATTGCCCTCTCTATCTGAATCACAAACGATATCCGCCAAGCATCCTGTCCCTTTCATAATCGCTTTTAGGATTTTTTTTGCTGGATATGACCTTCCATTTGCCACAATACCTGACATCATCTCTAAACCAAGTTAATTTAATTTTTATTTTTCTTAGCTCTATCATAACTTGAATTTATATATATCATATCATACAACTCCAAAATACAGAATAAAAAATAATAATAGTTACAAGTTTTATAAAATAGTTATAATCTTGATATCAAAGTTTGCATGTAATAATTATATATACCTGAGTTTTTTAAAATTTGGTACAGATTGTTGGCTTCTCTCAATCTCAATGTTCTGACCAGATATGTTTCTGGCATGTCAGAACCGCATGAACCAAACTTCTTCCACAGGTCTTTCCACATTTGCTTGCTCTGGCTGTAATTGTACGCTGATAGATCAGGCCAAAACTTGAGCAGCTCACGTTTGTGCCGAGAAATCTCCACATATCAAGGATCCAAAATTAAGAAAAAAAATTTAAATCAATAAACTAAAAATTGAAATGATGGAAGATTGGAAAGTAATATGAGACATTGAGACTTACCATATCATCTGTTAAATCAGCCTTTGTGTTACAGTAAGTTAGCTGAGTGGGGTTTTCAAGGACTACTTCTTCCTCCCAGAGGGCTTTTATAGTGAAATTTTGGGGCACTGAAAGTCTGCAAGGAACATCACTGGTCAAGCAAAAGGAATTTGGCCAGATCAAGGCTAGTTTCAAATAATGAAGTTGGGGATTGGCCTGTCCTAAACAGGACAGAATCTCAATGACCAACAGAGCCAGAAGGAATTTGCACTTCATCTTGTTGTTTGTTAACCAAACATTTAGGCTTCAACTCTTTTAAAGAAATCTTTTTGCAAGAAACTAGGTGAAAATGGTAAATTGTGCTAATTAGTAATTATATCTAATGGCTATAATTTATCCTCACTATTTTTTTATTCATGTCCTCACTTTCTATTAAGCACAGATAAAGCAATACAGCACGGATATTATTAGAATACCGACAAGAATTTAATGTAAGACATTTAATTAGTCACAATTTTTATTAGTTGAATCTCATTTAGTCACTAATCTTATTCAAGATGTTGCTTTGGTTTCTAATTAACTTTTACATCACTTCCTTTTTTTATGGGTTCTATTATGTCATATCACTATTTTTTATTTTTTATTACTTTAAGTAACTCTCAACTCCAATGGTATAACTCTTAAAGTTAGAATGCTTCTATAAGAACCGGTTGCTTCTGTAAACATTAGTGCTTACGGCTCTAGATGTCATGTCACTCGAATTCCAAAGATGCTAACGTTTAAGAACCGGTTCTTATTTCTTAAATAACTTCTATTGGAGATGCTCTAAAAATCTTGAAGAAGGATTTACGTTTTTTTTTTGTATACTTTTTTTTATCAATATTGATCACTTAAGTCTTGGTGGTGCACGAAAATCCACACATTTTATTGAATGGAGTTTCCCACACTAGTTGGTGGAAAATTAACACTGACACGACGTTCAAAGGTAATCCGGGTATGGCAGGGTGCGGGGGTTTGATTAGAGATGACAGTGGAGCTTGGATCAGGGGTTATATACTTTGCATATAGGCACATGTACAACATACACAATTGAATTTTAGGGTATCCTTAACGGCCTGGAGGTTGCTTGAGCAGGGGTTTAGGAAACGTGGTGGTGGAATCCGATTACGCAACTATTATTCCACTATTATCTCCATGTTATAGAGTAGTTCTTTAATGGGTTGTCGGAATAAATTCTTTCTGGAATTAAAGATTGGCATAAAAAAAAGTGGCACGTTCAATTTACTCACTTTTAGAGAAGGGAATATGTAAGCTGATTGGATTGTGAACTGGAGCTTGACTAAAGACTTGGATTTCCATACCATGGACTTCCCTCAACCTTCGGTGGAGCTGGTTAGACTTCTTTTTAGTGATATGGTTAAGGCTTCCATAACCTGTTTAATGTTTTCTTCCTAATTTTGTTTTCCTTTGAGAGTTTTTCTCCTTGTTGAGCAACTAAAAAACATAATTTAGATTTAAATTTTCTAAGTTAAAGTTTCCATCAACTTTAATCACTTAAGACTTAATGGCACACTGAACCTACTAGTGGAATGGAGATTGTTGTATATAGTTTCTCTTAATAACAGTAACCTTCGAAGTTTACTGGTTAAAGTTTGTAATCTCCATCATAAATTCAAATCTTAATGCTACTATTGTACTTCGATTATATAAAAGAAAAAAGAAACTACCAAAATCATCAAGTCTTATAAAACATCCTAGTAAGAAATGATATTGATCACTATATTCTCTGATTAATCAGGAAGCATGAGAAGTTAATCCCCTCAATGCAAAATGGGGGGATTCAATGAAGGGAGCACTTGAAGTAATCTATACCAATATATTATTATTATTATAATAAAGGCTTAAATTGGTCATCGACAAAAAAATACGGTGATATTTTGATCCCTAAGAAATAAAAAATACCAATTTGATCATCAAGAATATAAAATTCGGGTCAAAATAGTCCCTATCTTGAGGACCCGCATTTTACATTCTTGATGATCAAATTGATATTTTCTATTCCTCAGAAACCAAAATATTATCATGTTTTTTTTTTTATCAAGTATCAGTTTGGACTTTTATTATTCTTATTAGTATTATTATTTTGTGCTGTCTAAAAAAAATATTATTATTATGTAAATGATATGTGGTAGCTAACTAACTATTGCCAATTGCCTATTGCCTATTGGTAGTTTGTTTTCCCTCCAATTCCCACTACTCTCCTAGAGTTTGTGTATGTTAGACGCAAGCTTCCAACAAAACACATTTCCATTTGTTGTCTAAAATTAGTTGGATGACAAATCTCTTTTTAAGATGAAGTGTGTTGACTCAAATTAATTCGTCCCATAAGCCACTAACATTTGACTAGTAATAAAGAGTTTGAGTTAGAAGGATCATAGAATTGAAACAAAAAATTACTATTTTCCCAACAGGTTCCAAACAATAATATCGTTTGCACCATTAGTAATTAATTAGTTCATAACATTCTGACATCAGCAATTAGCGTTTTTTAATCTTGGATTGATTGGGTACTATTCCACCACTTCACTAATATATTACTAGTATGTGACACAATCCTAGCTGAACTGTGATTTTTTTTAATACTTTTGATACATTAAGAATCTTAAAAAATGGATTTAAGTTTTTTGTCAATTTTTCATCAATGCGGATCACTTAAGACTTAGTGGTACGCCGAACCACTTTCATGTGGAGCAATGATTGTTGTAGATCGCTTCTTTCTCTTAATAACCATAATCTTCTTAGTGGCCACTTGTCTAATTTCAATCATTTCATGAATTACACATCTACATCATCCAATAATCTTATAATCTGAAACAAAACACAGAAGGACACACTACCAAAGCTACTAAAATTCGATTAATGGTTAAGATTCGGGTAATTTGCATTATAAGTTCAAATCTTCGTCCCACTATTATAAGTTAAAGTTTCCATCAACGCTAATCACTCTTTTATAAAAAATTATTGTACTCGGAAGAGATCAAAAGTATTTGTTATTAAATACTTGCATTTTTAAATTTTAAATATTTGTTTACTTATTTTTTAAGAATTTAATTTTCATGTATTGTAAGTATAATATTTTTTACTCAATCAATCATACATTAATATTGTGTAACTTTTGGGTGTAACTTTTGAGATAGTTATTGTAAGTGTCAAATATTTTTTTAGACTAAACTATACTATTGATCTTTTATTTTTATTTTAGGTTTCGATTTGACTGCTCTTTTATTTTTGGTTTAATTGCACTTTTGGTTTTTCAGGTATGACGATTATGCAATTTTAGTCCCTCAGGTTCTAATTGCGCCAATTGGGTCCCTCGAGTATCACGATTGTGCAATTTTGGTCCCGTAGGTTTCAATTGGGCCAATTGGGTCCCTCGAGTATCACGATTGTGCAATTTTGGTCCCGTAGGTTTCAATTGGGCCAATTGGGTCCCTCAGGTATCACAATTATGCAATTTTGGTGTCCCAACTATTACGATCGTTCAATTTTTAACGTCAATAGCTTACTAAGCACATATGAGACTGATTTGACACTTAGTGAGGCTAGCTTGACGGCTTACATGTCCTTCATATCCCGCACTTAGTGATATGCATTTCATCATTAAAGTGTGTGAGATATCAATCATGTCACATAAGAATGTCCCGCTAATCAAGTTGACCTTACTAAGCGTCAAATCAGTCCCATGTGGATCACATAGGCTACTGGTGTTAAAAATTGCATTATTGTGATATTTAAGGGACCAAAATTGCACAATCGTGATACCTGGAGGACCCAATTGACGCAATTGAAACCTGGAGGACCAAAATTGCACAGTCATAATACTTATGGGATATAATTGATGCAATTAAAACTTAAGAGACTAAAATTACACAATCATAATACCTAGGGGACCAAAAGTGCAATTAAGCCTTTATTTTTTGTACCAAAATGATCCTTATCTTGCAAACATTAACTCATTTTGATCTTTTCTATTAATTTTACACTGACGGTATTAGTAAACCATCATTAGCGATTGAAAAACATCTCCGATCGTCGGATTTTGGAAATATAACAAAACAAATTAAGAAATATAAATAAAAACTAAATCCTATAGGAACATCTAAAATATTCTAAGATATAATAAAAATATTATTATATATTTGTTTAGATATTCTAATAAAAATAATAATTTTAAATTTTACGAATATCTCAATAATTTATAGATAGTTTTTTCAGCACTTAGAAAATTAAGACCTCCATGTAGGAAAGAATTCTAAGAGAATCCAAGCATCAGCTTCTAAACCCGAGAGATATTACATAAAATTAAGGATAAAGGTCAAACTGGCCATCAACAAAAAAAAAATTATTTTGATTCATGATAAATAAAAAATATCAATTTAAACATCAAAAATATAAAATAAGAGTCAAACTAATCCCTGATAGAAACTAAAATATCTCTAAAAAAACTCTAAAAAGACTGATTTGACCTACATTTTATATTTTTAAGAATCAAATTAGTATTTTTTATTTCTCTGGAACCAAAATATGACCATACTTTTTTTTCAAGTGCCGGTTCGTACCTTTATTCTAAAATTAATATCAGCTTCAGTGGAAAAATCACAATGTTCCACGGACACATTTTGCACTCTGATAATGAATTTTTTTACAACTTTTATATATCAAAACACTTCACCTGGACTTCTGAACTCTCTTAGTTTCAGGTTACAATATCAAAGCAAATTACAAAAAAATGGACATACTTATAATCTGCATATATTTTCTTCAGATCTTTACAACTAAGGTGCGAAAATTAATTGGTCTCCCTTTGAAATCATGTCAATCAGCTTTCAAGTGCTTCTCCAGCAAAATACTGTGTGTGCACCGTTCTCCTATAATCTGTATAAGATATATTCCATGCGTGAACCCAATTAAAAAATGTATTCAACAGAAAATCTACAAAGCTCAAAACCTATACTCTACTATAGCATTAGATAAAGAGTTGTGATATTTGGACATAGATTTGTTGTCCAACACCGTATAAATATACAATGCAGCATTTGTTTTAGGTTATCAATTTTTCTCTATCATCATACATTCTCCAAAGCTCAAAAACCAAGTTTCTATACGGTGTCCCCATATGTTGTCAAGTTTTAAATGTTCAAAAATCATTACCCATTAGAAAATTTAGTAAGGATGCGGATAAGGTTAAGACACATTCTAGAAACCTCCAGGAATATTTATTGAAGTTGAGATCAAATGAAGCAAACTTAGGAGCAATAATGAGACAATGACAAACTGTTGGCATTTTAAATAATTATAACTGAAACCAAATGTTGGCAATTTAAAAAATATGTTTCCAACCTTCCTTATCATTCCAAAGTGCTGCAGCATAGCTGTTTAGAGGACTCTCCAGGTTAGGCTCTGTTACAGAAAGCAAATTGCTCAAACAAGAACACAAGGTGAACGCAAAACTCATAACTATAAAGAACAGACCTTCCAATAAACTCTGTATTGATAGAAGGATAGTTCTGCAATCATAAGCTGAAGACCATTTGTCCTATAGAAAGACATAATTAGGAAAGCCATTGGCTTTGAGAGAATGTAATCCATAGACATGTAAGTGTAGATTGATGCAATACAAGTTTTCATTTCATACATATATATATATATAGGGTGTATCAAGTGAGAGGAGAATTTTTATATAAGAGTGAGAGGAGTAAATCTAAGCCATTAAACCATCATTAAATGATCGGGATTAGAAGCTAGTTAATTTTTTTTAGAGTTAAATATGTTTTTGATCCCAGTAAAATGAGTAAATTTTAGTTTTGGTCCCTGTAAAAAGTTTTCTTTGGTTTTTGTCCCTCTAAATCTAAAATCACTATTTTTGGTCCCTACTATCATATGACATTCATTGACCATTAACTACTTATTTGTCTAACAGAAGGTCATATGATCATCCCAAGTGACACTCAATGACCTCTATGGTGTCATGTTAGCATATGATTCCCCTAAAATTTTCCTTGAACCCTAAAATGAATTATATTTATCTACCCTAAAATGAATGCTATGGACTAAAAACGGTGGTATTGAATTTCAGAGGGATGAAAACAAAAAAAAAAACAATATACAGGGATCAAAACAAAAAAATTTCATTTTATAAGGACCAAAATTAGTAAGTTTATATTTTAGAGGGATGAAAACCGAAGAAAAAATTTTACAGGGACCAAAATCAAAATCCGCTCATTTCCTAGGGACTAAAAACATATTTAACCCTTTTTTTTTATCAACAGAAGTTATTTAGTGGTCATGTGATCACTTAAAAAAGTCACTTGACTTTATGTTTAAATTTTGACCATTATGTGTTATTCAAAGACCCAGATTTGCTCCCTCTTACTCTCTCATATAAAAATACTCCCTCACACATCTCCTATATATATATATATATATATATATATATATATATATAGGCATCCATAATAAAACAAAATGGTAGATCCAAACCCTTAAAAACACACGTCATGGCAAATTTGGTTCTAATAGACATACATGCTCTTTGATCGGCGAGTTATTAAATACCTGAAGGATGTCCAGACAAATGTTGCCAAACTGGTCAACATTTGGATGAAAGCACATTGTCTCAAACTTTACTTGAGGTGGCTTGAAAGGATAGTCCAGGGGAAAACGTAACGAGAGTTTATAAGATAAACCTTCATACAGAGTTCCTTTTCCACCTTCGATTGTGCCAATCCATGTAAAAATGCTCTCACCATCAGGAAAAGCAGATACTCCAAGATCTCCTCCACTCATCTGCGGCATAAGTCATTATCAACATTTAGAGTGTTTGTGAGAACATGATAACAAATTATAATGTGAATAGAAATATAAAAATAGAAAGCAATTGAAACACTTTGGTCTCTAAAAGATCTAGGGATACCAAACAGTATATTTTACAAAATTTCCTACCCTAATATAGATGCTGAATAAAAGGGTACACGCAATTTCAACAAGTCAAGTATAGCATTATAAAAAGCATTGCAGTCAAAATATGTTTTCTTAGTGGGAGTATCAATAAGCATTTGAAGCATATTAAAGTGAGGATATCCAACAGCATATTTTATTTCCCAGCTTAATATCCTAGTTTAAATGGGGAAATAATACACAAAATTATGAACATATCAGAATATAAAATTTCAGCTAAAATTTCATGATTGTTTTTTACTGGGAGTAACCGGAGTATCAAACTATCAATAAACATTGAAGTATATAGAAAAGGATTCAGTTAAATGGCATGAGCATCAAGAATTCAGAGTGCTAATAGCTAAAAGCCACTATACAGTGATTTAATTGAAGAATCATTTATTAGTAATCATAAAATCAGCTTACAACATGAGACTGTTTAGAGAGCTTTTCAATTCACATGCTTTACCATACCCACATCAAATATAAGATGAAAATGCAACCCGTTTCATACCATGGGCTTTGAAATGATATATCAACATTTAAGGAATAATAGCATGCCATAGACAGATATAGTTTGACATTGGAGGACAAAAAGAAGCAATGAGAACAATAAATTCAATGATCTACTGCATAATGCACTGAAGTTAGTATATGCTGTTAGTCTGACATGGAATACTATGGGATTAGCAGACATCAAAAGTTGATTCAAAACACAATGAATTAACAAAGAAAATTACATCTATCTATAGCCTTCAGAAGACAAGCCTGACACAGTTACCTAACCTCACAATTTTAATTTCTTTGAGGTTGTTATCCAGTTATCCTTAAAGGCATTCATTAATTTAGCATTTGAATACAAGAAATTTACACATGCAACATAAGTTCACACTAAGCAATCAGGAAACCAATGCAATTGCATGTGGATTTTTTTTTTTTAAAAAAAAAATACCAACCCCATCGCCAAAAAAATTAATTTTGGAAATTATCATGATTTTCCGGTTGCTCCTTAAGATTTCAACGCACTAAATCAGAATTGATTCCAGAGGTGTATCAGGCCATTAACAAATGCAAGGGAAGAGGGGATTCAAGAGAAATGGTCCATGAAAATTAAAAAAAAAAACAATAAAATAAAATAAAATAAAATTAATTCAAGTAAAAAGAGGCATACCATGAGAGCCATTAGTTCCTTCTGGAGTCTGCAAAATAGAACAAATAAAACCATCAACAACAATACACATAGAAACCTCAATATAGAAACTGCAAACTCAACTACATCAAAAACAAAATAGAGTAAAAAAAATGGATTTGGATCCTCCCTTTCATGTTATGAGTAAGGGAAAGACATAAAATCAAGTTTTATGGATCCCATGCATAAAAGCAATTTGGTTTTTTGGTCCTTCTTTTTTTAAGATGAGAGGAAAGTGAGAGAATAGCGATTCAAATCCAAAAAAACAAAACACTTAGCCATCAATTTCGTACATGAATCGCGAAAATTCTGATCAATTTCAAAATTCAAATTTCGTTTGCCATGAGTAAATCGAGAACCGGGTTTGCGCCCAAAAAAAAAGGAATAAAAAGGAGCAAATATGCAAAATAAAATTTAACTTACATCATCGAAAATCAATTCATATTTTCTAATTGGGCAACAACAAATTCAAATTTGAAAGGTTTCAGCGAGTTTCTGTAGAGAGAGACAGAGAGGGGGGGGATCAACCTCCGAGAAACGGAGGAGGTGTCGACGGGGTGAGGAGAAGAGGGCGGCTGCTTCGACGGGACGGCGGGGGTGCGACGGTTGCGACTTGCCGGCGATTGGGTGGAGGAGTTGTCGCCAGTGTGGTTAGACCGGACCTCCATGATAGCGAGCACGATGGCCCAATGAATGGGTGAGATTGAATCAACGGTTAAGGAGAATTATTAAGAGAGAGAGAGAGAGAGACGTTGGTTGGTTGCAACTGTTCACTATGTTTTCTATTTTCACTTTCATTAATATTCATTCATACAAGATAATATAGGTCTTAAAATAATAATGAAGCTGTTAAAATATTTACACCTATTTGGATGGATTTATTTATTTGTGATCTTTTTATTTCATTAAAACATTAAAAAATAAGTTCATGATTGATTTTATGAAAAGATGGTAAGGAGTATAAGAATTAGAGAAGGTAAAACATATATATTTCACTATTCCCGCTTTCTATATGGATGTTATTATGGATTCTAGTTTAGGATTTGTTTTCAATTTTACTATTATTAACTAATTTAATAGCTCGGGCTATAAAGATCTTGTGTTTTGGTAATTGATTTCCCTCATTTCAACATATTTTATGCTTTTTCTTCATAAGTGTTTGTTTTGTTAGGTTAATTGCATGTTAAGGATTGATCACCCTAAATGTAAGTTAATTGACTGTTTGATTGGTGACCATCCATAATAATTAATTAGCAGAACTACAAGATAAACTGGGTTTGGAATTGTTGAATGATCAAACTGTAATCCTTGATTCTAATCAGTTATTGAATTAGTAAATCTCTTTGATCTTAATGTTTTTTCTTGACTAATTCATTAAATAACCAAATAAGGGATTTCATTGGTGAATAGATTATTAGTAACTTCATGACCACTGATTGTTAATACAATTAGTAGGGACGATTGGTTTATGAAAGAGATTCCTTTAATTATAGATAATTGGGGAATCAGGCCATTCAATACAATTTAAACCTAAGCATTAGGCTCATGCTCATCCATTATAAAACTTACAAGTTTGAATCGAAATATTTTTTTGTCTTCATTATTGCTTTTAGTTTGAATTAATCAATACTTTTAATCTAATTATCTAAATAGCACGAGAGTTTAGCGTATCTAATATATTTACTACTTAATCTACGGGAGAATGATATTTGGGACTCTATTCCTATATTGCTTGTACGATAAAGTGCATTTGTCTTAGTATATTTTAGGTATCACATAATTGTAGAAAAAAAAGGAAAAAAATGAATTATGTAAAAATAATAATTTTTGCTACACTATATATATATATATATATATAGAGAGAGAGAGAGAGAGAGAGAGAATAGAAAAGAAAAGAATGACTCGTAATAGAATCGAATGGAAAGAATGTACCCAAAAAAAAATTGGAATGGAAGGATAATAAATAGAATGAAATGATATATGTTACTGTTGCCTTTTATGATGCACTCCATACCTTTTGGGGTGCATTAGTGCACTTCACTAATTATCTGTTATGATAAGTCAATTTTGGACTGTTTAATAAATGTAATCGGAGGTGATAGATTTATTTTTTTAGAAATAGTACATTGTTGTCTTTTACCTTACCTAAATAAAATGAGCAAAAACAACACAATCGATAAAGCATGTACCTTTAACCATCCAAACTCAAACATCAGACAAAAGCAACACTATCATAAAAGATCTGTTCCATCAACCCCAAACGCCGCGACCTGGTGCGGAGTGCTCAACCACCACATTTGTAGAATAGATCTGCACCTCTCCTCCTTGTTTCGTGAATGCCCACCCACTGCAACTATGGTGAGCTGTTGTTAGTTTATCCGTAGCTTTCTCCGTAGCTTTTTCTGAGGAATTCTTAACCTCATTTTAAGTGAAGTTCATCAAATCTCTCTTTTGCTTTCTCTGATCCCTTTACCCGTAGCTTTCTTTGGTAAAGAGAAAATCGATTCTATGACATAATTATTGGAGCAAGGTGACAATCAAATCTCCAAAGTAAAAGGGACTTTTAATTTATGACAATGGAATTATAAATAAATAAATAAATATTAATATCTAAAACAACTTTTCCATAAATTATAAAAGGGACTTATAAATAAATATTAATATCCGAACAACCATCCTATAAATTATAAAAAGGACTTATAAATAAATTACATCTTCAGTGTTGACCTACTTGATGGAATGCACCATAAAAGGGACCCCCATGTTACTATCTTGTTTGGTCCTTTAATGAAAGGAGGGAAGGGACTCCCACTAAAACACATGCCATTTTCCTCCTTCGTCTCTTGATCTGAGAGGACAAAATATGAGGCTTTTGAATAGCAATTGGGGAACATCTTTTGCCACATTCTATTCGGCCCTTCAAACTAGCCAGTTGCTTTTCGGCTCTTTAGATACACTACTAATAGATTTTGCTATTCCATACAGTCATAGTTGAAGAGAAAACTATATTTCATTAACATCTTATAAGTGTGAAATAAAAACGGAACAGACTCGATTATTATTAAATGATAGTACCTCCGATCCATATTATAAGAAACATAAGACTAAATCATACAGATCAAAAAAATGCTTTGAAATGAGATAATTTCAATTAATATTCCTAAATATTTAACTTATTTTTCAAAAATACCCCTTTTATAAATGATGGGTTATAATTAATGTCACTAATATAAATTCCACTAACATGGAAAATAGATGTACCTCGTAATACGAATCATATTATAAATAAGGGTATAATTGAAATGAACATTTAATATATCTTAAAATTGATTAATGTTTCTTATATTTTGATAAAAAAAACTGGACCTTTTTGTTTCTTATAATATGGATCGGAGGGAGTAAAAATTATGCAAATGTTAAATAATGCATGTGTAAATGCGTATATATACCATTGTTAAATAATTTTTTCTGTAAAAAAAAACAAATTTTTTCTCCCTCTTGATGTTTGCCCCCTCAGCTCTTATGAAGTATATAAACAAAATTAATTTGAGAAGCTAGCATTTTCCTATCAGGAATTTTGTTAATTTTCTTCCTTTAACACATAATGGTGGGAAAATTTTGTCCTCAAGACCCTAGCAGCATTTCACAAAGGATTTCATGGATCTAGTTCATCCGACATGTTT
Organism: Ammopiptanthus mongolicus; assembly: GCA_039655645.1. Lineage (NCBI taxonomy): Eukaryota > Viridiplantae > Streptophyta > Magnoliopsida > Fabales > Fabaceae > Ammopiptanthus > Ammopiptanthus mongolicus. The sequence continues at coordinate 11,201,248 of CM077347.1, read as the reverse complement.
GATTATATAAGTTTGGTCTCTTTTTTCCAGCACCAATTTTCACCTAAGGATGGCAAGCTTTAGCTTAGCTAGGTAGTGAGGACTTTATTTTTGGGTTCTTAGAAGGTTTCTCCACATTCTTTAGCTATAAAGCGCATTCTCATTTGAGATATTGAGACTATTTCCACACGTGTTTTTGACATCATACATGCCTTCGATTATTCATCGTAAACTTGTTTATCACCCCGGGATAGCATGGTTGTGCAATTTTGGTCTCATATATATATATTTAACGTTAGTAACCTATGAAGCACATGTGGTATTGATTTGGCACTTAATAAGTCCAGTAATATATTGCTTATAACCCCAAAATGGACCTGTATTCGAATCATGTTAGAACCATTGTTTTCGAGAGAGTATTTTTTAAGTGTGATTCAACTTGAGATAATTCACTTCCCTACTTAACTTTCTAAATGCTACTTACTAAAGAACTTGCTTTTTAAATGGAGCTTAAATAGAAATAAAATATATTACTACAATCTAGTTGACCTTACAGTCTCCTTTAATGTTGAATTTTCTGTTTTTGTTTTTTATTTTTTTGAAATTTGTTGATCTTATGCATTTAGGTCGAACTTGAGTATTTAAAGTAGGAAGACACCTATTTAGCCATCAGGCCATTATAACGTTGAATAAACAGTAAATTGTAGCATTATCGATGTTGGTATGGGCCCGCAGACCAATGAGTTTAGCCAACATAAAAACATGGGCTTAGATTATAAACTTTGTTGGCATGTTTGGTGTATGCAGGCAATTACACTTCTAGGACCACCTCTTAACGTTATATGGGCTGGACGAAAAAACAAGATACAACTTGGGCCATGAGATATTTCACAACATGTTTGGGCATACCAATGCCCCACCCATCACCACTTTCTTTTTATTTTTTTGGTAGGTTGCTCTTTCTCTTCCCTTCAGCCCCAGGATTCAACCATAATCCCTACAAAACCAAAAAGGAAAAGAGGGTGTTTTGACTTGGGTTCCAGAGGTAGGTGTTTCTCTCCAAGTTGAGATTGGCCCCTTGGCGGTGAAGTGAGTGTACCAGCAAAAGGTATTTTGACGTCCAAATTAGTCGGATGCTCAATGTGTATTAGTGTTAGGAGGGGATGCATATTTGAGAGCCACATCTGAAATATATAATGTGGGAGTAGCGGTTACTATTAAAGTAACGAGTCATTATGAGAAATTATGAATGTCATTGATGGGGACAATTACAAACCGTTATGTTTTATTAATCGCTGGTTAGTGAGAAGTTGAATATAAGGTTTGAAATTGGTTATACATCTTGAAACTAACAAAAGGAAAAAATGGAGGCAGTTTATATAATTACAAAAATTATTTTTGCGAAAAGTTTTTTATAAGCAATAAAAGATACAACTATATGTGTTGACTCTTTCTCCCTTTTCCTTGTCAGAGGCTATGATTGTAAAGGGTCATTTTGGTTTGTCAAGTTTTACCAACCCATCTAATTCATTTTCTTCCCCATTTTTCTGGGAGTGTGCTGGGGGCTAGGGTGTCCTCAATGATGTCAATCAATTAAAAGGCTCCTCAAGATTAACTATTTGGCAGACTAGGAAACAAAAATTATTTGTAGTACAGAAAATAAATTCACTCTACCAGAATATCCACATGAGAATCAAAAGAACCCAATGGGACTTAATTCTCTGCCAAAGATTGACATGAACCTTCTCATGTTTGTTAGCCATTTGATGTGTTTCAGGTACAGCTATGCAGAGAAAAAAGCCAGCTAGCTAGCACACACTAACGTATTAAAAAACAAATAAATTAAGGAGGAAAAGGAAGACGGGAAAACGACTTGCATTTGCACGATATCGGACAATGATTTGGAACATGTGGACCCACAGAATGTATGGATTAGGTTTGACTTGTTGATTATCAATACATGTGGCATCATAATTAACAAAAACCACTATTGGTTGGTTGTTCTCTTTGGTAGATCTGCATGGTTGTAAGTCCTTTTAATATCTGTCTATTTATATCTTTGCAGATTTGCATAACAAAAAAAAAATATTATGACTACTTGTTTGTAATAATATATCAACTTTATGGACAAAATGAAAAAAAACATATAGTGCTTGACCTTTACTTTTATATATATATATATATATATATATATAGTGGCATGAAATTTGTTATTCTTCAAATTAAACTTACAGTTAATTATAAAACTAGATTGAGGAGGGCTAACAACACCCTCTCTAACACTCTTTTTTCAATACTTTCTCTTATTGGTTGAATTTCATGTAGGTTCCACTAATTTATGTGGGTCTTACTTGAATTTTATAGGACTCATATGAATTTCAACCAATAAGAGTGACTGTGTTGGAAAGAGAGTGTGCTACTAACAATTTTCAACTAAATTATCTTAAACATGCTTTCCTTAAGGTTGGATAAGCCAGAGCCATGCGAAACTCTTTCTCCTAAAATAATATATATTTTTTTGGTAAACACCTAAAATCATATTTTAAAGGCTTGGAATATGCTTTGTTAGTTTAATTCTGTTTAATTAATTTCTTGTAATGTGTTTTAAGTGATGAATTAAGTAGAAAAAAAGTAGAGTATCTTACTGTCTTGAATAACCACAAAAGTGGGAAGCACCATGAGAGGATAGGTTCCCTAATACACTAAAAAAAGGTTCAGCTTTCTCGTTGACTTACCCCATAAAGTCTGGCAAATTTGAAGATAGTAAAGGGAATCCTATCCCCTCCATCCCCACAAAGGTTTTCATGAGGATTCTTTCTTAATGGTTCTCCACTCATTACTAGGAAGAAGCTCTCATGGCACAAACTCTCTCTCTCTCTCTCTCACACACACACACACACACACACACACACACACACATACACACAAAAACATCCGCTCTCCCTCATGGTGTGTGAGGCATGTGTGCCCTCAAAAGGAGGGAGTGAATTGAAAAGTAGTCACTGTTTGTTCCACATCGATGTTTTCTTGTGGGGGAGAGGAATAACTTTTTGCATACTAGAAAGATAGGGCGTTTTTTCTTTTATCTTAAAAGGTGGTCTTTTGAGGGAGTAAAGTTAATGGGAATAGGGAACACCACTCAAAAGCTAGAGTATCATTCTGGTCTTCGTATTCCATTTTCATATATGGATGCTCTTTAGTTTGGCTTAGTGCATGAAAAGTTGTCATGTCCTTAGATAGTCTTCGTAATTGGAAGACCAATATAGTGTAGTGCGAGTAAAATCCCTTTTGATTCCCCCAATAGACCAGTTACACATATGTCAAATAAGAACCAGAATTGTTCCATATTTTTCAAAAGTAATGCAAGTAGTATTTCAAATAAGGCCACTAAGAATGGATGTTATGTACTATTCCATAAATATGCTAGCTGTATAGGCATAATGCACATCCTCATTCCTAATGGTGGCCACGAATTCGTTGTAAATAATAATAATCCACAAAAGCATATATTCTCTGGAACTTTCAACTCATCTCAAATCAAATTTCATTACCAAGTTGAATTAATTGAATCACGTACAGATACTTCATGTTTGGAAGCCCTTGCCTTAATTAAAGTAAATCTCTTCTTTTTTTGAGTGCTAGGATATACGCTCTTATAATCAAACAGTTTTCCATCTTCTTTTTCTCTACTTATTACTGATTTATATGTTACATTAACGATAGTTTATTTTACTCCCATAAATTTTTCCTCTCCTGTTTTCAAACTCAAATTATATGTATCTGATTCTACATTAGTAGTGGTATTATATTTTTGATAAAATGTGTTAGAAAACATACTTAATTAAAGCTAGCATATCATCAACGCAAAATGACTAAGTCAAATGGTCTGGAAGATCAGTGATAAATATACCAAAATTAACATCATAAGGATTTTTTTTTTTGTATGGGAGTTCTTCTAGAGAATCACGTGTAGACCTTATTGAAAAAATTTCCTTGTATAACTTTTAGTCAAATACTGTATGGGATATAGGCGTGGCTTGACTGGTTAGTGGTAGATGAAAGAAAGAGAAATCAAAATATGGTGTTAATATTAAAAATAAAGATTTATTTGATACGTATTGTTAGTGTAAATATTTTATTATATTGTCAATCAATCATAAATTGATACATCAATTAAAATGTTTGATTCTTATTCTAACAATCTTAAAAATCTTTCATATATTAGCTAACAATATAACAAATTTTATACTAAATTAAAATCTAAAAATAATATATATATATACTTTAAGATTTGTCAAAAAAAAAAAAAAATCCTTACGTTAAGCTCTTCAAAATTGATAGGTCTGAATAAAATTCTAATAAATCCAAGTTTTTTATGCTGAAATTTTCAAGGCTCAAGATTTTGACCATTCAATGCCAATTTTGAAGGCGGTGTGGTTCATTGACCGATCATATCATCTTGGGTTTCATAATTAATTTGTTAAAAATATGCAGCAATACATATATATTTTACACTTTACAGTGTTCAAGGCAAAATTTAACAGGAGACCTCATTATTATTATAATTATAAGAGATAACAAGTAAAAATATTTTGGTTCACATCAAACTTACCCCTAATCAATAAGATCTATTAACCTACCTTTAGTTTTCCAAATTTCAGTATCAAATATCACTAATTATGTGTTCAAAATTTATCGAGAGAGTATACGTTTTTAAATACATTAATCAAATTATTTTAATGATATAACATACATTTTTAAATTATAATATGGGTCTAAGCAAAAAGTGCTGACAAATCTCACGTCCTGACTAGTTCAATGAACACCCCTAATTAGAAAGACTTCCATTTTTGTTAACAATATTGTCTATCCAGTACGAGTATTCAATACTCATTTTGTCCTCGTCTGAAGCTAATTATGATAGATTCATATTTTATAAATTAGGTCCAATGTGATTTTATGACAAATTTGGGTTATACTTCGGGTCATCTCAACTCGGCTCGATGTTCCATAATATTCTTTTAAAATTTATACTATTTTTTACAATTAGATATAAGTAAGACTTCTTAACTTAAATCAATAACTTTTGGAAAACATAAAATGTATTTTTCTTGTTATGATTTGTTTTGAAATATATATTTTAAACTATATCTCAATCTTAGTTTCCTACATATAATGTTAAAGTTTGTATATTAATTATGTCAACATATCAGGTTGACTCTATTTCATTTTAGCCATGGTCGGGTCGAGTTTGAACATGGGCAAATGGCCCTATCAAAATATCAGAACGAATTTAGGTCAGGCAAAACATATCCTAGCTCATCCTATGAACATACGTATTGACTGGAACTTTATTTTTCAATTCATTTTAGTTAATGAATTACTTTATTCATAAAAATATAAAACAAAATTCAATGTATTGATTAAGGTTCCTTTGTTTTGATTTAAAAAGGTGAATCTTTTTGAGAAGTTTTTGTGATCTAGCTTCTTCCAAAACTAAATTTCATGTTTTTTTTCAAATAAACGTTTTTAATAAAAGCCTAATAAAATAAGTATAGCAATCTCAGAAATGATTTTTTTATCATTTTTTTTAAAGAAAAAAGCCTAAATAAATATGCTCTAAAACATAATATAGCCACAAGTCATTCCAAAATAGTTTTAACACACTCCACAAGAAAAGAAGTGGATAATTTAAAACTAAAAACAGTCTCGTATTTATTGGGTAATTATAAAGTTTGCACGCAAACATTTGATTTGATTTGATTATAATCCTAATTTAGTCAAACTCGTGAGTCATTTTTTTGTGGGGCCTACCATCGGGATGGATTATAGGAGACTTCCAAGGTAATGTTTGATACAGGTTTTAAAAAAATATTTCAGGGAATGTTGACATGAGAATAAAAATTTTTCATATTTGATATAAGTTTTAAATAAAAAAATTATTCTCAGTTATAAAAGATGTCTGATAATAAAATTAATGAATGATAATTATAAACTCTATTTCCATGTGTGAATGTGAGAAAATAATATTTCTGAGAACGAGATTTTCAGGAATATAATTTGTCTGATAATAAAACATTTCATGAAACAAACTTCAATTAACTAAGATATAAGAGGGAAATGAAAATAGAAATGAGGATGGTGGCAATTTCGGATATCAAACCTAGATAACTGCAGTTTGTGCTGTAGAGCTTGTTTGGCAAGGTATTTCTACGAGCTTATAGCCGATAGTTTATAGCGAATGAGAAAGTAGTCATGTTTGATAAGTGCTTCTGTCACGAGCTTATAATGTTTTTTTCAGACACTACTTGAAGTAGCGTTTGAGCTTATAGCTTATAGCGTTTCATTTTTCTTTTCACTTTTATCCTTATTATCTACATTTAATTCTACCTTTATTCTCTTCTCTCTTTTATGTAAAATCATTAATAAAGATGTCCTTTTATGTCTTTTTATATTTTTCAACTAGTTCAACCGTTAGTTTTACCAAACACTTCCATAAAAAATAAGCTAGCTTATCCACTATCCGCTATCAGCTACCTCATCCGCTATCCGCTATCAGCTAGCTTATCTCCTAACAGCTAATTTTACTAAACAAGTTCGTAATATAAATGGTTTGAATGGTTACTAAATTCTGCCTTCTACATGGTGATTTGTCAAAGTTAAAGTCTTGGTTTGTATAGCTTCTTTGGTGAACCTGAAGCTGGACTCTTCAAACAGGGTTGGAATAAAGTGTTTGACTATTCTATTATTTCTGGTTCTCCATTTTTTAGTATGGACTTTCACTATAGGTTGGTTTTTCAATTTTTTGTTATTTTTTTAGTAGTCCGGAGATGATTGTTGTGAATTATATTGTCAATATAATTGGAATGACTTTCCATTTTATGATGTTTTTACATGTTACTTTATTTTTTCTAAATCTTTATTATATATGTGTTAGAGTATTCATTATACTCTTTTTAATATATTTTGATAAATTCTCTTATATCTCAAATGTAACTTGTCCTGTGTAGATGGTCCAATCAAATAGTAATACTTATTTGACTTAATCTATTAACATGATTCATTTATTGAGATGACGCATTCTGATTGGATAAAATAATTTTTATCTTAAAATTATTAAGAATATCGAAAGAAACATCAAATATTTATGGCTTATAAAAAGCCCTCATAATCTTATTTCACAACTCTAATCACTTAACCTGGCCTGAGTGTTAGTAAAAAAAAAACAAAGAAACCTGGCATGAGTGAAATTAATGTTCACTTGATATTTCAAATGCCGCAAACTAATTCCATAATTCGGAAGTAAAAGTAATAATAATAAAAAAGCAAAAAAAAAAAAAAAAAAACACCTTAAAGATAGTAGAACAGAAGAAAAATCCAACGCGTGTGATGAGATCTGATGTCAGGCACTAATGTCAACATGGTTGACATGGATACCACAAAATCGCCGCTGTGATGATGTGCACGTGTGGCATACTCATCATCATCATCATCTCATGCGAGGGGTAAAAAATATTAAAATAAACCAAAACACTTCACATTTTCAATCATTAAGAAAATCCCACCACTTCGACTCATACGTAACCATTATCCATAATGATGCAGAGGAGGGCCAGGCCAATTCATAGACTTGAGTCATATATAAATCCAATAGGGGCAATCCCTTTCCTCATTTTATATAGTAAGGACTCAAAAGAGATTATTGCATGTTTCCACTAAATAATTTGATCATCAACACTAATGATCTAGGGTGAATAGAGATAGAGATTTAAATAATGAGTGTGTGTTTTACATTTTAGTTGAAGATAAAAGAAAAAGAGAAGTGCTAACAATATATTATCAAATATTTTATTTTTAACATATTTTTTTATTGATTAAAATTCAAATGGGTTTCACTAATTCATGTGGGTCCTACGTGGAATTTATAGGACCCATATAAATTTCAAACAATAACAGAAAATGTGTTAGAAAAAGAGTAATAGAGAATATATATGTTGCTAGCATTTCTAAAAAGAAAAATATCTAAATCCAACATATTCATATAAGAAGTAAGATTTTGTTTACTCAAATTTATGTACAAAATAAAAAAGAGTAGTATGTGAGAGACACGCATTCACTAAATTACTATAAGCACCTAACTCTGAAATAGACAGATACAAACACTAGAATGGGGGTTGAATGATGTTTGACAATTTAAGCGGAATTATAAACTTTTTCGCAAGCACAGACTGGTAAGGAACAAACGAGTAAACTTAGACAGGTCAATCAGATCAATAACTCATCTGAAGGTTTTCACAGAAAACACACAATCATGCAAGATGAAAGAAGGTTTGATAAACACAATTAAAAACCACTTTAATTAGATGATAATTAAGATAAATAATCAAACTAAAGAGTTAAGGGAAAGAGAGAGATCACTTAGCAAGTTTTATCATGGTTCACCCCTTAACAATGAGGCTACGTCCAGTCATTGGCAGCACCAAGTTTTCTCACTCTAACTGATTTAGGTTACAGGATAGAGAAGTATTATTTTCACACCTAGCCTCTTCAAGCTCCAGACGAGTATTGTTTGCACACCTAGCCTCTCTAGGCTCCAAACGAGTATTATTTTGCACACATAGTCTCTCCAGGCTCAGACGAGTATTGTTTGCACACTTAGCCTCTCCAGGCTCCAGACAAATATTGTTTGCACACCTAGCCTCTTCAGGCTCAGACGGGTTTGTTTGAGAGAAGTTGTAAAATAAATTACAATTTGCAAGTCTTTCACAAACACTCAGACGAGTGTATTAAATGTGAAGCTCTAAAAGACTGCGTAATAACTTCAAATGATTGAAGAATAAATAATGAAAGAATGAAGATATAAATGCGCAGAGTAAATGCTCTTTGATTGCTTTGTTCGTTCTCTTCTCTACTTGAATCTCTTCAAAGTCTTTTTCATTAAATAGGCTTCAAGATTTTAAAGCCGTTAGACACAATGTTTGATGGCTTGGCCTTTTGCAGATCTTTAATAAATGCAAAAGCGTCATTCTGATCAGCCATTAAAGCCTTGAGAACTTCGCTTGTTCTCTCTCATCAGAATGGTGAAGACTTCTGATATACCTTTGGTCTTAACAAGTCTTTATACTTGCTTTTTGCCATCAGATGGAAGACTTTTCCTTTTGGTATAAGATGCAGTTATGTTCAAGTAAAGCTCTTTGTTGAAATTCCTTTTCAGAGACGAGACAGCTTTCATCCAATATATTCTTCAACGTTAGTCACCAGATGAGTGAGTAACTTCATTAGATGGGTTGACTCTTAATAAAGAGAATGACGTTAGTTGCGTAGTCTTTCAAACAGGTGAGTCTTCCTTTGATCAGACGGTTGATTTCTTCATTAGACGGGTTGAAGGGATTTCTTCAACGCTGGTCAACAGACTGGTGAAGACTTCATCAGACGAATGAACTTTTAATATTCAGACGGGTGAACTTCTCCATAGTTCAGACAAGTGAACTTTTCATTGTTCAGACGAATGAACTTTTCATTGTTCAGACAAGTGAACTTTTGTCTTAGATCTAGACGGGTGATAACATGCTAAAGCTCAGTTTATATGGACACTTAATGTTTTAATCTGCACACTGAGCAGACAGGTTAAACATCACAGACAGATTCAATTAAATCATTGAATAACTATTTTAATCTCATCAAAATTAAGATAAATACACATTAAATATTTTGAAGACTCAACCAACTCAATTTCAGTTACACATATATGAGATTTCACATAAGAATACAGGGTGTACCCCAAGAATTTATGGGCAACAGAATCTGAACACGAAGGAGAAAGGGCAATAAAGGAATGAAGACATAATGATATGATGCAAGTAAAGAGGATAATAAAGCACCTAACTTTTCCCCAATTCAAACAAAACGTGCTTTTCTTTTTGTTACATTAATTTTGATGCCTTTTATTACCCACTTTTTAGTCTTCCTACAATCAAATTCAACCAAAACATGTTTTTCTTTTTATTAAATTCATTTAATACCGAATAAAATAAGTTTAAGTGTTTTAAGGACACAGCTTTAAGTTCGATAAATTTACAGGTATGACAAGAAAATACTACTATTAAAAGAAGTGATTTTTTAGATACTTGACATACTAATTACAAATTAAAATACTCTTAAAAATAAAACAATTATATATTCTCGTACTATTTATTTATAAATATATATTTATATATATAATGAATAATGATATTTAAATTTGTGGTCGATTATGTATAACGAATTTGACATTATATTCACAGCCATGTTTGGTACTACACATTATATTCACAGCCATGATTGATACTACCTCCTCTTCAGAATAAAGAGACAAAAAAAGAACTTTTGTCCAAATTATAAGAAACATTAATCGATTTTAAGCTAAATTTCATTTTTATCCTTATTTATTGTAAAATTCATACTCCTTTTGTCCTATTATATGTCATACTTACCAAATTAACATTGGTTATATTTTATTTATTTTTGCAAATTTTATTATTATTAATGATAAGTTACATTCAACGAGAAAAAATAAGTATTCCAAGACATTGATAATAGAACAAAATGTAGCTATTGATTACTCAAATGTTTCACTTTAAAAATAAAAAAGTGATGACTTTGATTAATGCATCACATAACCGAATTCTAAAAATATATTTAAGAATAAAATTGATAAAAAATATTTAATATTATATTAAAAATAAAAAATAGAAAATGATATATATTTTGGAATAATTTTTAATGAGACTTATTTTAAACGCAGGAAATGCATTCATTCGTATAGATAGATGAGGTCAAAATGTTGAGCACCCAGAGAGCCCAATCAGTGGATGGCCGCCAACATCAACATCAACATTTACAACTAGAACGACAACAAGATCACTTCATTAGAATTGAACAATTAATAATACATACATACATTCATACATACATTGATTCTAGGACCAAAGTTCCCTCCTTTGACATGCATACCTTTCAAATCCCCCATGTTTTGTCTCCTTCTTCTCTTCTCAACAACCATAATTAAGAACCCCCCCTCCTTCATTGAATGAAGAACCCTCCCACCTCGGTTTTCGTGCTCCATTTCTACTTTTCATAAAACCCCATTTCCTCTCTCTCTCTCTCATTAAGCAAAGCACACAAAAGCTCCAAGCTTTTCACCATTTGAGATCTGGGTTTTGTTGGGTGGAATTTCTTTTTCAAGGATTCTGCTTTTGCTCGTGGATTCTCTTTCTGGGTGATACCATTTTGGGTTAGTGTGTGAGATCCAAAGGTGAGAAAGAAGGGAAAAAAAAATGGGAAGCAAATGGAAAAAAGCGAAGTTGGCCTTGGGTCTGAATCTGTGCATGGTGGTTCCCAGAACCTTAGACGACGATTCGCCACCTCCCACGGTGGTTTCTGAGAGGTTGTCGGATGCTGCTCTGCTCTCGCCGGCGGCCAACTGGGACATGGGTTCTTCACGGACAACGACGCCGGTGCCGTCTTTTCACAGTTTTAAGCTGTCCAAAAGTGGCAGCAAGTCCTCCAAGGTTGCTGTCTCTCATTCATTATCCACTTATTATTACTTGTTACTCTTATGCTATTTTGATAAGCTTTGCTATGTTTGGTTCGTTGAAAAATTTAATTGACTAGCAAGAATCTGCAAGTTGATGTGCAAAAAATGGGATGTTTTACTGTACTAAAAAATGTTTTTTTGGCTAAAATTGGTTTTTTTAAAATTATAAAAAAAAATTTACATTTTTATAGAATTATTTTGAGGAAGTAATTATTTTTTTTAGTGGATTTGTTATTTTGGTACATTAGGTGTCTAAGCCTTCTTAAATTATTGTATTTATTCATTTATAAGAGTTTATTTTTTAGTAAACTGATATTTTTTGGTCCTTGAACATATATGCCTTATCCGCAATTTAATCCTTGATTTAAAATTAATGTGTGATTTAATCGTTGAATCATTCTTCATTGAATTAATGTTACCTAAATGAGTTTGAATAATTTAAGAGCGGAATTGTACGTATTAATTGTGCTTTTGATGTGCCTTAAGCTGATATTATTGTTTCTTGCCTGCTTCAATGCCTCTTCCTGTGGATATGATTTTTTTTCTTTCTATTGGCTGAGCGGTATGAATGGGAAAAAGATACTAGCATGATTTGATACATTAGTTGGCTTGTTCATTTCGTCAAGTCATATAAGCAGTTTTTGAGGACCAAGGTAGAATTGATTTGCTGAATATCCAATTTATATGATTGGAATATCTTTGGGCCAGAGCCAGATGCTTTAGTCCCTTTCAGGAGTATTCATGTTTGCATGACCAGTCAAGATTTGATGAGATGTTTTACCATCCCTCCTAATCTCAGCATTTGAAAACCTTCTTGTTTGATGGAGATCTTATGATTGATAGTTAAGGCATCTTTTGGCAAAATGCCAAAAATTAAAAAAGAAAGATGAGATTGGGGAAGGGATGTTTTAAAGCAACAATATTATTGCTGCTCTGCTTTGTCACAATAGCTTCGTTCAACAGTGTTATATGGGAATATTGGATAACTTCTTGATAATGTTAAACAGTACATATCTCTAATCTTTAATCTATGTAAGATTATTTCTCGTTATGTCCTTTATATGCTGAATTGAATTGAATAGTTAAAATACATGAGTTTGGCATTTTGTTGCGTTTATCTAGATGATTTATTTCTCATTATTGTGGTCACCTTGTCATCAGAGTACTCTCATGCATGCTCCTAGCCACTGTTGGCAAGCTTGAACGACTGAAGGCTTTTTTGTGCTGAGAGAGGAGGATAAAAAAATTGAAACAATAAAATATCTAAATGATAGTGCTACAATTTTCTCTGAGATTTGAGATGTATTGCCTTTGGAAAATAACCTTTCCCGGTCAAAATAATGAAATCCAACTTGTGTTGGAGATTGAAAAATGAAATTATAGATGTATTAGGTTTTGTGTATCAAATCTGATTGATGCCTTTATGGCGGTGCAAGAACCTATTTCACCATCTCATGTGAGCTATATAGTGTGACAGTTGTGATAAGAGTATGTACTTATATTATATGTATTATTTGACAGTAAAAGCAAGTGCTGGATTTCATAATCCTGCGTTTTTCACATTTGTGTGAGTTTCTTCTTAAGAAGTAATATTTGATACATATACTGTTTATTTACATAGGTAGTATGTTCATGAATTTTCTTTATTTGCATGAACATCTGTTAAATAATTTACATGGAAGTATCTATGTTCTTACAAGCTTTTATTTTTCAACCATTCAGCAAACCTGCTCAATATGCTTAACCAAAATGAAACAAGGATCTGGCCATGCTATATTCACTGCAGAATGTTCACATTCCTTCCATTTCCACTGCATTGCTTCAAACGTGAAACATGGAAACCAAATATGTCCAGTGTGCAGAGCAAAGTGGAAGGAAATACCCTTTTCGGGTCCCAGATTGGATCCTATCCAAGGCAGAGTTTCACCAAGTCCAATAAATTGGCCCCAAAATGATGCTTTGATGGCTGTGGTCCACCGCCTACCTCTACCTCATCCTCGGCGAGATTTGAATAGGCGGCATATTGTGCCGCTGTATCAGGCTCCTGAGCCAGGCATATTTGATGATGATGAATCCTTAAATCACCAACCTGTATTTTCTGAGAGAAGCCCTTGCAGTAAGAGTACTGAAGATACTGATGCTGCCAAAGCAATGGAGATTAAAATGTACCCAGAAGTGTCTGCTGCTCCAGGCTCCAATACTTATTCTGACTTCACCGTTTTGGTTCATCTCAAAGCTACTGCTGCTGCAGCAGCAGCCAAAAGAGAAAACTTTAGTAGAAACCAGTCTAGCTTGACACAGATTTCTCAGACTCCACGTGCCCCTGTTGACTTGGTCACAGTGCTTGACATCAGTGGTAGCATGGCTGGAACTAAGCTTGCACTACTAAAAAGAGCTATGGGATTTGTTATACAGAACCTGGGCTCTAACGACCGGCTCTCTGTTATTGCTTTCTCCTCCACAGCTCGCCGCCTCTTTCCCCTTTGTAGGATGACTGATTCTGGGCGGCAACAGGCATTGCAAGCTGTTAATTCTTTGGTTGCAAATGGGGGTACCAATATTGCCGAAGGGCTGAGAAAAGGTGCTAAGATAATGGAAGACCGAAAAGAAAAGAATCCAGTTGCCAGTATTATACTTTTGTCTGATGGTCAAGATAATTACACTGTCAGTGGCTTTGGAGCTAACCAACCTCAACCAAATTACCAGTTGCTTCTGCCTACTTCTATCAGTGGTCGTGATAATTCAGGATTTCTAGTTCCTGTGCATGCTTTTGGGTTTGGTACAGATCATGATGCTTTATCAATGCACTCAATTTCAGAGATTTCTGGTGGAACATTTTCTTTCATTGAGACGGAAGCTGTGTTACAGGATGCATTTGCACAATGCATTGGAGGACTTTTGAGTGTCATTGTTCAGGAGCTGCAAGTGGGAATCGAGTGTATACACCCAGATCTCAGTCTTGTCTCACTTAAGGCAGGAAGTTACCCAAGCCGTGTGGTGGCTGATGAACGCAAAGGATTTATTGATGTTGGAGACTTGTATGCTGATGAAGAGAGGGATTTTCTAGTTTCAGTTAATGTCCCAGCTACATCTGGCAATGAAACATCATTGATAAAAGTCAAATGCCTTTACAAGGATCCCTTAACTCAGGAAACAGTGACATTGGAAAGTGAAGAAGTAAAGATTGAGAGGCCTGAAATAGCTGTGGAGGTTGAAATGTCACTTGAAGTGGATAGACAGCGCAACAGGCTCCAAGCAGCTGAGGCAATGGCCCAGGCACGGGTTGCAGCTGAACAGGGGGACTTAACTGGTGCAGCATCAGTCCTTGAAAACTGTAGAAAGGTACTTGCAGAGACTGTTTCAGCCAAATCTCACGATCGCCTTTGTGTTGCATTGGATGCTGAACTCAAGGAAATGCAAGAGAGGCTGGCGAGTAGGCATGTGTATGAAGCATCTGGGAGAGCATATATACTTTCAGGATTGAGTTCACACTCTTGGCAAAGAGCAACTGCTAGAGGTGATTCCACTGATAGGTCAAGTCTAGTTCAGGCATATCAGACCCCATCAATGGCTGAGATGCTTACTCGATCACAAGCCATGTTACTAGGTAGTCCATCAGGCCAGAGGCTTCTCCAGCCACTGTTGTCATTCAGTTCACAACCAAGGCCAAGGTAATCCAAGAGGGATTTGTGAAAATCATCTTCAAATTAGCCTTTCCAGTGGTTTTCCCTTTTTCTTGCTATATATAAAATCTGGGGGAGGGTGGTAAACGGGAGAGATAAACATAAGATTTCTTTCAGCTGTGATTTTGCTGTTTAGTATATGTATAAATGAATAAAAGTTGAGGAAGGGTGGAGGGTTACAATCAATGGAGAAAATGGCAGTAGATAGAAATTTACTACATTATGTTTCTTCTATTTTGGGGGGTTTAAGGTTTTTCTTTTGTCTTCACTTTTCTTTCCTCTAACTATGTCGTTTTTTTGGGGGGCTGTTGTACATATAGATGAATGAGTTTTTTCTAGGACACCTGGGGTATAAAGTTTGTAATTGTGCAAAAGGTTGGGATGATGTCATCAGCATAATATATATGTTTTCAATTCTTTCAGAAGTTGTTATTTGAGTAATTTGCCTTTTGCATGTCTTTATCTCTAGGCATGTTGTTTGTGCTTGGTGTGGTATTCTATGCTACTCATTTGTGGGATCTCCTTCTCTAGTAGCATGGTGAATGATTAATTCTGTCTGCCGTCTATGGTATTTAGATGGACTAATCCCCATCAAGTTGACTCACCGAAAGTTGCTTACATGACACAAGACTAACTACATTAGTTACAAACCAGAAATTAACATAAGTTTGATATGTCTGCATCTAGGTATTAATGACTCCACTGTAACCCTTTTTACCACTAGGGTTTGCAATTTGTCCTAGAAAAATGTTCATTTCATCACTTTTTTTATTACATCACTTTTTTTACAGCTAATTCTTAATCATTTAATATATAATTATTGATGTTTTCAAGGTAAAAGTAATTTGATCGATGATTATAAAGTAAATATAAAAAAGAGAGGGGGAATAAAATGACCTGAGAGTACCATGTTTATGGTAAGGAATTGTGCAGCATAAAAACAAGGCAAATTTGGACATGAAAGGGAATAAGAATGACAAATGACTATCATTTTAATTTAATAAAAAAAAATTTTCCAAAGCTATGGGGGCAAGTGTCCCCACTCTCCACCAAGTGGGTTCGTCCCTTCTCTTTGGTCGAATGCGGTAAGACTTAACAGGGATCAAGATTCCAACTTTGTTGCTGGCTTCGTGGAATTTTTGCCAATTAATACCAACAGTTTGGAAGAATTTTGGGCTCTGAGAACTAGTTCTTGGTAGCTAAAAGATGAAATATCCAAAGAATTATTACTGAATTTAATTCCAATATTTTGGTTTCTGTTATAATCATTATGGGATATGGAAGATAATATCCACCACTCCACCTACAAACTTTGCTTACAAATAAGTTAGCCTTTTACTTGCACAATAATTTAGGTGATGTGTGTAATGTAATATTTTTGTTTAAGAGAAGAGATGCCAACTTCAGTGCAGAATGCAGATCACCTTAACAAGAAAGCTGTAAATATCCAATATCAAGTATTTGTCTCCTCAATTTAGACGTTGCAACCATGTTTAATCGGAAATGCGATGGTGAATCTTGTCTTAGGGGGAACAAGGCTCCTACGTTTGAAGCTTCCTTTAATATGCTACTGAAGTAATGAGGTTATTAGGCTACAATAACTTTTCTTTGATAGATACATGTATATTTCAAAATTCAAATGAAAAAAATGGTAAAAAGTATCATTTTTATTTTTATTAAGTACAATGCATAAACTAGAAGGATTTAATTGCTATACATTGAGTATAAAGATTCTTTATATTATCAACCAATCCAAAATTGTCAAACAAGTTAAAATGTTTTATTCTTATCCTAACTATCTTAAAAGTCATCCATATCATATTTCTAACTGATTGTTAAGTGTAAAAAACTTTACACTAACAGTGCATATCAATTAAACTCAACTAGAAACCCAAAAAAAAAAAACAAGAATTACTGAATTAGTGAGCAAAGTTGAGCACCCATGCAAAAAATAAACACGGTTTATATTTTGTAGATGGATTGAATTTGTGCATGAATTAATCATAACTTCCCCATCTATAACCAGCCCAACCTTACCATTTTGCATCACCTAAGACAGCACAAACACTCGTGAGCTTTAGGGACCAAATTGACTGACCAGCCAAAGCTACACTTGTTTTTACAAACTCACCTATAAGAAAAACAATATTGGTGTAGCTTTAGGGACCAAATTGACTGACCAGCCAAATTTTAGGGTCTAGATTGATGTCTTACTCAAAGGAAAAACAAATAAGGTAGCAGCTTTAAATGCAAATTCCTCCTCCATTTTTCAAAAGGGCAACCTTCTTGAGGGCAAGAAGCTGAAGCCAAGGACATTTTGCTTCCTACCCACTTATCCAGTTTTGATTTCAATATAGTTTGTGTTTATCTTTTGAATGGTATAGTTACCCATTTTTGAGTTTCTATGGTTACTCATTATGTTTGACTTTGTTTTGGTTACCCATTTCTATGTTTTAGAGTTCATATATTAATCAAATTCGACAACCACTTGGACAATTTCACAACAATTAAATTCTGAATTTGCAGCAGGAGGACTTCCTTCATTTTAATTAGGAAAAGCGACGTATTGATGAATTTTAGGGAGAAATTAGGGTAAAATTAGAAAAAGCAAATGTCATTTTGGCACCTTAATTGATCCACGTTTGTAAAAGTTATATACTAAATTTACCTTTTCTTGTTATGTTATGAACCAAATTGAGTGTTTTACTTGTGTTTCTTGTTAAGACACCAGATATTGACCAAAAAACTAAGCTCTATGGAAAAATGGTGGTTCAATTTTATGTTGTTTAA
This sequence comes from Ammopiptanthus mongolicus, assembly GCA_039655645.1. Classification (NCBI taxonomy): domain Eukaryota; kingdom Viridiplantae; phylum Streptophyta; class Magnoliopsida; order Fabales; family Fabaceae; genus Ammopiptanthus; species Ammopiptanthus mongolicus. The sequence continues at coordinate 11,183,221 of CM077347.1, read as the reverse complement.
TAGGGAGTTAGGGTCTCCCTTCGTGTACCCTTGAATCCACAAGTACAAGCGGAGGACCTAGAGATATATGGGTCTTCTCCATGTATATAGTTTCCAACTTGTCAAATTCTATTCAATGTAGGACTTCTTCTTCCGTATCTTACTTACACTTGAAAATTGAAATTCCCAATAATGTTGCCTCAACAATACTGTGCCTCGTTCTTCAAATGCATTGCTTCACTTTCATTTACAACCTGTGTTCAATAAGGTTCGAAACATTCAATACTCATCTAGTCTCTACCATTATGTGGCTTATCAAATTCAAACTCTGATAAACTAATGGCGATTTCATGTTGAGCTCGAATAGGAGGCAATTCTGTTGAACATGGCTCCACGACTTGCATCTGAAGGGTCTCTTCATGATCTCTTCTTGCTTGGTTACTCTGGGAAGTTGACCCTTCAACATCCCACTTTTCATTTTCATAAATGGATGATGATGCCCTTGGAGAAGCTAGTGGACTATCACTGTGGCCATGGTGCTTGTGAAGCAAGTGAACTGGTGACATGCCGTGGGTTGGTGTTGCTGGCCAGCTTGAGAATGGTGTGTTTGCACCAGAATGAGTAGCATCCTTATTGTTGTGTCTCACATGGTTTCTGGCTGTGTGGTGCCAGTTCTTTAGTGCTTTTGCAACTTTGTCATTGAAAATGGTGGGTTTCATGGTTGAACCCATCTATAATGCCAACCAAAACAGCACGAAATCAGTGCCAGCACTAATATATAATCTATAGGGTACAAACAAAAAGGCTTAAATGAATATGATGTTCCTGTATCTCACCTGTATGACTAAAGCATAAAGAGGGAAAGTCACATAGCTGCATAGAACTTGTATGACAACCCTGCAGAAATTGCCACTTTCTCATTAGTTTACATAAATTAATCACTTCCACCAATCAAATGGGTGAATTGTGAAATAAACACCCCCAAAATACTACCAACACTAATGTTAATATATATTATAGAAATGAACGAACTTACCCCGTTGTAAGTCTAATGACAATATCTTTAGTATTTCGGTGGAAGCAAGAATTTATGGAGAACCCATTATCATACTGAAACGGGGAAAAAATAATGGCAAAGTTAAAAATAGAAAAAATCTTGCAGCATTGCTTTTTCTAGCTAAATGCTGCAGAATAGTTACATTCCTCTTGGCATAAGAATGCTTCATTCTCTATTCTTGATATATAATCACATGCAATATCACTTCAAGCTTAGAAGGTATTTTTTGTTGATCACACGTTTGAGATATTAATCAAAATTATTCTAGAGTCATCTCCCGGCAATTTAAGTTTTGGGAAAATTTGTTCTTGATTCCGAACACTGATAGAGTTCTTCATTCAATTGCAAACAATTTATTTCACAGCACTGGATCAACAAGAAAGCTAAGCATTGCTACAAGATTTCTTCACAATTGTACTAATTAACAATGAGTCAGAGGGCAAAAACTTGAGAAAAATTGATAAAAGGTAGGACACTTACTGAACTCCAAGCAAAAAAAGCGAGTTGAGATGCATTCTGCAGCACAGAACCAAACATGATTATTTTCAGAACACATATTTGGAATGCTTCAATTTGATAGGTTCAAGAATTGAAGGCAAAGAAAGAATTACTTCAAATTACCAGAAAGAGAACAAGATGAATCAAAAAGAGGAGGATGCGAGGGCGATTGAACCAGAACAGGTGATCTCCTGGCTCAACCACTGGTGCACCCTTGACCACATCCCCTCTTTCTTGAATCCTCAGTCCCATCTTTGTTATGACCATTTGTAACTTAGTACCAACCAATAAGAGTATCTATAAAATTCACATTAAACCTTACGATCAGTTTGAGCCCTTATTCCAAGAAAGGAAATATAGACAAGCAACATAATTAAACAGAATGATCAGTGTTTTGTTCTCACAATTAATGGGATAAATGGAAGCCAAAAATAAGGATACCACCCTGTCCACATAGAACAAAAATTACTAATGATATAAACTAGAATATAAGAATTCATAATTTTTCTACTCTAATTTTAACACAAGAATAAGATACAAAGTAGCGTAATGGAAGTTATACTGTGTGAAACAACATTGTCTGCTAAAAATTTTCTTTGATTTCTTTAATGTAACATAAGAAAAAAACATATTCTCCTGTTTCAATTGAACTCTACAAACATTGTGAGTGAAAGTGATTGACAAAATTCATGATCAATCCCATATCGATTCTATTTTGCTCTACTTTGACATAATTTATCTTGAACCATGGCAACACCAATCATGCATGACTTCATAAGTCATATCCAAATTAGTTTCAAAACTTGAATAGGGGCTTACCATTAGTATTAGTAAGCAGAATTAGCACCGCAAAGAACCATATGATAGGACTGCAAGTGCCAAAAAGGTTGAGCTTAGATTACTAAGCTGTAACATTTTGAAAGGAGAGAAAATTAAGCGGTACGTAGATGATATTCTTACCTTATTCCCACCACAACTTTAAAATCCTCTTCAAGTGATCTTTGGATATACTTCTGGAAATCAAATTTTGCTTCACTTCCCGGTGCCATATGCGCCTAAAATTACATAGCTTAATTAGTCATACAGTTTGGGATGACCTTTCAACCAAAAAATTATTAAACTATTAACAGATTTTGTAAATACAAACTCACCATGATAAATCCATGCCGTAATGCAAAATAGTCAATTTTATCGACTGACCCATAGAATTGTCTGAAGAAGCTAACCTGATTCGAGCAAATCACAAAGGCCTTATAAACTTTCAAATTTATGTGTCACTAACAACAAACTATATACTTAAAATTCAGTATGTCGCTAATTGCTTAGTTTCATTTTGAACTGTCCTTTTGGAATAATGATCCAGTTAAGATTTATCATTTCATTCATGTATGATATTTGTGTGCTTACTATCCATAAGGAAATTGGTGACCGACTCCATGAGTTCAAGTGCCTTCGTCCAAATGTTGTATCCCTTGCAAACCTGAACCTCTCAGGATCTGCAATGCATATTTATAAACGGCACTATCAGAGGTGGTCCATATAAATGGCCAAAAAATAAAAAGAAATATTCCATATACCAATACTTCCCAGAAGTATGGCACCAAAAAGTGTCACAGTTTTATATGCAAACTTTTAGTATAGTTTGATATTTATTCACTGTGGATCATCATTAAACTCAGTAAAATATTACTCACCGTGGGTCATAATTAAGGATGCATTTCAAATAATGAACTTAATTAAATGTTTATTTTAATAATCTTTTTTTTATATATATAAAAAAGATCTTATTCTTATATTTGTTTATCAATTTATTGAAATAAGTTAAAAAAACTTATAAAAATATTATAATATATTTTTATAAACTTATTTTTATAAGTTATTCTAATATGTTTAAATAAGTTCTTTCAAATATCTTCTACATTTTTTTTTTGGGTATCACACCAAAAAAATATCCAATAGGTAGAAATGTCAACCTTCCGCCCCATCAAGCCCGCCCGTCTTTAATTGATTATGTGACATGTTTTGTATAGTACCTTTCATATTAAATGCAAAGAATACAGACTGATTGGCAAGTGGGTACAAATAATAAAATAATATTAGGTATAATTCTTTAAGTATTTCACTATTTGCAGCACTCTTCTTCCAATAAAAAATATAATATGTGTAATAAGTTATGAATGAAAACTTGTCCAAAAAACAGGTATCAATGAAAACGTTATATTTTGTAGAGTTTAATTAATATATATTATTAGTGTAATTTTTTTTACAATGTTAACTAATAACAAATCATTGTAAAAGTGACTTTTAAGATAGTTGGGATAAAAGTCAAACATTTTTAATAATTTGACGATAAGTTATCATTGATTGACAGTATAAATTTTTTTTACATAAATAATGCATACCAATTAAATGTTATATTTATCGAAAACAAAGTCATAATTATCCAAAGAATTGTAATAAATTTTATCCAAAACAAATCTGTTTCAACTTTTAACTTTATGGAGTAGTCTTACTTACCATTATAGAACTGATGTTCAACAGTCTTTGTTTCATCTTCCCATGCCTTCCATATTGCCATCTACGTACAGTGAAAAAAACAAATAATTGAGACTGCAGACACAGAACGAAGAGTGAAGTACCTAAGTTCTGAGATTAATGACTGGGGAATAACTTTGAGGGCAAAGTGAATGAGAGATGAAAGAGAAGAAGGGAGTACCTTAGTTCTACCCAGAACTAGTGTTATGATGCATTGTAGAATATGAAAAATAGCAAGCACAAAGATGAATATATGGAGCTGGTGAATCCCGTATTTAGACACAAAAGCAACTTTATCCTGCAAATACAAAAATTCTCATGAAAACAATTATTAATCTAAAAGAAAATCCCCTCCGTTGGTAATATATATGCACTTTTTGATATATGCTTCTTATATATGTATAATAAAATAAAAATATATATAAAAATAAATAAGCAAATAAAATATTAAAAAAAGAAGTTTGAAGGTGTTGTGCTTGCATCTTTTGCGCATTTGTCATAATATCCTTTTGGGGGTTTAATCTTTATCTTCGGGTCACAAGGATGCCACGTGGATGCAGCTTGTTGTGATATGCAGATATTAGAAATGGGGCCTTGAAACACCGTTAGGAGCAACGATATGAATCCCAGCAACATAAGCTCTAAACACAATAAATTAAAGAAATCAATTGCTTAATTAATTAGACTACTCCAGTTCCAAACCAAACACAGATCGAGGAAACTCAGTATACAGTCATAAGAAGAAGGTCATCACAAGTGGCAGAACACAAGTAGTACCTCCTTTGACCTTTTCGAGCGCTTCATGAAGAGCCTTTTTGTGTCTCTTTTTTAACCACTGCAGTCACAAGTAGCAAAACACAACAAGAGATCACTAGATCAGGATTTAATAGCACACATGATAATTAATAAAGCAGCAAGAAGCAACCACGTGATATGGTAATTATTTCTGTTCATATAATAATTATGTTTTTCTCATTAATTACAACATGTATATCTTTATATATATATACAAACACACACTGTAACTTTGTTTAATTAGCATAGGGCCATGCCAACCTTACCTTTCCAATAGCTTCAATGCTGTGTTCAATGATGATTGAAATAGCAAGCATCACAAAGCACACAACTGCAACAGCCCATGCTGGCGTTTCCTCCAACTTTTTCTGAGGAACTCTATCTGTATCCATTTTTCAGCCCCCACTTATCAATGCAAGACTCGAAGCAAGCAAGTATATATATAAGCAAATAATATATAGTTTCAATTGCACATTTATGCAAGGAGTTAATTAGAATGTGCTCTTTTTACACTTCAACTTAACTAATCATACATTTACACGTTATTAAAAAAAAAACTTTGACTTTTGCGGTAACTATTTTAAAGTCATATATGAAATATGATTGGTAAACAGTATAAAAGTTAAACTCTTTAGACAACTTGTATCATTTAATCAATGATTTAATTAGGATGCACTTTCAGTATACATATTTTTTATACCGTCACTACTAAAAATATGTGATTTTCCTGCAATGTTTTTCATGGATATTTCTTCCAGATTTTTATGAGGATTCATAATTTTATGAAAATATTTTCGGAGATAAAAAATTCTTAGAAAAATCTGCCGGAAAATTTGACACCATGTGGGAGTTAATATTTACTGCGGATTTTCTTGCGATTTTTGGTGCAAAAAAACCATAAAAAAAACTGCAAGAAATTAAGTTTCAAATTGACTAAAGAAATTGACATGAGAAAATCCCAAGAAAATTCACACGTACTTAACTGCATATTTTCACGTGGATAGTTCTTGCCGATTTCTATTTCATGCGTAGGTGCCCTCATATTTGGGTTTAATTCATCATGTTAAAAGTCTATGTTTAGCAAAAAAAAGTTGACAAATTAGCTGAAAAACTAGCTAATAGCTGTTAAACTAAGTTATAAATAAAAAATGAAATAAAAAGACATGGTTATATGATTTTTTTATAAAATTTTTTTTATACTATTTATTTTAAAATAATTATTATTTTTAATACTTTAATTCTTTTTAAATTATTTGTCATCTTAAAAATTAGAATTTATTTTTAAAATTTTTAAATATTTCTATTAAATGAAATTACATATTTATATGTTTTTTTATATAAATTTTATTTTATGAGGTAAGGGACTGTATAAATCAGGAATTTCATTAAAATTATAAAGATAAAAATAAAAGAAAAGTTAATAATCTATAAACTATTTAACGAACCCTTGGAATAAAAAAAATTAAATGAAATCTTGAAATCCCATCATATGGCGTGGACTTTTGTCTAGTCTATTAAGTGCGTGTATGGATTTTCGTTAGCACAGTAAGATTGAAGTTTGCAACGGCACAAGTTAATAAAAACATCATTCAACGTGAAAGAAATTTTTTTTTTGCTTTTGATAAACGCAAGTTTCAAATGGAAATACAAACACATCCTAACCTTAGTCAATGTGCTTTGTAATATAACATTTTGAGTTTTAAGTAATAGTGATACTTACTCACATAAAATTTTCAGAGAGGGGCTTTCACCCAAAAAAAAAACATTCAGAGAGGATTTTATCATAAAATATTAAAATTATACTAGAAATCTGCTTTTACACTCAAAATAACATTTTTGAAGTTCTTTATCATTAATATGTGAAAATAACTTTTTTAATCAATGATGAAAACGGAAAAAGTACTGAGACACTGCCAACTATTATTAATACAGTTGGAATAGTGTACAACAAAAATAGTCATGTATCTCAAACCAGTTGGTTCAAAAGAAATTATTTTTGTATGTATCATGTCATATCATTATTTTTTTATTTTATATTATTTTAAATAATTCTATATTTTAATATTATAACTCTTATAAATTCATCAATTGAGTCTCACAAGTTAATCTGCATGTTTATTTATATTTTTATTTTTATTTAAAATATTAACTCATTTGTATTTTTCTCTTTTTTATTGGTGGTTCTTATATCAGAATCGATTACTTCTATAAGCAATTGTTCTTATACGTGGCATCTACATTAACTTGCTTCAATGGTTCAACCCAACAAGAACTTGTCCTTAATTTTAATAACCTGATAAGCAATGATCATTAGAGTTGTTCTAAGGCTCCGTTTGGGTGAATAACTTATTTAAATGCTTATATTAAAAGGGCTTATGTGAAAAGATTTTATGCGTTAAACTCATTTTGATTAAGTTATTTTATGTTTGAATACATACTCGAAGAAAAGTTTTTAGAATCTATAAACTTGAGAGAGGAAGATAGAATTGTTGGTTTTGATGTAATTTCAAATTATTATGGGCATATAATTGTCCTATAAAATATAAAAACAACTTCGCATATAAGCTTTCACACAAGATTTTTAAATAAGCTAAAAAATTGGCTTATCAAAATAAGCTAAAAACAACTTCCGGAGGTTAATAAGTTACTTATTTAAGCTTACTCAAACATTATATTTTTTTACATAAAAGCGTTTATATCAACAGAGAAACTCTACCAAACTATAAGTTGTGTTATCCAGACTGGACCTAAGTATCTCCACTTTTGGTACTTATTCTTTGAAAAATAACCTGCAAAATGATTGACAAAAGTGAGGTTGGCGGAACTTTAGCACATGTAAAACAAACCTTCACATTTCTATCCTCTCGTGTTGGGATTCAACATGAGTATCCCAACATGAGGGGTGGGATAGAAATCTGTTGTCCCAAAAAATATTTTGATATTTTTCATCAATCAAATATTGGGAATGATTATAAATATTAATGAATTATAATTTTATTTTTTAAGTGTCAAATTATTATTGATGGGGGATAAAAAAGATGACAGAAAATTGAGACAGAAAATCTCCAACCGAGAAGATGATGTTAGGAAAACTCATCATTAAATCTCACTTACATATTTTTTTAAGTGGGACTTAATACTCGTTTCACTTTATTTTATATAAATAGCACCAAGGGGAAGAAATAATAGAGGATCTGCAACTTCAGAATTAGAGTGTGGGTGTGTGTTTGACTTATTCAAACTCGGGTTTGGCCTATAGTCATAATTGCCTTTTTTAAAAGTTACGTGGATTTATGATAGGTATCGATTTCAAACCGATTTCTACATCTAAACTGTTAGATATTTTGGGATATTTTGAGTATGAATATATAAGAAAGAAGATAAGACAAAAGAAAAGCGTAATTATAAGGATATTATGCTTTAGGTTTGATTCACCCCATCAATTTTTATCTAGATTAAGTGTAACATATGTAATAACGAATCCCTTGAAAATGGAGATTCCTTTAAATTGTGCTACTGCTTACCAAGACCAAGAAAGAAGAATAGAGTAAAAGTTTAGAAAATTTATAAAGGTATGTTAGGATGAAGAGTTTTCAAGAAAAATGAAAGACTTATTTTTCATTTCTAAATTAAAAAAGTTATAAAATATTTATAAAAATGAATGAAGAATGATTGAAAAGTTATATATCTCTTGTTTTGTTCATTTATTTCTTATAAAAATTTCAAATATACCTTAAATTTTATGATAGTTGTAATTTTAGTCCATCTCAATGTCCTATTGGTTTTTAGATTAAAAGATTAGGTAGGATTAGGATCCTCTCTTTTTTTAACTCATATTTTGAAAGAGATAAAAACAAATTTGATTGGATCTCACATTCAAAAGTAAATTTGTTTGTCGCTTTCTTTCTGATAATATGAAAGGAAAAAAAGGAGAGAATCAAAATCCTATTTTAGTCTCTTATCTTTATTTTATTTTATAATTTGATTCTATAATTATTTTTTATCAATTTTGTTCCATAAAATTTAATGCACTATACATGTCATTGATTACGTAGTTCAACTGATAGAGTCGTTGCAGAAAACATATTGATTAAAGATTCTAAACTTCATAACTAAATCAATAAATTGAAGGGGAAAAAACGGATCAAAATGAAAGAATAAAAAAAATTCAGGAATAATTTTTTGGCATATTTTTAATAATTTATTGTACAATCAGATAAAAAAAATTGTACAATATTATGCCAAAAAGGTCACTTTATATTTTTTTGATCAAAAAAGGTCACTTTATATAATTAAGTGAATGTAAACTTTCCTTTCTACGTGAACAAACCATCTCTACGTGGGTTGTTAATATACTCTGACTTATTGCAAGAGGTGAGAGAAGTAATTAGGGTATTTGGCTTCCCGGTGACATCCCGAGATATCCCATAAACTTTGGGTTTTTGGATTGACTATGAAATTAATCATCGGTCAGCTACTTAGAGTAGAAAATTAATCTTTGATTTTTGTAACCTCCCAACTAGAGTGTCTGTCATCAAAATTCGAACTTATATTCTTCTATTTATGGGGTCGAGATACTTATCACTCAACCAATCCTTACTTTGTGACTTTATTTCCTAATCTTAATCATACATATATGATCTAATTATTAAAATTTATTTTTATCACTATGGCAATGTTTATCCACGTCAGTCCACAGCTACTTCATGCTTATAGTTATGACCTCTATGGCAATGTTTATCCACTCCAAGTACCGCCAGACAGGACGGCATTAAATTTCTTGGATACAAATAGCTGTCGCTCCTGCCCATCGAATGAATTGAAGACCCAGTTGAAGGACCAATTTTGTGTGTCATTTTCCCTCTCATGGGACGCTTTCCTACTTGGGTTCTTACCAAGTTGCAACTTGCAAGGTAATTGCAACGCAATGTGTTGACAACAACTTTTGGAATGTAATTGAAACTTTATAAACCACCTCATCAAATTGTTGTATGTCAAGTTAGAAAACTTTTTCTTATGAAAAAATAAAGGCTTAATTGCTCTTTTAGTCCCTCAGGTATCATGATTGTTCGATTTTGGTCCCTCAGGTTTTAATTGCGTCAATTGGATCCTTCAAGTATCACGATTGTGCAATTTTGGTCCCCCAGTTTTCAATTGCGCGAATTAGGTCCCCTAAGTATCACGATTGTTCAATTTGGATCCCTCAAGTATCACAATAGTGCAATTTTTAACGTCAGTAGCCTACGTAGGACACGTGGAACTGATTTGACACTTAGTGAAATCAACTTGACAGTTTACGGGACATTCTTATAAGACATCATTGACATCTTACATAATTTAATGGTCAAATGCACATCATTAAGTATCACATAAGAATGACATGTAAGCTGTCAAGCTAGTCTCATTAAGTATCAAATCAGTCACACATGTGCTTTGTAGGCTATTGATGTTAAAAGTTGCACAATCGTAATACTTGAAGGACCAAAATTGCATAATCGTGATACTTGGGGACCAAAATTGCACAATCGTGATACATGGGGGACCCAATTGGTACAATTGAAATATGGGGGACCAACATTGCACAATTGTGATACTTGGAGGACCCAATTGGCGCAATTGAAACCCGAGGGACCAAAATCAAACAATCATGATACCTGAGGGACCAAAAGTGCAATTAAGCCAAAAATAACTGGTTTTAAGTGCTAGTTACCAACTAATTAATTGGCTCAACCATAACAATTTATGGAATTTTTGTCTATTTCATTACTTAGTTCCATTCAATTGTGCATGATTTTTTATTTGAGTTTAATTGTTATACAAGTTTAAAAATTTTTAAACAGACATTCAATCATAAATTATCACGTCAATAAAAAAAATTGATTATTATTTTAACTACCTTAAAATTCACCTATAACATGATTGGTGATTGGATGTTTGTATAAAAAACTTTAGGCTTAATTGTATTTTTAGTCTCTCAACTTTTATAATTGTGCAGTTTTGGTCCCTCAAAAATTTTAATTGCACTTTTCGTTCCTCAACTTTTTCAATTGTGCGATTTTGGTCCTTCAAAAAAATTTAACTGCACTTTTCATCTCTCAACTTTGTGAAATTGTGCAAAATTAGTCCTTTTAGGGATCAAAATAAAGGCTTTCATTGCATAATTTAAAAAGTTGAGGGATGAAAAGTACAATTAAAATTTTTGAAGGACCAAAATCTCACAATTAAAAAAGTTGAGGGATTAAAAATGCAATTAAACCAAAACTTTGTACTGTTAGTGAAAATAATTAAACTCATTTTTTTTTCTAAAAAAATATTATATATGGAAGGAAGTTAAGTTCATATAAAAAAAGTATTGGGTTTAAGGTCTTATTAGTAGGCCATAAGGCAATATGGGCGAGGCTCCAGAATCGGTCCCGCTCTTCTTGAGGTTTTGCCAAGGGCACCCTCCAAATTACTAAAGATATCCCATGAACAGTGTAATTATCAAAATACCCCCATCAAAAAAACCCTTAAAACTCATTATTTTTTTATCCCGCCATTTTTACCCTCGCATATTACCAATTTCAAAGAGTTGGTAAATTTTATCTGGAATCTCGCAAATAAGTATAGTATTTTCGCAAATAGTTTTTTTACCGGCAATTAAGGTAATTGCGAAATTTGTTTGATTTGTGCTGTCGCAAATAAGGTATTTGTGAGTGTTGAAAATTTTTCTTCACTTGCAAATACATTTGTGAGTGAAGGAAAATTTTCAACACTCGCAAATACATTATTTGCGAAATCATCCAGAACTCGCAAATAAGGTATTTGCGAGTGAAGGAAAATTTCCTTCATTTGCACATACCTTACTTGCAAGTGAGTATTTTTTTTAAAATTATTGATTTTAATTTGTTAATTGTTTCAGTTATGCCGCGCAGCAGGGGAGCAAGTTGGTTGGCCGGTAGGGAGGCTGAGACCACTAGGATGGCGGTTGAGGCTGCGAGAGCAGAGGCTCAGCGACAGCAGCGGGAGGCCATGACTGCTTCGCACCGTCGGAGATTGGTTGACAGTAGAGCTGGCCCGAGTAGAGGTAGTTGTTGTTCAGCACGAGGCACCTCAGTACGAGGTGGACGAGCCATCTCAGTATGACCAACCTCAGGACGAGGGACACAAGGATGAGGGACAGTAGGACGAGATGCATATTGATACACAGGCAGAGGAGGGACCATTTCCTGGAGGACCTTCTGATACATCGCTGCTGACTTCATTCAGGAACCACATAGCTTACAGCTTGTGGAACGGAGAGGTAATTATTGTTTACTGTTTTTAAAACATTTAAGGTTTTTCTTTTACTTTTGTATAATTAATGACAAGATGTTTATTTTTATGTGTGCAAGACCGGGAAGAACCGCTTAGGGTTTTTGCGCACGGCAAAAAGTGGCAGAAGTGGTTTGGCGAGCGTCAGCCACTACCACCTCCAGTATAGGCTCATGTCGATCGAGCTGGTATATCTCCTCTTATGTATTGCAGCTACCCGATGGTAGATAACTCGCTGCTGACAGTGTTTTCTGAGAGGTGGCACCGGGAGACTAGCTCGTTCCACCTTCCGTTCGGAGAGATGACCATCACGCTGGATGATGTGTCATGCATTTTGGGCATCCTGATCAGAGGTGCATTCTTTATACCCCCCGAGATGGACATAGATATTGCTATATCAGTTCTACAGTCGTTGTTGGGGGTATCTTATGAGGAGGCTCGGGCGGAGGTGACGGGCACTGGGTGGACATCTGTCAGTTTATCTTGGCTGCAAGACCTTTATGATGCACGGAGTATTGAGGGTCCGATGGACGAGGCAGCAAGGGCATTCATACTGGTGCTACTCGGGATGACTCTTCTGGCGGATAAGACTAGCACTCGTATTGACTGCAAATATATCGAGTTGCTGCGTGAGTTGGAGCAGGTGGGACAGTGGTCATGGGGAGCTTTAGCCCTATGCCACTTATACGATTATCTTGGCGTCGCCACCAGGTTGGCGTGTCGTGGGTTAGCGGGTTACATGACACTCTTTCAGGTACCAGTGTGTTATTAAATTAGAAAATTAAATTTACAATTGTTTTAACTCTGACATGTTTTCGTAACTGATTCGTTATTTGTGACAGGCGTGGATCTACGCGTATTTTCCTACTTCTATGGTAGATCGGAGGCTTGTTGAGGGTTACGAGAGTGCGCGTGTACGCGCTAACTGCTGGAGAAGCAAGAGGGGTCATGGGAGGGTGCTTCCATACAGGCAGGCACTGGATGTGCTGACCGCTGACGACATGTGCTGGGCACCATGGGCCGCATATAGGCAGTATTGCCCACTCGATCCAGTGGCACACTTTTCGGTGTACCTTCGGTGTGGGAACACTATAATGTCGTACCTGCCTGAGAGTACTGCGACAGTTCGAGTTTAGGCAGGAGATTCCTCGGCTGCCACCACGACGTCCCTCGGCTGAGGTCATTAGTCTTAACTGGATGTCCACTCACCTGTACTCTATTAGATAACTATTTCGGTTGAGGCAGGCCAATTATCCAGCTGAGTGTGTCCCGGATTACTTGGATTGGTACTACAGGCACTCGCATCCACTGTTGATACCTCCACAGGCTCCACATGATGCACATGCTGATTGTGCCCCTCGGGTAAGGAATAATAAGTTTTTGCACTGTATATATTATGTCCAGTCGTAACGTTATCTAATTTTTTTGCTATAATGTATTTATTTTATTATGTATTTATGTCATTTGTAGGCGGCTTATGTTCATGCGTTAGGCAATTTGGATAGAATTGCCGTCATGCTGCATGAGGTCGTTGATTACGCACAGGAGGGAGATGATATGTGTGACTACCTTCGGGAGGCGCTTCGGATAGCGGAGGATCAGGAGCGTTGAGTAGTTTTATTTTTTTATATTTTATTTTTATGCGAACACTTATTTTTTATTAATGTAATTATTATTATTATTGTTATTATTATTATTATTATTATTATTATTATTGTTGTTGTTGTTGTTGTTGTTGTTGTTGTTGTTATTGTTATTGTTATTATTAATGAGCTTAGAAATACAAAAGAAAATAATAGTAAATGTAAATATAAAAGTACAACAAACAACAACAACGACAATGTATTAGTCAATCGTCATCTAAGTTTATTGGATTGTATACATCTTGATGTGAAAGATTAGGCGGTGGAAATATTGAAGACCATTCTTACAATCGACTAATATATCGTGTTGGCCATGAATAAGCCTCAGGATGGGAAAAGCCACGCCAATGTGATGCTATGGTAGGCAGTGGACAACTATCCTTCAAAAATACCTGAAATAACGCAAATACAATTAAATTACCGACTAATCTTAACATAAACAATGAAAAACATAACAATATTAGATCAATTACCTGTACCCAGTGATTACCGTTGACAAAACCAATGCAAATGAGTGGATGGTTTGGATTTGGTGCACCTCTAAGGGGAAAAAATGTCCAACACGTCATACTGGCAGATGATAAAGAGACTAGGACCAACCTATATTTGGTTGCTATCACATGACTCATCTCTGGTACTGTCATCCACTTGTTTTTTTGGCATGCACCGTGCACGTCTCATAAAGAAGACTTCAGTTCTTGTAATTGAACATCGAAAAGAGGACCATATGAATCAACATTTTCCGTCAGCTCTTTATGCAACTCCTGACAGATTAAAGCCAACTATCCTCAGTTCTACCAAGCAATGCTGCAATGCAACGATACCCACAGTTTCCATCATTGTCCACGTTAACTATATCAGTAATATATGGCTGAAACTGCACAAAAAATTGATTCAAGAAAAGCAAACGTCTGCTCTTTGCTTGGGCAGTTGATTTCAACGAGGAACGCGCATAACTATTCTCATGTGCAGAATACGACATGCTCAAAATAAGATGGGTCACGTTTACAATCAAATCCATCCATGTTGGTCTTTTTGGATTTGGGTGCCCCCTTAGTCTTCACCATTCCGGGCGGTGGGCACATTGAAGTTGTCTCAGGACAACATAGTTCTCGCACTTTGCGATATAGTGTCCTTTTACCAACAATGTCAAGTGTGCGGAAATGGGTAATCAATGCCTCCCACTGAAGCGCAAGTTCCTCTTCTGACACTGTTTCATCTGTTTGTTGTTGATCTTCTTGTTGGCCAAAATGTAATCTCCTCCAGTGCACATGGATTACCTCCAATGGAATTGGAGTACCCGTCATACTTTAATGAGTCAGCTCACAAGCACAGGGTAAACCGTGTGTAGTTCTAAGAGTATAACCACATGCAGATTTATCAACACCTACATTCATCGCTCTGCTTCACTCATCAACAATATGTTGCAACGCACTCCGAGACACGAATCCAATCAATCTGATAAGCATACGAATGTTGTGTGAGTGTTCAATCACGGTTATGCTCCTCTCAAATAATGCCTTTATGTCGTTGTGTTGCAGCGTAAGCATGTTATTCATCGTCTCCTAACACATATACATGTCACCCTTGTTGTTTTGCAACAAATTCTTCAGTCTCCAATGTTGAGACTCAAACCTATCAACAAACATTCAAAACAACATCAGCCATAGCGTAACATGATTCATTAACAATTTTGACACTAGTTTGACCATACATGTTTGTGGTTGTATTCCCCAAGTGCATCACTTGGTTAGTCCATGCCGCAACAAATTTTTCTTTGTGTGGATCCAACTAAGTCTTTGCACATAATCAATTAATATAGGCCACTCTGCACATACTTCATGAAAACTCATCAGGCATTGCTCATACTCAACCTCATCAGCAGAATAAACAACACTGTTCCATGCATCCTTGACTACCTGCAGTTTTTTGCTATCAGATACCAATTTTTTGCATTTTG
Source organism: Ammopiptanthus mongolicus (assembly GCA_039655645.1). Classification (NCBI taxonomy): domain Eukaryota; kingdom Viridiplantae; phylum Streptophyta; class Magnoliopsida; order Fabales; family Fabaceae; genus Ammopiptanthus; species Ammopiptanthus mongolicus. The sequence goes on along the minus strand of CM077347.1, from coordinate 11,167,461 downwards.
CATAGATATTTTTTCCTATGTGAAATTGACACAAAAGATTGCGAGTTGTTGGGAACACAACTGCAACTGCATTCATCAAAGCAAGATCTATATCTGTCACAATAACTTGGGGAATTGATTCATCTAGCACGAACAATTCTCTTAACTTTTCTAGTGCCCAGACATAGTTTTCAGCCCCTTCAGAATCCATATAGGCAAATCCCACAGTAAATGTCAGCTCTGTTGAAGTAACACCAACAATTTCAACTAGTGGCAACCTATATTTATTGGTTTTGTAGGTACTGTCAAGGATGAGGACAATGTTAAATGTATTCAACAATTGGACGGAATCTGCATGTGCCCAAAATATATCTTTAACAACGTCCAAACTGTCATGTCTTCTATTCCAAGAAACATATCGATCTCGATGTATTAAGTTCAGCAAATGTTGCATTTCTGTTCTAAGACCTTTCTCAGATGATCGATACTTTTGACGCTCTTTGTAAATGTGTTTAATTGTAGATAGGTTCTCCTATCGGGACTTTTAACCGTCAACAGAACATTTTTTTGGCTTGACATTGTGCTTGATTATTTCATAAACAAGTTTCTTCTCCTCTTCGCTTAAACGACCAACATAAGAATGACCCACCAATGTTTCAGCTAACCAATGGTTGTGTAATCCACATCTTACTTTCAGCATCCATCCTTCAATCTTTCCTTCAGTCGTCGATAAAGGTTTTCCTTTAATTCTGAACATGCACTCACACTTTCGAGTACCAGTTGCTTTAGAAGATGCATGCTTTTTAGGCTTATACTTCCCACTCTTTTCACAACCTAGAATTAATTTTGTACGTCCGTCTTTTTGTCCTATCTCTGACCTCACAATGACAGCAACAAATCCATTTTGCTTTCCAACCTCTCGAGTCCAACACAATAAATCATCTCGTGTAGGAAATATCTCTGTAGTAGTGAATGCTCCTGTACAATCCACCACTGTCGTTTGGTTAATCTCATTAGAATCAAACATATTGCTGTCTTCCATCTCGAACAACACTACAATGAAACAAACAAAATAAAATAAATACCTAATATATGCAAAACGTGAAAACAAAAAATTTCATAGCACTTGCAGATTAGGTATTTGTGAGTGTACAAATTTTTTGTACTCTCGCAAATAGCTAATTTGCGAGGGCTTAAAAATTTAAAACACTTGCAATTTAGCTATTTGCGAGAGTACAAAAAATTTGTACACTCGCAAATACCTAATTTGCGAGTGTAAACATAAAAACAACTCGCAAATTAGATATTTGCGAGTGTGAAAAAATTTACCCTCTCGCAAATAACTAATTTGCGAAAATTTAACTTCTTTCGCGAATATCTAATTTGCGAGCGTCACTTATAATTTGGGAGAAAATTATGAGTAGCTGAAAAAAATGGAACAGACTTCATATATTTACTTATCAGAAAATGGATCCACGTATTAAGAAATTATTCTGTATTGAATTCATTGTTCTTTTTCCCTTTTTTTTTCTTCTAGATATCTAAAACGTATTAGCATCAAAAGGTTTTAACGAGTGTGTAATTTTTTTAAAATTGCACGGTCACAAATATGATATTTGCGAGTACTTGCTTCCCCCGCAAATATCATATTTGCAAGTGAGTAATTCAAAAAAAATAACTCACTCGCAAATATAATATTTGCAAGTATACTCACAAATATTATATTTGCGAGAGTGCAAACAATTTGCCCACTCGCAAATAGCATATTTGAGAGGGAGCCAAATGATAAAAAAAAAAATTTAATTTTTAAGGGTGTATTTTGATAAATGTACAATTCATGAGAGTGTCCTTAATAAATGTGGGGTGTCCTTAACAAAGCCGCTCTTCTTGACAAATAATAACAACGAAGCCCAAAACTTCATTAGTATGACCCAAACTTTGGTATTTTGGGCCTACCCAACCTTCGATATTCACATAATAAAGAAATAGGAATAAAATATGATATTTAGATGTATCCATAAAAGAGTGAGAGATATTTGGGGTTAATCTCCATAATTTTTTAGCGTCAGTTTGTCTTTTTATTTCCTGTTTTTATTTTTTATTTTTATTTTTTAAAATTGTTTTAATTTTTAAATTTTGAAAAAATTGAAAACATTTTTTATGACTTCCTGATTTCTTTTTTTTTTTTATCAAATGTGATAAGTGCGAAATATCTACCGTCGTTAACAGTGACTAATCTTCGTCGGGGAACCTGAAGACACACAAGGTGGGTAGTCCCCTCCCAACCATATTTTTTCCATTCGCAAGATTTAGGACTCGAATCCCTGATCAATTGCTTAAGGACCTCAAACCCTTATCACTTGGCACATACGGTGAGAAGTCCCCTCCCAACCAGATATTTTGTTTGATTTCCTGATTTCTATTTCCACATTTTGAAAATATTGAAAATGCTTTTGATTTAACCATTTTCAATAACAAGTGTCATTGTATTTTCAATTTTTTCAGTTTTCATTTTTCAAATTTTCACTAAAAATGATGAAAATGTCTTTTTTTTTTTTTTTTTTTACTTTTGAACTATATTTTGGAAACATTTTTAAAGAAAATGTTTTCACAAAACTACCAAAACTTATTTTCTGTCTTATTTTCTATTTTCACTAAAAATAAATATGGGAAATAGACCAAAAATGGTTAAACCAAAGAGACTCTATTAGTTATTATTATTTTCTTAATAGGGCTGATGCCTGATCTTTGATACTTATTCCATCTTGCATTATTTTGAGTTTTTTACTTTGTAGCGTCAGTGTCTATTCAGATAAGCAAGTGGGATTAGGGGATGAAGATTTTCTGTTCCATTTTGATGTATTATATCATGTTCCAATCAATAATATCTTGTTATCTAAGTTAAAATTTTATTTAATATTAAAAAAATAAAATACATGACAAGATATTATTAGTTCGGATATGAAATAATATATCAAAATAGAATAAAAGATCCTCATCCGGGATCAGGGTGCCTATTCAGTCCAATCCCGTTACATATAAGTCAACCTACTTTATGCATTAAAATTTAAAACCATCCAATAATGAGAAAAGGCAAAATAAAGTAACTGTTTGTTATGATCTTTGAGATAAAGCAAAATTAAGTTTGTACAAAAAACAGCCAATTAGGAAGCTGGTAGAGAAACAAAGGCCTTGAGACCTTCTATGCACAAACATCTTTGGAGCACCCAAGCATGGATTGAGGATTGAGGATTGAGGCTTGAGGCTAGAGCTTCTCATCTAATAAAGCTGTTCTTTCCTGTCATGCAACCATCTCCACCTGTGTGAAAAAGCAGACCAAAAGTATTACATAACAAGCAGTACAAAAGATCTGGGTACCTTTATTTTTAATTTTCTTACCATACAGATTTGTATAAAGTATCCACAATTCCACGTAGTAAAACTAATAACCAAGTTCACACACAAAAAAAAAAGTAACAACCAAACTATACGGAGGAAAAAAGTTACAACCAAAGACAAAGACCGGTTCCAGTTACAGTGTTTAATGCATTTGAAATCTTTATCAAACGAAAGTTATATTTAGGATGCATTTGAAATAATTTATAAAGAGCTTATTTGAATTTATGAGAATAACTTATGAAATAAAATTTATACAAATAACTTGTAAAATTAATTTATGATATTTCTATCAGCTCTTTTAATTTATTCCAAGAAGCTTGTCAAAAAAGTTTATAAAAATAAGTTATTTTTAATTTATTTGAAAAAATGTTTATTAAATAAGTGCTTAATTAAGTTGTTTATCTAAATGCGTCCTTAGACCAATAAATTTATAATTTAATTTTGTTAAAATATTCTTCTTAATGAATTTAACTAGGTTAATAACTCCATGAAATAACAAACTTATCAAATAATATGCTAATACATTATTGAATATAAATAATTAAATATAACATAATATTATACTATTAATACATCAAAATTAAATTTTAGAATTTTACTCTATTATATTGCAATTTCAAAATTACGAGACAAGATTTCTGTCTTTTTTAAATTTTCTTATTGTGTGGGAAAGGCATTAATAACATGATGCAATTTTTGTGTATAACTTTTCAGCTATATATTTTGTACTCACCAATAGTAATCCCATCTGGGTCGGATTTTGGTCATCCGGTTTTCACCATATGGATAATCCGTTTCAGCTCTTCTTGTGTTTCTAAAAGCACAGCACCCAATGGAATAGATCCCTATGAGAAACACAAGCATGATGACAGTTAGAACAGAGAGCTTGTGCCAATTCCTTCTTATGTCTTCAACTACACCAGCTTTGCAAGAATCACACTCATAGCAGAGCATAGTGGGGGCATTGTTCCACTTATAGCAATCAGGGTCTTGGCTAACCATTGTTGTCGTGCTGTAAGTGCAAGCAGTTGGTGGCTTACAACATCCAGACTGCATAACCCATAACACAACTATGAATGATCAGTTTCACAACAAAGACCCAAAATTCAAACCAAATGTCCTTCTACAGAATAAATAATATGCTCAACACACATTTACATATATCAACTAACATCTACGTAACATTTATCATCTAAGCATCATTTTTTGCACAACTATACTCTAATAACTCTACCACCTTATATAAATATGAATGATCGTTGTGACTCTATGAGATATGTATCAGGCATTTCAGTATATAATAAGGTTATTTTTGTTATTTTATTGCACCAAAAGTCCAAGTAACATGAAGTGTAATAATGAAGCGGGATGATTTGTCTTACAAACTCATTGCTTGGGAAATAAAAATTATGGACAAAACTTAGGTGCATTTCCACATGTATTTATGGTACTGTTTTTCAATTAGTAGAATTCACGTGTAACAGTTTATCAATGAAAATATAACATATGTAATAATTATATTCTCATTATAAAATAGCACTGCCAACACCTAAAAAACAACGCGTAAGTTTTGTCCTAAAATTATTTAGATTGCAGTGATTTGGAATGAGAATATAAATATCCTGATCAGTATTGAGTATGAGAACCAAAAAGAAATCTGGAATAATGAATATATTCGAAATCAGTAATAGCAAAGACCCAAGATAAAAAATGGACCACTATATGTTTAAAATCATCTCTTTCTAATCTAGCTTTTTACTTCATTAGCTCACAATTTTTAGTTCTTAAATATTTTATTTTACATACGAACCTAAGATTACAGAACAAAACATGCATGATTGAGGATCGTCCTAAACAAACCCCAAAGAGAAAGAGGCTAAATAATTAATTGTACCTGTATTGGCGACATATCCCTCTGCATATAATCCATAGGGGTCCAAGATGCAAGCTTAGCACAACTGTGAGACCCCAAAATACAGCTCCTGATAGTGCTCCAATAACGAGGATCCTGTATTCTCTTCCTCAACCATGGTGAATAATTCTCAAGATGATACTCCTTATAAACCCTTCCAGGCACTTCCACACCACCACCCCGGCTAGTCACACCAAAACCAAATATAGTCAAACCAATCAGTGCTGCTATGAGGAACAACATCACCACTAAGTACACCCACAGTGCACATGCCACATGAAAGCATGCACCAATAAAGCCTGCTAGTGAAATCACAAGCACAATAAAACCTAAAACCAAAAGTGGGGTTTGAAGAAAATTTTCACAGGTTATGCTGCTCCTTGCCATCCATAGACCTGCTCCAATTATAGGTATTGAAGCTAAAAGTGTAAACAAGTTCAAGAACCCTATCACTGTGTTGCTGAACCTATACATATCTCTCACTCTATCTCTAGTTTAATTATTATCTATTGGTTGCTTCTTGTGTGATTGTTGTGGTGTGCTTTCTGGCTATTTAAAAAGGAAGAGAGACCCTCGTTTTATGCTACTTCAAAATCTCTTTCTCCTTTGCTCTGTATCAGTGTATTCAGAAACTTTAGTTGGAGTATGTGAAAATGACTATGCTATAAAGAAAATTGTCCTTCTTAGTTATTAAGGAAGTTGTTTTCTTTCAGAGTGACGGTTTTGCCCTTCTTGTCTTATTTCCCGGCCTTTTTTTTCAAGTATTCTCTTGACACAATCGACATATTTATCCATATAAAACTGATGATGTGAAACAATATGCAGAGGCATAAATTCCATGTGCATTTAGACAAGGCAAGCAAAGAATTTATAACAAGTAATGGTCAATTTGGTAACTACAGATATAGCTTTTGGGCTATGGACCCCATTTGGACTTCTTTACGAAGCAAGATCATGAACCACGATTGGGCTATTCCAATGGGTATTATAGAATAATAATGTAGTATGTGGATGCTTTTTATTTCTCATCCTGACACATCTAATCTTAATGTCATACACCAATTGTGTTTTTTCGGTTCCACTAGGTACCCTAATTCTTTTTCTTAAAAGAAGTTCCACCAAGCTTTGATTCGTCAATGACAAATAATACTTTATCAAAGCACATTGTCTAGTTGATAAATTTTGTTCTATCATGGAATTTAAAATAATTTTATTTGCAAAGTCTCCATATATACATCATTGCCATTCTACATAAATTTTAATTATGAACTGCTCCCTCCATCCACCATCACAGACCTTGCCCCAATACATGTTCAACTACAGCCAAGCATATGAATTGTTGAAGTTTGTCCGTGGTCATAACTAGTAGTGATCTTGGAGGTCATGATAATGGTAGGCATTCAAGCACAAAATTAGCTAGATGAAATTGATGGACATCGAATGATACTAGAAATTCATGAATTACTTGAGGATTTTTCTGCAAATTTTTTTTACAGGAATTTCCTGCGAATATTTCTACAATTTTTTTAAATTTCTTTAGATTCAATTTTGTAAGAAATTTTGACATTTCTTACGGATTTTCCTACGAATTTAAATTTTTCGCAATAAAATTTACAGGAAATTTCCTGCAGATTTTAAAATTGGCAGGAAAAAATTACCCACGAAGGTATTACTTATGGACAAAATTCATAGGAAAAATTGTAAGAAACCTGTTTCCTGCGAATTTTTGTGTAAAATCCGCATAAAAATCCGCAAGTAATCGAAAAATTTCTAGTAGAAACAATTTAGTTTGATGAAATTGATGGGCATGGACGGCAGCAAAGAGAGGCTCAAAGTTAGAAAAACAGATGGAAATCCAACTCATAACATGATGCATATATACTCAAGGTTGACCTGAAAGCAAATGGAAATCCAACTCCAAAAGATGCATATATACTCAAGATCATGTTAGTTGACAACAAGATAAAACCAATTTTTTTTGTTAAAGAGAATGACTTCTTAAGTTTACATAAGTCTATCAAATATTTACATGATTTTAAAGTTCAGATGTATTCTTTGTGTTTTCGTTGGTGTTATTTTCTTTAGTAAATGAGGAAGAACTTGCTTGAAATTTGGCCTTTTGGGATTGTGGGTGTGTGTTTCAAAGTGGGGGATCTTGAAGTTGTCAAATAAATAACTAACTCATAACAAATTGTGGATGAAAAAAATGGTATCTAGAATTGTGGCTATTGGGCAGCTGTGACACTATTACTGAAGTTGATGATTTTTGCTGAAATTGGAAAGTTTAGAGGAATTACCATTATTACTTTTAAGGTGAGGACTGATTTTTGGACTTCAATATCTATTTGTGCTTCAGCTACTACACGAATAATTATTTGTTGCTCTCTTAATTTATTATTTTGTACAATTAAGTATGAATATTCTTTCAAAATAGACTGAAATAATTCTCCCCACACATAATTCATATGGATATCGCACGGATATAAGATCTAATATAATATAATAATTGAGTAGAGAGCACAAAGAGCTTTTTGGGCGGGAAAATGAATTGTCCAACGATGGACACGTGTCATGAGAGGAGTTGATTTTATTATATAGTAAATTCATTGACAGATTTTTTTAAAGAATTTGTCTTTTAATTTTTAAATATCTTTTATTAGTAATATATAGAAGTTTGATCGGGCTTCTCTCACCCTAAAACATATATCACAGTAAACACATCATCTCTTAAAGTTCTTGATCTAATTGATATAGATTTTTCCAAAATCATAAGATCGTGAACACGTACAATTTACTCGAGTCACTCTTTGCATTCTGATATGCTTGTGAGGTGGGTTCCTCCTTTACAAGGGGGAGTGGCTTTGAATTATGATGGCCAAGTGACAAATGCAGGTCAGTTGGCAGCTTGTGGAGGTGTTCTAAGGGATGAGTTTGATAATTTTTTGTTTGGCTTTCCTGCAAATTTGGGTTCTTACTCAATATTAGTAACTGAGTTATGGAGCATTTTTCATGGGTTAAAAGTTGCATGGAATACAGGCTTCAAAAAGATAAGAGTTTATTCGGATAACAAAACTGTTGTAGAGCTATTGGTGAATGGTTGTTGCAGGACAAATGCTTGCTTTGCCATAGTTCAAGCCATTCATGGAGTGCATAAAGGTGATGGAGAGAGATTTTTTGGACACACGATTTTCAGGGAAGCAAGTTGCAAATGCCTTCTCAAAGTTTGGTCTTAATTTAGGTATGCCTTTTAAGATTTTTGATAGTCCTCCTATGTTTATTTCAAATGCCTTAAGGGGTGATGTAACTAGTACCTATTTTCCTAGGGTTATTTGATCTTGTTGGGGTTGTTCTAACCCCTTTTATTCATTAAAAAAAAATATAGCAGTTTGCAATTAGAAACCCTTTATGGTAATCTATATCTATATCTATATATTAAAACAAAGACTCGCATTGTGATGTTGATACCTCACATTTCTATATGTCATGTAATACTAATTGTGCCGCATCACTAAAATTCTGATGTGACAATATCTAAAGTAGATCCACTTCTTATTTCTCATTACACATTTTCTTTGCTTCTCTCTCTCTATCTCACATTTTCCACTCCCATCATTTAAAAACCAAATTGAATTGTACATTTAGATACATATTATAAACTTCATTCCATGAATAAGTTACTCTTGATAATTCATTACATATAAATACACTAAAATGTGTCAATTACAAATAAAATATATAAATATAATCCTCACAGCTTAAAAATTCAACAATCAAAATTATACACAGAAAATAACAAAGTTCAACAATTCAACTGGTTTAACATAATTCAACGAACAAGTGTTCAAACAAAAAAATAATTAAAATTACCAAGAGAAATCAACAAAACAATTAAAAATAAAATGTAATGGTAAATTAGACAAAATAAATAAAAGCACCGAAAGAAATCAATAAAACAAAGTCTAATGTTAAATTAGACATTGAAAGTGGTCAAGCTAATATGTAACTTGTGCGTCTTTCCCTTATTAGTGCGTCCATATGTTTACATGTATCTATAATTAGTATCATGTGTAATGTACCAAAAACTTTTAATAAATAATACATTCTTGACTACACATTTAATTTCTTGATTAGAATTAGTTAAGTAAAATCAAATAAATAAAATTTTCAAACATCAAATGTTATTTGAATATTCAAATTCTATATTAATAGTTATTTAATTATTATATATTTGACCTATTACTCGCATAAATTTTCATTATAACTCATTACAATTCAATGTCATAATTAGATTTTAATTTTAAATAAACCATAAAATTCAGTACATTAATAACAAAAAATTTATTTTACAACCCAACTCAAAATCTATAAATACCAATAACAATATCAAACTCAAACATACACATCTTACAATCATTCTCACTTTCTCAACCTTCCCGAATATAAAAAAAATACGGAATTCCATTTCCAACACAAAACTTTAGTCCTAGGGTGAAGATCAACTGGTTTATCAAAGTTTGAGCAATTCGCTTGTAAATTTTCTTCACTGCACAAAATGAGTAATAATCAATCTTAGAAAATATTCTACCAGATTAAAAGGTAATAAATTGCTATAATTTTTCTAATTTCTATACAACTTGTGTATTGTTACAAAAATAGTGTCATCAATGTGAAAAACTTTTGCAAAAGATCATCCAAAAAACAAACATACATGCATTCAAAAAATTTATGCAATTTAAAAACAATTATATACTTGCTAAAAATGTCATCAATGTTTATCCAAAATTCTTCATTCCACGCACTCATCCTCAGTTCCATAAAATCTTCTTACATTCTATTTCTCCAATGTAAAAGAAAATATTTATCTATATAAATTGTTCATGCAAACAAAGACACCCATTTCCAAAAAAAATTTGGCTTATAAAAATATATTTATTTACAAAATTTGTTTAAAAAATTATAGACCAATCTTTTTCAAAAATTGAACATTTTTTCCATATAGAAAACTCATTTACATGCTGTTGTAAAGGAAAATCTGATACCAAATTTCAAAGATATCAAACAAGAGAGAAATATGTACACCATTAAAAACTTAAAAATTATGACAAAAAATAAAACCTATAGACTTGTCTTTGTAAAAAGAACTTATAGATCTGTCAATGGATCAATCAAAGCATGGTTGTTGCCCACAACCGTAAGCAAAATCAAATTCTCAAACTTTGTCATTCTCAAACATTACTTTGAGTTTGCTTCACTACAAACACTCTCCAAAAGGGTCACAAGCAAAAGGAGAAACATGTGACATAACATCTTGTAATGAGGAACGGATCCTCATTCAAACATTGAGGAGCAACACAAAAAACACAAGATATGAAAAAACAATAGTGCAATCAAGATAAAAAGAGCCAAAAAATGACGATGGCATGAAGAACAATGTTTAGACATACGTATTAAATTCATTTTAATTAGTTCTAGCGATGTATTCTATTATGACCGAATGTTTAAAAAATTATAAATTAAAAAAATAGTTCTCTTTAATTTCAATTGTGTCAACTCTGACCATCATATTTATTCTCCTTATGAACTTAAAAATTTACAAAAATTGATATATTTACATATAAATGTCAACCTCATATCTTTTAAAAAAAGTTGCAACCCCGCAAGGCGCGGGTCACATTCTAGTGTTATTTACATGCACCACCTTTCACTTGCGGTAATAACATAATTTAGGTTAGATCAAGTTCGGATTTCACTAGTGGTACAGAATATGTAATTTTACCATAAATTTTTGATGAATTGATAGTTTGCTTTCGCTTGAGAATATAAAAAGTCTATTCTTACCTTAAACTTAATATACAAAATTCATTACATATTTTAAAAGAGTTTAATTGTTATGCACTGTCAGTGTAAAGATTTTTATACTGACAACCAATCAAAAATCATGGTGTGTGTGACTTTAAGGTAGTTAGGATAAGAGCCAATCACTTTAGCTTATGTAGCAATTTCTGATTGATTGTCTGTGTAAGAAATCTTTACACTGACAGTGTATACCAATTAAATCCATTTTAAAATGTGTTTATAAGATTAGACCTTAATTAAAGATTTTAGTTTAAAATAGGTCAAATTACTCACACTTTTTTTAGAGTAAATCCTCAATTTAGCACCTGAAATTGTAAGGTCGTACCAACTTGGTCCCTGACATTTTCGAAATTTCAAAAACATCCCTGAAATTGTCAATCTTTAATCAATCTAGTTCTTCCGTCAGGGACTAAGTTGATACGAACCTTATAATTTTAGGGACCAAATTGACACCAAATTGACACAAGGACCAAATTGATACGACTTTACAATTTCAGGGACCAAATTGGAGATTTACTCCACCTTTTTAACATATATGAGTGAGAGAATAATTATTTCTTCAGAATTATGATATGATAGACAATTTAATTAAGCGCTTATTAAGTAAGTTTTTTTTTCAATAAGCAAAAAAGTTTATTTTTATAAGCTTCTCTGACAAGCTTATTGATATAAGCTAAATAGAAATATCAGAAACTATTTTTATAAGTTATTTGTTTGAGTTTATTTTAATATGCTAATTTCATAAGTTCAAAAGACTCTCTATAAGTTCTTCCAAATGCAGTCAAAAGATAATAAAACTTGATCAGGTGCGTGGATTTTGTGAGCTTGAACTTGTCCTTCAATTCTTTTTTTCTTTTTATTCCTTTTTCTCTTTTGGGTTTTCTCCCTTCTTCTTTTTTTTTAAGCAAAAAGTGGCATGCAAAAGCATCACTATGCTAACTGTCATCCCAACTAGGTTGGCACCACAGTTAACACCAATCATCAGCAACCACTAAATTTATTAATAAGAATGAAAGAATACAAAAAGAGTCGTGGGGAGACATAAACCAACACCCATGAAAACATTATTTAAACCTATAGTTTGAAAGTCCTACCCTATTCCTGTAGAATTCCTCAGTAATAAAATCTGGAATGGTAATCCCACCAATAAAAACCAACGATAGATGAACCATGAGATGCATGCAATTATATCTACGCAATAATTACCTTCACTGAAGATATGTGAGATACAACAAATCTCATACTCCCAGTCAACTGTATGCAATTATTTCACCTATTCCTTAATTTCCAAGAAACAATGTCTGTAGAAGAAAAGGCTTGGACAACAAGTTTGGAGTCACAGTCTAACCAAAGATTATGTCAACGTTATTGAAAGCCACTTCAATTGCTAAGATAGCTCCCATAAATTTTGCATGGAGAGCAAAAGAAACACCCAAATTGGCGGCAGCAAAGCATCCCAAAGAAGCTGCCATATAATCCCTAAAAATACCATTTTAGTTTTGGGTTTTCTCCCTTCTATTTTAGTTTTAAATGGATAATATCATATTAACTTTTAACATTATATATATACTTCATTTTATGAGGAAAAAATAAAACCATGGCGCGAATAGAAATGTGGAGAGAATAAAAAATGTCTATCAAGAAGTATATTATACAAAACTAGGCTTTCTTTGGAGAAGCGCATTCTACGTTCAAAAGACCAGTTGTAAACACAACAAGATAAGCCAGAAATTCCCCACAAAGATATAGGACATTCCTCTACAGCCACACACGATTCTTTCTTTACTAAACAACAAATTTTCCCTTCATAATTTTAACTTCTACATTTAAAAATAGTGTGTAAAGAAGTTGATTGACGATCCAAACAAAAAAGAAGTTGATTGACCCTGCAAAAATAGCAAACCGACAAAACCAACCAATTCAATTGAAATTTGAAGTCACAAAAAAGGTTAACAGAAAATCTCCTTAAACCTCTCTCGTCCACACCTTCTACCACCTTTTCTCCCTCCTAGCCTCCTCCCATTGTTCCCAAACTTAGAACACATTTGCTTTCTCTTCCCCTTACCCCTCTAGCTCCCAATAGGCCAGGGGCTCATAATATTCTCTCTTGCAAACAAATTAAAACAAACTGAAAGAGAGAGAGAGAGAGAGAGGAAGAAAAGGGGCCGGTCTCTTTTTCTCTCGAGTTTCTCTTCCTCCACCCCATGGCTGCTGCTTTCCGTAATATCCTTTTCCTTCTCTTCCTTTCCCTTCCCTTCTCTTCAGCCAAACTTAGCCTTGACTACTACAAGGCAACATGCCCTGACTTTGAAAAAATAGTGAGGGAAAACGTGTTCAACAAGCAAAGCTCGGTCCCATCCACAGCACCTGGCCTCCTTCGCCTCTTCTTCCATGACTGCATCACCGATGGCTGTGATGCTTCCATCCTCGTCTCCTCCAATGCTTACTGCCCTCACGCCGAGCGCGAAGCTGACGTTAACCTCTCCCTCTCCGGTGATGCCTTTGACATCGTTTCCAAGATCAAGAATGCCTTAGAGTTGGCATGCCCCGGCATTGTTTCTTGCTCAGACATCGTTGCACAAACCACAAGAGACCTTGTCAAGATGGTTGGTGGCCCTTATTATCATGTGAGGTTAGGGAGAAAGGATAGCTTTACCTCAGATGCTACAAGAGTTGATGCTAGCCTTCCCTCTACTAATATGACCATGGATCAGATCATTCAAAAGTTTACTTCAAAGAAGTTCACCGTGAGAGAGATGGTGGCTTTGACTGGTGCACACACTATTGGCTTCACACACTGCAAGGAATTCACCAATAGGATCTTCAACTTCAGCAAGACCTCTGAGGTTGACCCTACCCTTCACCCCAAGCTGGCTGCTGGTTTGAGGCAAGTGTGCCAGAATTACACTCTCGACCCTTCAATGGCAGCCTTCAATGATGTGAGGTCACCAAGCAAGTTTGACAATTCCTATTACCAGAATGTGCTCAAGGGGTTGGGGCTGTTGACCTCGGATTATCTTTTGAGTGTGGACCCAAGGACAAGGCCAATTGTGGAACTGTATGCAAGAGATCAACAGGCATTCTTCCTGGATTTTGGAAAGGCAATGGAGAAGCTTTCTGTGTTGGGAGTGAAGACTGGAAGACAAGGAGAGGTCAGGAACAGGTGTGACCAATTCAACAACATTCCTGCATAATTAATAAATAAAGAACTCACTTTAAGCTTTTGGGGGTATCTTGAGATCCAGCCATGGGTATATTTAATTGTCCTTATCAAAATAAAATTATGAGCTGATCGAATTTACCTATATTTGAGTTCTTTTGTTAGTTAACCATTTTAATATTTGTGCTTTGCTGTTGCTATTAATTTGTCCCTGGGTAAACTATATACGATAAATTAATTATGTCAATTGAAAGTTCATCTTTGTATTTTAGATATTTTTGTACATATATATTCCTTGTGAAATTGAGATTATATGGTGCAACAACGAAAGAAACAATTGATATCTTAATTGTTGGTCTAAACTTTTAAAGAAGGAATGGCTAGGGTGAGCGCTATGGATGTTGTTCCTGAGTTGGTTCCTAGTTTTAAATAAAACCATAGCTTCCAGTAAAATATTTTACCAAACAACTTTTAGATTAAAAGTAGTTTTTACGCTAAAAAAATTGAAAATTACCAAACAACTTTAACTTTACTTTTGAAGCTTTTATTTTTAACATTAACTTAAATTAGCTTTTAAGCTCAAAAGATCTAAGTTGGATCAAACGCTATCTAAGAGTGCATACTAGTTTAATTCAAGTAACATTGTCCAGAATTTATAAAAAATGATTATTTAAATAACACTTCTCATACAAACAACATGTTGGATTATATCACACACAAGTTTTTTTTTTCTTTTGACAAAAGCAAACTTAATTCATTTCAATAGCAATAATGTCTGCAATACAAGATGGAATAAAATGATACGTACGTAAGGAGAAACTAAAGATGTGGCCACTCTAACTAGCTTATGAGCAACCACATTTGCTTGCCTCCTGGTAACCTCTACAGATGAGTTGGTAAAAACGGAAAATAGCTGCTCTTGCAATGGGAGATAATAACGCCAAACTCAGAGAGATCCTCCTTTTCTTGGTTCATGCTGTCCACAACAACCTTGCAATCCATTTCAAAAATCACATTATTCAGGTTCAAAGATTTAACCCATTTGAGAGCACTCAATAGAGCTAAAGCTTCTCTGTCACGAACCTGATATAAAGGCCTAGTCCAAGCAGATAAAGCTGAAACAAAATTACCTTGCTCATTTCTAAGGTAGGTACCCATACTAGTCAAACCAAGATCACCATGAAAAGCTGCATCTAAGTTACATTTCCAAAAGCCCAAAGGAGGCTTTTTCCACCTATTTAGCGTGAAGTTGCAACACTTGTTCTTGAGTTAACGAGAGTTTTGCGAGCAGCCAGCCACTCCTGGTAAACTTGAGTGGCACGGAAAATGACTTGAGCATTATCCTCAATATTACCTTCCCAGTATCTAATGTTCCTCTTGCGCCATAAGTTCCAAATAAGCATTGCAAAACTGGCCTACTTCTCAACGTTAAGACTTTGACACACCTTGCAAAACAACTCTTTAAAAGACCCTGCATTATCCAGCCAAAATGAAATGAGCTGAGCAAACTCAGTGTTACTCCAACAAGAGAAGGCCATTGGACATGAAATGAAGGAATGCCATGAATTTTCCAGATTGCTTGGCAAAAGTCACACGATGGGGGGTAGAAATAGGATTGTATTATAAGAAGAAAGGAGAGGAACCTAAGGCCCTGTAGCGCAGCCAAACAGGAAGAAACGAGGAGAGAAGAGCAGCAGTTTTAAGCCGCATAGATTTAAGAACATTAGTGAAGAGAGGAAGAATTTCTTAGTGAAACACTAGGATTTGTCTTAGTTAATTTTTGAGGCTTTTGGAAGTCTACAAGAGGTGAGTAGAAATACTTTTTCTCACCCTTTCCATGGTGCAAATTGTCTTGGGGTTTGGGTTATGATTTCAAAATACGTTTTTTTGGAAAATAATCCTGGTTTGGTCAAATCCTGATTTTACAAATTTGGGGGTTTTACTTCTAAGGTGTTCCTGCTGTCAATTAAATGTTTATTATTGAGATTGATGCCATGATATATATGTTAGATACGTGATTTGGTTGAATTGACATGCTATATATGCACTATTTGATTATATTTGTGATATTGACATGATTCAATAGCTGTTAATAAGTTGGATGTTGTTTGCTGCAATACCGCCTATGATAGGGGTATCGAAAGTAACACTGCCAATGATTTGGGGTATCGAAAGTAACATTGCCACACGTTGGGATGTCGAAATGAGTAATACCACCAGTGTACAATGGCTGGTATCGAAATGAGTAATGTCACTGAAGAGAATGTGACATCGAAATACCTTCATGAGTAAGGTAGGCAATGAGACATCTTGTTATGTGCAATTTGAAAGTCATATGACGTATGAGGATATTTGAGATTATTTGATATATGAGGCCTTGTCATACTTGATTCATGATGTGTTAGTGATGACTATTTGCTACCAATAATAATTTTTATTATTATTATTATTTTATTATATACTATTTTGAAAATAGCGGGTACCATGGACAGTTTTTCCGGTTACCGCACCAGCTGAGAATAATACTTTTGTGAAAACATTTCAAAATGTATTTCTGTTCACTGGGATTTTATATCTCATTAGTAGTATTGTTTTCAGAGCCTGAGGATGACCTTGTTGAGCAGCCGGACGTTTGAAGTCTTTATTACAGTAGTTAGCTTGGTTAGTATTGTATGGCATATGCTGGGAGGACCATTTCATCATATTAGTTATTTTCTTATGCGAGATGTTATAGACGCCCGATTTTGAGGCTTTGAAACTTATTATGTTATTTTGGATTAATATTATATTAAGTATTTATTTAAGAATTTTTTTATTTTCCTTATTTTATTTAATTTATTAATTTGGGTTACTAATGTAACGAATGGCGTTACACCACGCATACACTAATTATGAGGGGGAAATCTAAAAAGATAAATGGAAAATAAAAAAACCAAGAACAAAGTGAGCATTTACATCACATTCAAAAAATAAATAAAAAATCAATGTGAGTATTATCATTCAGGAATTTCATTGATAAGAACAGTTTTTTGTACAAGACATGACATTAATCTTGCACAATAGGAACCTTATAAGGAATAACATTTCATAAAAATAATCACATTTTCAATAACAAATAAAATAAAACTACTACTGGTAAATTTATCAATTTTCCAGGCAGAGAGCCAAGATGGAACTCATGAGGAATGCATTCCTTATTCTATCGTCTCAGCCTGTTGCACGTATATGAATGGCAGTTATTCTTAGCCTAGGGTGCAAGAATGGTGGTACATATGGTTCTATACTAGTTGTGATTATTCATCAAGTGAAAAAGAACAAATGTGCCTTAACTTGGGGATGGCATGGGCTTGTTCTCCAAGAATGACCTGAAGAGAATAAATGCTTGGCGAGGCCTATGAAGTGGAACCTCATGTCCAGCTCCTCTAACTGTAACCAATGTGAGTCCTTTATAAACTTGACTCCAGCCACCAACCTTAACAGAAACAGAAATTCTTAGCTAACACATAATATAGGATGACAGAAACAACATAATTAGTGTCTGTTGACTAGTTGTTACTCATAGAATAGAAGTAATTAGCACCAACCTTGCCATTATCATACCAAGAGTACCAGTTGATGATGGTAGGTAGCTTCAAGGCATCAATAGAATATCGAGTGGCAGTCACAGGAACCACGGAATCAGTGTCTCCACTGCACCCCAAACATATAAAAGTGAGCGGTTTCAATTCTAGACAACATAATATGGAACAACAAACGAAAAATTCTAATATGCTCCTAGAGTACTATTAATGCATGCCCCAGAAAGGATCTCCACTATTGATTTTAAATAAATTTACATAAATTTTAAGCCATTAGTTTAAAATTAATGGCAAAAATCTATCTTGGATCATGCACAACTCAGCTTAATATTACACATTGAATCCTTTATAGCACACGTGTTGCAATGTGAAAGAGCATTATGAGAAATAAAAAAGATGAGAATGATGAATTGAATATATGGCAGGTGACTCTAAAAATGATTGATGAATAAAGATGGTTCACTTTATCTTGACACAATGCTTAAGAAAATATAGTACTATTCAAAAATTAAGAACAGATCAACTAAAAAAATTAAGATGCGAAAGAAAAATATCTAGTGAAGGATTCAAGCATTCAACCCCATATGTGAGATTGTGCATAATTGATTTTCCCACTTCCCAATCTCTTTGTTGACTTTAGCAAATCAACATGAAACACCCACCACAACCCTGAACCATCCACTGCTTGTTTCTCATTGACTTTTACACAGCAGAATCTTCAAAATGTTCACCCCACAACATGACGTTCCAAATCAATTTTATTATATATTGAAAATAAGCGGCTTCTCACGTTCAAGTTATAAGTTAATAAGATTGTACTTCTTTTAGCAAGAAGGAATTAATAAATCCAGAAAGTTATATATTCACCATCAACATTGGAGTGATCAAAACAAAATCAACGACGCCAGAGATTACAATCAATTAGAGGCAAGTAATAGTATGCACAACAGCGACTAAATTAATAAATGGAGAAGACATGGAAAACAAGTCCTACTTGGTGACTATCTTATATTGTTGTTCTATATCAGTCAAAGGCAGCTAGTGTTATTTACCAACAAAAAAAAGGCAGCTAGTGTTGCTGGACTTCTCTACCCTGAAACCTGCAGTCTGGTCTGAACTCTGATATTTGCTTACGTAAAAAATGTTGCTTATTGAGCATACTCCAACCATGTGGAAATAGCCAATCTCAGCTATATCATACATCTCCTAATGACAATAAAAAAAGATTATATTATGGAAATGGGAACTCAGCTGATGTCTAGAGGAGCCTCTAGGTTTCAGCCAACCTTCCCTGCACAAACAAAGTTATACTTATAATAACAACCGTTTTAGTCTAGGGGTTGGCTCAGTTGGCTGAAGAATTTCACATTTTGGAACTTATCCCATCACCACCATAATAAACAAACCTAAAAAACATTTAGGGCCTTTGGAGTTTTGAAGGAAATTGGGATATTATAAATCTCACGCCTAGCACATCCCAGCTACAATCAAACACTCATAACTCCGCAAAAGCTTGATAGACTCAGGCTGGTCTATTTTAGCTTTTGGAATATTCAGCCACATTATAAGCTATGCACTAACCGTCCAAACATCAGTTTCAATGCATGCCTATAATTAATTAATTAATTAATAGCCATACAAGGAAACCAGGCATATGGTCTGCATAACTCAATATGTCTATGATTATTACCATTTATTCCTTTCTGAATTCGAACCATTAAAAAGACCTTGATCTAAACGTTCTTTCTGAAAATTTGGGTTTAGATAGAGCACATTGACATTGTTTGATCCATCTAGCCAACGCTAACTAGTGGTATATTGCTTGGTTGTTGTTGTTGTATTCCTTTCTAATTTCCTCTTAGATTTTTTGTGGAATGCGATTGAGAAACACAAGCCAAAAATTTCTAGAACAGAAGACTTGTATTACCTCTAAATTTTAAGTTAATTTTTGTCTGTAGTCTATACAACAGAATGATTTCCTATTAATTATGCAAAATCCATTTCACATTTCAGTATTAGAACAACCAAATAACTGAAACACTTCAGCTCACACAATAGTAATGGAAGATTAGAAGAAAAGCCAGGTACCTGTATACCCATATCTTGAGACCAGCATTAATAAGTTCTCGATATATAGGAAGCATGGATAGTGGAGAATCAGTCCAATAGCTCCCAACAATATCACTGTTAATAAAAACTTTTCAATTCAAAATTCTAATATAATAGGTCTCATGAAAAAATCTCAAATATTGCATATAAACTATATACCTGCATGTCTTCCATGAATAAGGAATTCCAGTTACATTGGCATGAAGTGCCTTCTGAACTTCTGGACGATTATAATACAAATCGGAATGCCTTTCAGTACAGGGATCATATGCTCGAGACATCCATGGCTGAGTTTGGAAGCCATACATAAGGGATGGAAAAAGAAAACAAGAACAAGTAATCAATGAAACAGTCTGAAAGAAGTGACCAAAATCTAAACTACTACAGGCACTAAATCTAAACACTGAAATATGTAATGAAAAGGTCAAACTCCTATCTTGCTTCAGGTAGATTAGCAATTACAAGATACCGGTCAAGGAAACATGACTTGTTTTGAGCTAATATTGATAGAAACTTCTCAAGAAGCAATATAAACATTAGAAGCTAGTTTCATGACAGCATTTTGCATTAAAAATACAATATTGTGATTTGACAACTACATGGAATGCAAGGCATCTAGACATGGTATTTACAAGTATATCGAATAAGTTGACCTAAAAAAAAAGGCTTACATAGCGACCCTTCAAGCCACGCCTGAGTGATGCTGTATCATTACAGGGTTGCGTATAAATGCTATATGGATCAATGTTTCCCTGCTCCACAACTGCAACTCTGAGAGCCTGCATGCATTGCAACGATGGATGCTGGGAGGACCCAAAGTCACAGGCAATTCTTAGCATCCTATATGTGGAATCTGAAACCAAACCATGGGTCCACCAATACTCAAATGTGCCAACATAATCGTGATAATCATCAGTAACAGCATTTCCAACCTGACAGCAAACAGAGCAAAATCACACCCATCAGATGATTATATAACACGGTATTGATATCTCCAATAACATAAAAGATTAAAAAAAGGTACTTTTTTCATGAGTCATAGAATCTCACCATAAATCCCTTAAAATTTATAACTGGATCCTTGATTCCCTTATTTTTCTGGTAAACAATTTGAGACAACTGAGGAACATAGTGACCTGAAAAGTATATTCAAGAAATTGAATAATTCATCATCGTACAAAGCATTATTCAATTCATAACTCCAGAACCATAATCCTTAGGAAGAAAACTAATATAACTAAAGAATCACCTGCATAACTTTCTCC
This sequence comes from Ammopiptanthus mongolicus, assembly GCA_039655645.1. Taxonomy (NCBI): domain Eukaryota; kingdom Viridiplantae; phylum Streptophyta; class Magnoliopsida; order Fabales; family Fabaceae; genus Ammopiptanthus; species Ammopiptanthus mongolicus. The sequence continues at coordinate 11,146,203 of CM077347.1, read as the reverse complement.
AGCAATGTAGAATTCTCTATGCTTATACTGAGGAAATCTTTCAAACCAATTAACAAGAAATGTATATGCATCATCAGCTGCAAAGTCAGAAAACCCAGATCCCAGATACACATAAGCATGTCAAAATCATAAACTACAATTGTTGAAACAAACAAAAACTGGAGTGATGAGTAAGTTCTGCATCAGTAAGTACACTATCTTGACGAAATGTTCCAACTACATTACCTGTTCTCTGGTCACCAAATGTATACAGATCTGTTGTTTTATTCGAATATGAAAAACCAACACCAGCAGGAGAATCAAGGAATAGTACATTTGCCACTGCAATACGCAAAACAAATAACCATAAAAATATATTGCAACAACAACAACAACAACAACAACAACAATAGTATCAACAAAAGCCTTTTCCCTCCAGGTGGAGTTGGCTAAATAGACAAAACAACACCATTGTATCCTACCATAAACCAAATATAAAAATATATTGCATAGGGAAGAAAAAAACACTGTTCTGGGTGGGAATTTTTCACTTACAATTGTTCCAAGCATAAGGATTCAAGTAAAGTGACTTGCCATCAGGCCTAATGCGAAAAGGGCCAATTTCTTCAGATGCACCAAAAGCAATAGAGGAGCATCCAGGGCCACCATTAAGCCACAACACTAGTGGCCTTAACTGAGGTCCACGACTCAGTGGTGCCTCAATCAACCAGTAAAACAATGCCCTCCCACTCTTCTCATTCACAGTCACATAGCCTGAGTACTGATCAAATCCCACATTCCTGGGCTGTCCTGGCAGCTCAGTAATCCTATCTCTCTTTTGATCTTCCAAGGGGGAAGCTAAAGAAATTCCCACAGAAATGGACAAAAGCCAAACAAGATAGAATCTTGAAGAATAACCCATAATAATTCTGTCAATCAAGTTCAATACTTTTGCAAAAACCCAGAAAAAGCAGTAGAATATTTCTGGGTTCGCTATCCTCTTTAACTCTCTACTTTGAAACCATAAAAAAATAAATCAGAGAATATGAAGCACCAATGAAATTTATAGAAGTACTAAAAGAATCAAAAGACCAAACTCAGACACACAAATCCCAATAGAGTCACGGATAAGATCTACAATAATTTAACTTGATGCCAGAGATTTGAAGCAAGTGGCACTTCATTCTTTACTCAAACCAAAGCAGAAAGAAACCCAGATTCAGAAAAGAGGCTACAAGAGAGAGAGAAAGAGAGTTATAATTGCAGGAAATCAGCAAAAACAAAAAAAGTGGCTGAGGAAGTGAGAGAGACACATTCAATAAAGATGTGATGATATTTATAATACAGTCCCAATGATTGGAATTAGCTGAAATGAGTTGTTGCAATTTAGCACCATACATTGGGTCCTCTACTTTGATCATCAATGCTTTGAATTTTCTTTTTGATTTTTGTGTTTGTTGCATATGCTTTGTTGTATTGTATCGGCCAGTTGACTGAGCAATTGGGTGGCGCACATGGGGTTGCTCAAAGTTTCTATCTTTTGAGGCTGAGATAGAGTTACTTTTTGGAATGTACGTCACCATTCTCTACGAGTAAACTAAACTAAAAAACAACATAAAATATAGGAAAAGGTTGACAACTTTTACTTGGGCAGAAAGAACACAACAGTTACGTATAGTTTAAGAATTTTAAACCTTACCAGTGAGAAAATTGTCAAATTTGACACGACATGTGTTTTAAATTAAGACTACCAATTTGCAAACACAGTCAATAGATAATTATATTTATGTTATCGTGTATATGAAAAAAGATTTTTGAAAAAAATAAAATTAATTTCAATAATTTCTATATCTTGAAATGAATTATTCTCTGACTATTGGCTAATATGCTTGTGCTCACCCAAATAAAGAAGACTACACATAGAGACATTCACAAGGCACTAGCTTAACCCTATAGCAGTTGTTGTGGAATTCTTGTTTGGATGAATGGTGTACTGAATTTGGCAACGGGGTCTTCATCTACTTTAACCAAATCGTAGGTGCCATGTTCATATGCCGAAGTGGTTTTTTGAAGAACTGGGATCGGGATACTGGGAGCTGGATACTATAAGGTCCGTTTGATTTGCATGAAATGATAGAACATGAATAACAAGACATGATAAATACTTGAGTTACAGCATAACTTTTTGTACTTTATGATGTTTGTTAAGTCGATGCACAACTTAAACAATTTTGTGTTGTACGTTATTTGATATACTTACGTACTGAACAGAACAATATAAAATTTACTAAAATATCTTTATACTAAATAATGTTTAATTTGCATTACGAAAAATAGACACAAAACAAGATTTTTATATTTTAAAATATTTAATTATTGATCATTAAATTATTATCATGTTATATTCTTATTTATATTTTATTAATAATATGTATATATTTTCAACTATTATTTTATTTTTATCATTTTTAAAAAAAAGTTTCAATTTATAATAATGCTATAATTACCATATTACTATATTTTTAAAAAAAAAAAATAGTGTTGTATATATTTGAATTTTCAATTTAATTATATAACAATGCTTTGCGGTGAGCACAAAAAAAAATACAATGCTTTGCGGCTATGAAGGACAAGGTAGTAGTATTTCTATTTGGCAAAGCAAGCTCATGAAATTCAACGTGGGAGTAAAAGTTTTGAAGGAAGCAAGTGTGCCAACAGAGAGGGGGAATGGAAAGAGAGGGGGAATAAGGACAATTTGTCATTTCTTTTCATTATACATACATGAGACAACCAGTTGTCCGATGATGAAGTGAGTAACAACTTCTAATGATTTTGTACTATCCATTACTTCATTTTTTGTGTTGTTTCACAATTAATTTTAAAATCAAATATGGAACAAATTGTTATGTGTTGTGTTGTCCCTCATTTTAGAACAAATCAAACGGACCTTATATTTGAAGTGTTTTTTTACAATATTGAAATAATGCGAAAAAATGAAGATAAACATATAAAAATATAAAAGGTTTTCGTATAAAATATTTACAAACCGTCACTAATTAAGTATTATGATATTATTAAAAATGTTAGATTTTTTCAGTAATTATCTTGAAAGTTTATATTATCAACTAATCACAAATTATTCTATATATAACTTTTAAGATAATTATAATAAGAGTCAAATTTATTTTATATATAATTTTTAAAATAATTATAATAAGAGTCAAATTTATTACTCCATCCTTCTCATTATATATATCACATTTATAAAAAAAATTTATTCCAAAATATATGTCATTTGTTATTTTTAATGTAATATTAAATGTTTTCTACCAATTGTATCCTTAAATACTCCATTTTGTATTATGATAATAGTTAATACACCAATAACTAATAAGATTAATTTTGTAAAGTTATCATTCTTTTTTTCTATTTATTATTTTTTTTTAAATCGTATGATTTAATCAAATATAATATATATATTAAAATGGAGGAATTATTAATTATTTTTGGTACATAATTTATTACCAAGTAAATTCCTACTTAAATGTATTATAAGTTTATTATAACAATAAAACTCGTTAGTCATGTCGTGTAAAAAGTGTCGGTGAGCTAAAAGAGCAAAACACATGAGCAAAGAACTATGAGTCACGTGCCAAATATTAATTTATCATGAATGAAAATGTAATTAATTAATGAAGGTGAAAAACATTTCATGGACTCTTCACGAGCTAGAGTGGAGCCTACCCCCAGCAGCCAGCAGGGGTCGGGGAGGAGAAAAGAAATAAATGAGAAGGACCAAAAAACATCTTTAATTTAACCTTATTCATCATCTTCTAATTTAAGATATATATTTTAGACATCTCTAATAATATATTAAAAAATTTAATTGGTATATATTATTAGTATAAAAAAATTTTACATAAATAATCAATCAAAATTTGTCACAAAAGATAAAGTGTTGGACTTTTATCCTAATTACCGTAAAATAAAATCATGACTTTTTTAAATAAATAAATAAATAGAGATACAATAAAATTGTCAAAGACTGCTTTTTGCTTTTACCGGAAAGAATATTTATTTATAATTCAACCGCACTTACAAATTCGACAATATACATCAAATCTAAATAGATAAAAACAAATAAGTATTGTCTATCACAACTGCTTATTGATATGTTGTTGTCCAAAGACTATTACTGTCTACACATCTTCTATACAAGGCTAAAATATGAAAAGTGTTATGGCTCAAGTAAATTTGAAACTCTCTCTTACCTCCGAAATTATAAGGATATAACTAATGATAAGTAGGGACGTTTAGATGTAAAGCGATTAAAAAAATGAAAAATGATCCAAAAATAATTGAAAATTATATGAAAGTGATTTTTATTGGATGTTTTCGATCTTTTTTTTTTTTTTTGTCAAAATCAATTGCTCGATCCCGTTATCGAAATGCATATACAAAACTTAATACATTTTTTTAAGGAAAATAATTTAATATTTATTTATTTTATTTTATTATTAATATATGACATCGTATTAAACTATTACTGTATTACAGAATACCCTAACCTGACAACAAACATTTTTCCTTCTCCATCTGTCTAACTTTTTTATAAGAAGAGAAAAACAAACAAAAACTAAACAAAATTAGGAGGGGTACTACACCCCGTGACATTCTCCAAAAGGTGCAAGCCCATCGATGGAGGAGCTCGTACACTAAAAAGATCCTACATGACCCATTTTTGCTAAATGATCAGCGCAACGGTTTGCATCGTGGTAGATGTGAACCACGTTTGTCTTCTAGTCAGGTAATTACAGGAGGCTGAGAACCTCTGTCTAATTTTATCACAATAAGAGTTGTCGCGATGTCACATCTTCCTTTTCTAATAATACTTATTAGTTTGATTTGATATAATTTTATATATGTTTTTAATGTTCCAAACATAAAATTGATATTTTGTTAGTTTGTAATATTTAATTTTAGTATGTTATATTTGTTGATATTGTTTAGACTTATTTTTTAGTTATTGTGTTAGTAAATACTGAATCATCTAATCTAATCCAAACAATTTTTAATCGAATTGGATTAGTTTGGATTTAATACATGAATCAATCCAATCCAATCTAAATCGCATCTTGTTTTTATTTTTTGATCGGATGACTTTTTACTTTTTGGTTCAAAAAGGATTCAAACCGATCCACAAATACCCCTAATCATAGGTGGCGTTTAGCATGTAGCTTGCAAACTTTGTCTACACCGGTGTAAACATTTTTTGTTTCATTGTGGATGATTTTGAATCATTGGATATAATATTAAAATATTTAATGGTCCAGATTTAGTGGTCCCAAAAAAAAAAAAGGTGACCTTGACCCAGCAATACAGGTTGCCAAAAAAATTTAAAATGACATATTTTTCCTTCACCCAAACCATCCCACCGTCACCCATCCTCTCCATGTCAGGTGGTGGTTCCCTCTGCATCTGTGATTCCGCCTCTCACCCATCAGCACAGCGTCACCGCCCAAGCCGTATCGTCCTCTATCACACGAATCTTTGCCGGAAGCAGCATCGTCTTCCTCTGCCCAATATCGTTCCCCCTGAACGCCTCCGACCAGCGTCGCCGCGATTTCGCTGTTTTGGTCTTCTCCACTGTTGCCTCTGCCTGTGTCGCCGCAGCTTCACCTTCCTTCGCCCGCGTCTCACCTTCCTCCTCCAGCCGTGACCCCTCTTCTCTCCTCTTCCCCTCTTTCCCTTTCCTTTTTATGAGTTGTTTTTTGTTCCATCGAAATGTTGATTGTTTTTTATTGTTTCTGGTTATTCTTTTCATTGTTTTTGGGTTGATTTTTGCTATGATTTTTGGGATTTTGGTTTATTATTTCTGGGTTGATTTTTGCTATGATTTTTTGGTCCTTTGCTGGAAAACATACGAAGATGAGCAGATGGGAAGAGGATCAAGGAACAAACCATCACTCCATGGTGGTTCTTGCGAACAAGAGGTTCCATTAATTCCGCCATTAATGATGACACAGAAGCAGATTTGCAGTGGGCTTGTTGCAATTTCTTCCAAATGCATAAAAGAATAGTGTAGATCGAATCAGAAGAAGTGGGGTTATGATTCAATCTGTTGGGGAGGCGCGAACGGCCGCTGCAATGTGCGGACGGAGAGGATGGTGTTGGGGTGGTTTATGGTATTATTTTTATTTTTAAAAAAAATTCATTACCTGTAGGATCGGCTGCCCTAGGTCACCTTCCTGCTACACGGGGGTAGCACTTATTCCAAAACTACATGCTAGACGCCACCCTAATCATAAGTATTGACAAAAGACATCTTAAGAATTAAAATTCAAAGGGGAGAACAAAAACACTCATAAAAAGAATAACAAAAACACAAGATATAATATCGGGAGAATATGTAAATAACTAATATCATATCTCACCAAATGATAGAAAAAACACACGTACAAAAAATGATACGGTAGCCTGTCATCAAAGAAAGAAGAAGACAGCAGCCCCAACAGTAACACTCTCATATAAGAGAGGTTTAGAACAAAAGACAAATAGGGAGAAAAAGAAATTAGGGTTTCCTCCCTTAAATTACCATAGGAGTTTAATATCTTAAATAACGTCTATGGTTTAATTTTTTTTTATTAGAATAAAGTCTTTGGTTTAATTTCGAACAACTGTGTACAAGTCTAAAAATAATGGTATAAAAACGAAAGTGTACATTGGCTTAAGATATACTCTTTATTTTTTTATAATTGGCTGACCATGAATAAAATAACTTCTCATTCTCTAAAAAAAAATTTCCACAGTATCTTCGCGCGCAATTGAATGATCTCTTTCATAGGTTTTTTTCCTTATGAAGAGTCAAAGATTGAACCATTGAGTACTTGCTTAAGAGATCCGAGCCCGTTGTCACTCAAACCAACCACATGTTGGTATTCTCTAAACCTTTTTTTTATTTTTGCATAAGAGTATCTTTTAACCGATAGTCGAAGATTAAATCTTTTTGAGGCGTAAATATCACCGAAGTGAGTTTTATCTCACCTAACAAAGTTTTTATTCATACACACGGTATGAATCAAACCTCTGACAACATGTTAAGGAACCCAGTTATCTATTAACTGTATTGAACATTATTTTTAATCATAAAAAAAATATCAACAGAAAGATAGTAATGCTTCATTTGGTTGGCAAGAACTATAAAGGAGAGAACTGGGAGACGATGGAAGTGGCAAAGAAAAAAAGAAGTTCCACGGTTTGGGTTAGCGGAGAAGGGAGAGAGGAAAGAAAAGTAACCGTGGGACACACCAAAACAAAAATCTCCCCACAGGTGGGAAGAGAATGAATAGATGGGAAAAAATGTGTTAAATATCATATTTACCCTTTTATTTTCAACAGTAAAATAAAATTATCATTATTATATGTAAGGATAAAAATGTCTTTATACCAAAAATTAACTTTTCTTTCTCTTCTTCTTTTATTTTTCTCTCAATCCAAACCATTTAAAAATTCACTTAGAGCCTATTTGGCATGCCTATTCTGCGAGCTTATAGCAGATAGCTTATAGCGAATGAGAAAGTAGCCCCGTTTAGCGAGCTCTTCTGTCACGAGCTTATGGCGTTTTTTCACGAACTTATAACGTTTTTTTCCGGACGCTACTTGAAGTAACGTTTGAGCTTATAGCGTTTCATTTTTCCCCCCACTTTTATCCTTATTATCTTAATTTAATTCTAACTTTATCCTTTTCTATCTCTTTTATGTAAAATCATTAATGAAGATGTCCTTTTATGTCATTTTATATTTTTCAGCTAGTTCAACCGCTAGTTTTACCAAACACTTCCATAGAAAATAAGTTAGTTTATCCCCTATCAGCTACCTCATCCGCTATCCGCTATAAGCTATCCGCTATCAGCTAGCTAGCTTATCCGCTAACAGTTAGTTTTACCAAACAGATTCTTATTTTCTATTCATTTTCTCTTCTCTGCTACTTCTTTTCACCCTATTTCTTTCCTCCCCTTTTCGTCTCAAAGGCAAAACACAGTGTAAAATCAATTTCATTTTGAAAAATAAAATTTACCCGAAATTATTGACACGACTCCTTATACAAGACTTCAAGATACAGTTGTGTTATTTGAACATCAAGTTTTGGATACTGTATATATTTATTTTTATCTCTTACTTATTTTTTATCTTCTTTATATACACGCAATTCAAAAATACATCATAAAACAAAAACAACATGTTGTTGTCCCATTTTATTGTCCAAAAAAACATTTCTCTTAAAGATAACGGTATAAAAAAGGAAGTGTAAATATTTTTTAGTTATACACTCTTCAACTGTACGAGTTTGACACGCAGCCAGTAATCTCATTTGGTGATCATCACTTCTCAAATAGATCCTCGACGTCCATGGACTATATAAGTGAGTAGCAACTGTGTATAAAAATCCTTTGAAGAGATCTCTGTCCATTTGACATCTCATATCATACATATATCATCATCATCGTATCCTTATTTAGTATACGTACCATTTTTATGAAGAAAAAAAGATTAGAAATAAGAACACATAATCGGTTGACCGATTGAAATGAAGCTTGCAAAAAATAAGGAAGCGGCAGATCATTGGTTCCCTTGATTTGAACAGTCCAATTGGTTGCATAAAATCAGCTTACCAGTTTAGTATAAAAAGAAAACTAAACCTCCAATGCTTCAAATTGTAAAGGGTAGCAAGCCAAATCAATTTTAAAGATCCATGTTAACCAGTGAAATTGATTAATCCATTGATTGGCCATGTTAATGTGGAAACTATGAGGTTTTAGCTAATCAATTAATGTAATGACCCAAAATGAAGGGATTGATATGTTGGTGATGAATCAGATAATATCTATAGTTTTGAGACTGAATGATATAATAATTGGTTCAAGTTCAAGAATTAGACAAGGTTATTGCTTGGTGAATGAAGGGAATCAGAAGACTAGACAAAGAACGAATCATAAATTAATGTTACATGAATTCCTCATAGGATACGTTATTAATTGTTTTGAATTTTGATTAGTTTTCCTCTCTGATCTTCAACTTGTAGGCCCTTGTGTTGTGATGGTGTTTATCATAATCTTTTCTGTTTGAAAAGATTGGAGATCAGAGTATTAAAATTTTATGAGAATTATTGTAGAAAGAATGAAAATGTGAGTGGAAAAATAAAAATAAGTTTGAGTGGTAATAGTGACTAATGACTAGTTGTAACCAGTGCTTTTAGTTACCATCATCCTGTACGTAACTCTCCCCCAACCTGTGCTCTGCTAGGATTAGTGGCGGCTGCCCCCAGGTCTTCCTGGCTTCTCACTCCAGCGCCGCCTAGAGTTCTCCCCTCCCCTGTGGAGGTTTTATTCCCCCAAGCTCTTGGGTTTTCCTCCCTTCTCTTCACTCCAACCTCTACTACCTCTTCCTCTGTACCACCACCCCATCCACCATGGCTTTCCTTCCCCCCCACCAACAACCGCCACGGCTTCCTTGCTCGAGTCAAGCCACCCACCGCGGTCCTGACCTGTAGCCCAACCCCACCAACCCGACGCTCATATCTCTGCGGCTATGAGAAACGGCCTCCACCGAAAAAAAGGAAATCTTTGAAGTTACCATTTGCTGCTCCTCCACCTTCTAATCTGGCCCCTATCCACCCTCCATCAAAGCCACCAGATGTAGGTAGAATTTCTCTTTTTGTTAGTGTTGTTAATGGTGTTGATGCAGGCTCTCTTTTGTACAGGGTGTTTTTTTGGGTAATTTGTCCTGAGATTGCACTCCAAGTGTTTGATGAAATGCCCCATAAGAGCCTGGCATTCTGGAATAACTTAGGGCGTGAAGATACAAATGTGGTTGACATCAACCTCAACATCCTCTCCACCTATCTTTTGGCCTCCGAACAAATGGTCTATTTGGACAACCTCGAGACCACATATAATCGAAACAAGCTTGCAGAAGTCAAAGAAATGATCCATAGCCGGATATGGACAAAGGCTGTGGTTTCTCTTTTCTCCTTTGTCATGGACCGTGTTTGGAACAATGTGATAGGTTGTTTGTTAGGTTCTGATATCTGGTTTGGAAATTCCCTTTTGGCTTCTCATCAATCTGTGTATTATGTTGTTTGTTTTATATAATGAAATCTATGTTTTACCATTAAAAAAACAGTGCTTTTAGTTTGGGTCTTTAGCATAACAAGATTCAAAGTTTTTCTCTTTTGCTTTTCAGGAAGAAGCAAAGTATAAGCGAAAAGAATAGGTAATAGAGAATCGATACAGTTACCTTCCCTTGCAAAAAACTAAAGGTTCTGCAGCGTTCTATTTTAGCTTATATAAATTTGTTGGTATTTATTTAAATACCATTGTTCTCTTTTTATTATTGAGAAATAATCTATGGCCAATTACATATATATTCTAAGCCGGTGGGAGAAAAATTAAGGTGAAATTTGATTCAGTAAATGTTTTATTTCTAAGTAAACTGCATTTTCGAGAATCTCATTTCTAGAAATGTTTCTTTTCTACCATCATACATGGGAATGAAATTTTCAGATTTTATTCACTCTATTTATTCTTGAGCATCTTTTATGCTCGAAAAGAATTTTTTATCTCTTGTACCAAATATGAGAATATTTTAATCCCGCATCATATTCCTAAGAATGTCAAAATATATCTGATAATGCTTACTACTTGTGTCAAATGGTGAAAGAAATGAAAAGTGGTTTTAAGAAGGTCTTGATATAAAAGAATTACCTATTTCAATGATTTGGATATTAAAAGGTGCACATATACCTCAACTAAATGGTATAAAATTATCTCTTCCCAAAAAAAACTGCACTTTAAAATCTATGCACACCGTACAGGGAAAGAAAAATATCAACAAGATGCTGAATAAGATTCATCGTATAAGCCCTATGATTCGTTCTAACGCTTTTCAATAGGAGTGTGTGCCATCTCCCTCTTTTATCGTTTATGTTTTGGCCTTAACGTATATGGCGGGAAGGCCAAACGGTGGATATTTCGACGAAGTGCCCTTCAATCAATGTTATAAAAATCGAATCGGTTATTGATTTGGTCATTGGTCGAACCAGTGAGTCGCTAGTTGAACCACATGAACCAATATATATTTATTTTGTAAATTTTATAATAAGAATATGTGTGTGTATATATATATATATATATATATATATATATATATTTGGCACTGATATATTAAAGGAGACATGTGGTCAAGTGCCACTAGTGCTTATGGAAGCCAATGGGGTGCTTGGTTTGAACATCATTTGAGCATCATGCGTGAGCGGTTAGACCCCAGGCCAAGTTTGTCAATTCAAACCGCTTCAACTGCGATTTGGTGACGTCAGCACTGGTTTAGATGCATATATGATATGATATGTTAATCAGATCGGCCATAGGTCCAGTTTTCGAGTCAACCGGTCTGACTAGTCAGTATGGTTCGAGTTTAATAACATTACCTCCAATTTTCAAAGTTTTTGTTGATAGTTGATAGTGATAAGAACAAGAAATAAAAGAAAAATATATTTAATTTCTCATCTTCCTTTATCTTTCTTTCTCTTCTAACTTTTACATTTTGTTTGATTGGATAAAAGATGAATGGAAAGAAAATGAAGGCAGAGAATATAGAAAGAAAAATCATTTTTCTCTTGTATGATTTAAAAGAGAAAAAGGCAGAGAGAGAAAAAACGTATGTAGAACCCGCACCAAAACTTTTCTCTTCTCTAGTGGGAAGAAAACGTCGGGAAGAAAGAAAATTCATCTTTTACTCATTTACCTTTCTTCTTACCCTCATGTGACACTTCTAAATTTAAATTTTTAATTAACATTTATTACATAAAAAATTAGGCTTAATTGTATTTTTCGTTCCTCAACTTTTTCAATTGTGGGATTTTGATTTCTAAAAAATTTTAATTGCACTTTTCATCCCTCAATTTTTTAAAATTGGGTAATGAAAACCTTTATTTTGATCCTTAAAAGAACTAATTTTGCACAATTTTTAAAAGTTGAGGGATGAAAAGTGCAATTAAAATTTTTTAGGGACCAAAATCTCACAATTGAAAAAGTTGAGGGACGAAAAACTCAATTAAAATTTTTAAAGGACCAAAATCGTACAATTAAAAAAATTGGGGGACTAAAAGTGCAATTAAGTCAAAATTTTATTAGTATAACATAATTCAAAAAAAAATTTGAAGCTCATTTTTTGTCATTACATAGATACCCTTGCCTCCATCCTTAATGAAAAATTATTATTGTTAATAAGAGCATAATTGTCTATTCAAGAAAAATACATTTTCTTTCTTTCCACTTTCTATGATATCAAATAAACGGACAGAGAATTTTACATTACTTTCTTTTATGTTTCTCTCGTACAAACAACCTCTAAAATCCACTTTTTTTCCTATCACTTTCTTTCTACCCCATAATCTTTCTTTTTATATTTTATCTTTTCATTTTCTTTCTCATACTCAACAAAGTATAAAAATTCAATTAAATTAAATTAATAGTTAGGCACAAAACGCAAAAATCTCTTTTTGCCAATTGCCCAATTTTATGCCAACAGGCTTTTCTAAATTTGGTGAATCCGATTTCAATTGAACCCGCGGGATGCGTATACGCATCTAGTAAGTGCTTTGACTCCAAAAGTGGACTCGATATTATTGATATTTTTTTAATTATAATATAAGTACGAAATATTCATCTTCATTAGTAATTATTAATTTCTGTCAGGAGTCTGTTGGGCATATAAGATGAGTTTTTCCTCCCAATCAGATTTTCTCAAGAGTCAAAATTCGAATTCCTAACCACTTGCTTAAGGTTTCTGAGTTCTCGTATCACTTGGATCAACCGTATGTTAGTATACCGGTGTGGTTTATAAGAACGTGCTTGGATTAATTTTAGATTTTAATTTCTCTAAGTTTAATGTTTTTTTATATAATTTAATTATTATGCACTGTCAGTGTAAAATTTTTATAGTGTTAACCAATCAGAAATCGTGATTTTAAGTGACTTTTAATATAGTTATGATATGAGTCAAACATTTTAGCTTATGTATCAATTTTTAATTGGTTGACTGTGTAAAAAATCTTTACACTGACAGTGCATACCAATTAAATACTTTTTTATATTGTTAATCAATTATAAATTATAAATTATTATATCATTAAAAATATTTGATTATTATTCTAACTATCGTAAAATTTACTTATATCATGATTTGTGATTAATTGACAGTGTAAAAAATTTTACACTGACATTTTATCAAAATTAAACTCTTAATTTTATTTAATATTCAAAGAACATATTTATTTGTATATTAATTTTATGAATTTAATTGGTATACACTTTTAGTGTAAAGATTTTTTATAATGTCTATTAATCATAAATTATCCTATCATTATACTTGATTTTTATTATAACTACCTTAAAAGTTATATAATAATTTGTGATTAGTTGAAAATGTTAAAAAATTGACACTCACATTATATCAAAATTAAACTCTAATTTTATTTACTTTTAAATTTATACAAAATAAACATAAATTTTTGTGTGAAATCCGTGCGAATATATACAAAGTTCTTTTTCTAAATATTGTTATTGCATCTTTTTTTTTGGTGGGTAGCTTCTTTCCTGAGTAAATATTTAATTTGGTCCCTGAAATTATAGGATCGTATCAACTTAGTCCCCCACATTATCAATATTCCAAAATGATCCTTGGAATTACAGAAAGTTAATCAGATTCGTCCCTCCGTTGATATTTGCATGAACTATAATGACATTAAGTTGATAATATAAGGAATGCATTTGAAACTAAGTGAATAATGTCAACGATACATTTGCTACATTTTATAATTTCAAGGATCATTTTGGAATATTGATAATATGAGAGACTAAGTTAATATAACTCTATAATTTTAGGGACCAAATTGAATATTTACTCCTTTATTCCGGTTGCCTGTTTTCCCGAATAGGTCAATGGAAAAGGGACCATAGAGGATTTGGTGCTTAGCATGATAGGAATGGATTTAGTTAAATTGAGGGTCCACAAAGCTTGTTTAATTCTCTTTGCAAAAGTCAATAAGGTCAAGGTTATCCTTGCAATAAAGATAAATATTAAGAATTTCCAAACTTTGTAACTTATAAATGACATCACAATTACATTGAAGCAAGAATAATGTTATCAATACTCTTTTTTCAACACTCTTTCTAATATTCATTGTTTGAGTGAATTTCATATAGGACCTACTAAATAGAGTAAGTTTCACATAAAATTCAGGGATACATATGAAATTCATCCAATAATAATGAATGTATTGAAAAATACGTTAAAAAAAGAATATTGATAATATTTTTTTTCAAGCAATTACTCATAAACGGCTTTAAGGAGAAATTCATGGCCAATGTATTGTTTGGTGGAAAAATGGTTTTTTTCTTACCTATTGTCTTTTCCTTGGACCAAGTTTTTTTTTAATAAAAAACCACACGCACCCACATCCACACACGGCTGATTAAATTTTTTAATAAAAAATAATGAATTTATGCACCTTTTACGTTTTTTCTTCTGGCTCAAAAAAAAACAAAACTCAATCTTCTTTTTTGAGTGAGAGAAAAACTTTATATTTATCATTCACTTCCAAATATGTTTTATAATACATATTGGTCCGAATGATAATAAGTGCAGACCTTTTAAATAAATAGTCAGATATTTGATCCCTAACTCTTATATATAAAAAAAACTTGATTGGAAGAATTCAACTATTCAATACCGTTCAGTATCTCATAGTATTAATTTTCGTAATTGCATGGGAATATCCTGAACAAAAAAAAAAACTGCAGTATGTTTTACAGTACTGATTTTTAGTATCTATACAAGTTTCAATAACCAACAATACATTTTATATTAGGATTTAATTGATATATAGTATCAGTATAAAGATTTTTTACACAGTCAACCAATCAGAAATTGTCACATAAACAAAAACGTTGGACTGTTATACTAACTACCTTAAAAGTCATCCATACCATGAATTTTGATTGATGGATAAGGTAAAAAATTTTACACGGATAATATATAATAATTAAACTCTTTATATTAACCATGGATTTATTTCAAAAAAAAATTAACCATGGATTAAGGAGCCGTCTAATACGCACCCGTTAGAATCAAATGCAGCGTAAATGATTTGCGTTCATTTGTTTGACTTTCGATAGAGTGGTAACTTAATACTGATTGACCCAGTTTTTTTTTTTTTAATCAAATGAATATTTGTAAAGTGATCCAACGTGTTTTTTCATTCTCTTTCCACCTTTCTTTTCTTTACTATGCCCGGTCCACTATCGCCCCATCACCTCATCTCCATCGCCAATGTGTTGCGCCACACCATCACCTCTCCCCCGTTTGTTTTTTCTCTTGGTTAAGTTATTTGAACTTCAGATTTTAAATATCATATATAATATCCTATTTTTTTTATTTTTATGTTTTACTTATTTTTTATCTTCTTTATATAAATAAATTTTAAAAATATATCAAAATAACAAAAAAGCACCGTATATTATCTATATTTGAATGTTCAAAAACCATTTCTATTTTTGTTTCTTCCCTCTTTCTTCTTCTCACCCAATGCCGGATTGTCATTTCCGCCACAACAAGAATTTGACCAAATAGAGAAAATTATATATGAATTTATATTAGTGAATGATAAATTATATATTTAATTTTGTCTCTAATTTATAAAATGAAAAATTTGTGACTAATTTATTTTTTTTTTTAACAGAGAGGAAAATAATTTTGTCTCTAAGAAAAATGCCACGATATATCAAATTTAAGGGATAAGGTTTCAAATTATTCAAATTTAAAAAGAGATATCCATAATACATTTTATTATGTACACACCTTAAATGGATTATTAAACTATAATAAATAAACTACCTTAAGAATTATAATATAGCTAAGATTTTGAAAACAGTATTTAAAGTTAGAAAATAGAAATTCATATAAGTTGTGGCATTTTTGTAATTAAGTTAGATAAATGATCTTTTCTCGTTAAACAAAACACTTAAATTAAAAACATTCATAAAATATAGAATAAAGAAATTTCTAGTGCATAATATTATAAAGTGCTTTTTTTTTCAATATTGTAATATTCTCATATTTGTTTTAAGTTTTAAAAAATTATTTTTTGATACTTTTTATTCCCAAAAATATTATTTGTACATGATTTGTTCACTTATTGTTCCTATCTTAAAGGATAAGAATTTAACATTCCTATGAGAATAAAACTCAACTAATTTTAAGGATATAAACATGATAATATGACATTGGTTAGAGTCCAAATATCCTTTTTTGTGTGTATTTAGGATCCAAATATCATTTATACACCCTAAAATTATAGTAACGGACTTTACCCTGCGGTTGAGATCCTCTACATTTCTTTTTCCATTTTCCCTCTCCATTACTATAGTTTTAAGGATATAAACATGATAATGTGACATTGGTTAGGGTCCAAATATCCTTTATACACCCCAAAATCATAGTGACGGAGCTCTATGAGAGGATCTTTACCCTAACTTTTCACTCTCACCTCATTTTACCATAATTATTTGTATTATTAATTTTTTAAAATTTTAATTTAAATAAATTATTAAAACATTCCTAGGAATTTAAAATATTATTAACTGAAGAATAATCCTAGTTAATAAATTTTTTATTTTTTTTGGTTACACTTAGTTAATAATTTTAATAATATTCCTAGTTAATAATTTAAAATATTATTAACTGATAATTTCTCTTTTTTTTTTTTTTTGACTGAAAACTGATAATTTATCTTAAACATGGGGGATTATTATAAGTTAATAATATTCCGAAACAGTGGGCATATGCCATATTGATTCAGTGACTGTTTGGAATTATTATTATTTGGATAATAATGGATGATTATTATTATTATTAGTATTATTAAAATAGATTATAATAAAATCGTTTTATGTTCGATTGTGTTTGTTAAAAAATAATTTTAAGATAATTTATTTCATTTATGATATGTAGTTATATGTTTAATAATATTTAATAATTTATTGATTTCAAAATAATCTAACAACTTTTTAAATAAGTTTCAAACTTATAATTTTTTTAAAAACAATTTTTTCTCAAAAAAACTGATGTTTTGCATTTTAATCAGTTTATCCAAACATATAAGCTTCTACTGACAAACAATTTTTACCATCAAAAATAGTTGAATGGGTAAAAATTAATCTTATCCAAAAACATACTCTCAATTGCTTTATTCATTAAAATGTTTGAATCTTATCATAATTATTTTATAAGTCATACATAAAATAACTTGTGATGGACTAATAGTATAAAAATTTTCATCCTAATAATATATCAAAATTAAACTCATATATATATATATATATATATATTCATGACTTTTTATATAGTTATTTAAAAAATTAAATATTTTCAATAATATAAAATATAATATTAGGTACTAAAATAAAAAACTTTGTTTAGTAAAAAAACATAAAAAACTTTGTTTAGTAAAAAAACATAAAAAACTTTTTTTATGGAAATATATTAATTTTATTTATATATAATTTACCGCATAATTTAATATCCATTAATTACCTCATAATATAAAATACATTAATATTTAATATCAATTTACACTCGTATCAATATACTAATATTGTTACTATAATTCTTAATCAGTGTTAAAAAAAATGTTTATCTATATCGTTACCCAATCGAAAAAGTGTTTGAAGTGAGTGTTTGGGTGGAAGGTGAAGAGTATTAGAACTGCGTTTGCCCCTTATCAAATATGATTTGAGTAAAAATTGAGATATTTGATTATTATTAGACAAAATTGATTTTGTCTTCAAACGTGATTATAGTAGAAGCTTTGGAAATTAGCTTTCGTCATAGGTTAAAAGGTTTACATCAAACTTGCTTTCAAAATAAAAATATTCAAATATAAATAACTTTACTTTAAACTCAATTGTAACTAAATCACTTATATAATATCAATTTCGTTCAAAATCACATTTATCAAAAGTTCATCAAAAGACACACTTAGTTAGTAATGTGTTGTTCCAAGTTGAATGAACTTATCCTTTAAACGTGTGGTCTTAGGTTTTGATTCCTAAATTCATATGTATGAATGAAATGGGAGTGACTCCTCTCATATTAAAAAAAAAAAACATGAGGAGCATCAGAGAGTTTTATTCTTAATTCTTATTGTTTAATCATCTTATCCCCAATTTTAAATATATATACTCTCTCCTTTAACATATTAAATTAGATAAGGGATTGCAATTCAACATTAAAAAACAATAATATAATGAGATCCATTCCCGAATAATATACTATTGAAAGAAGTTTCTGGTTAGCGATCTGATAATTCTCCAAAGAGATTAATCTCTTACATACTAAATTATAATTTTGGAAAACAAAAAAAAAAGTAATCAGTCAGAAAGAAAGAAGAAAAAAAAAAAAGGAAACGGTAGAAAATGAATTAAATTACCAAACAATAAAATAAAAGCGAAAGATAAGTGAATTTTTTGATACTTTATGTATAATTTTATCCTATCTAATTGATTCAATCAAATGATAAAAATTATTTGACTTAATTCATTAATACGACTATTTAATTGAGGTAAAGTATTCTAATTGGACAAAATAATTTTTATCCTAAAATTATTAGGGATATCAGATAAAACACCTAAAAATAAATAAATAAATAATGATAAAAAATAAATTTATTTTTTAGCGGATTCGAAAGGGGGTTTGAATATAGTTTATAAGAAGGGTTGAATTCCGCTACCACACTTTCTCTCTCTATCTACCTCTTTTTTCTTTTCTCTCTCTCAAGGTTCTCTTTGTCCCTTATCGTTTCATGTTCTCACTTTCTCGCCCAAGAAGCCGATAGAAAATCTCCGAGAAAATTTTCCACAGAGAAGAGAGGCACACTGTCTATGCTATAGACAGAGAAATCTCCTTTTCAAGTTTGAATCCAGAATCCATGGCTTCTGCTTCCGCACTGTTTATGGCGACTTTCTTCGATATAAATAGCCGCCTCTGAATTTATTCTGTATCTCTGTTTATCGTTATACTTCTTTAACTGTGAAATCCCTAGGTTTTCGTTTTCCGCGTGTTTGGAATCTTTGTTTTTTCGAGATTTTGATTTGTTCCGCGGGAAGCCCTAGATTGTTGCGGCGCGGTGATTTGGTGTCCGCCTACGGTTTCTTGTTCGATCTTTGGGCGAAGAACCTTTCAAATCGGCGTTTATTTTAGCTCCGTGCGGCATTGTGAACCCTAGATTTGGTGAATTTAGTGTGTGGTTGGATCTGGAGTTGGAGATTGTGTGGATTGGTTTGCCTTGGTTCCGTTGTGCTGTTTGTTTGGTGAATACGGTTTTTCTTTTTGGTTTTGCCGTGGCTGCCCATACTATTGGGTTGATTTTGATGCCGCCTGAACCGTTGCCTTGGGATCGAAAGGACTTCTTCAAGGAGAGGAAGCACGAGAGGGCTGAATCTTTAGGCTCTGTTGCCAGATGGAGAGATTCTTCTCATCACCGAGACTTCAATCGATGGGGATCCCCCGAGTTCCGCAGACCACCAGGTAAGTTTGATATTCGATTATGGTTGATGTTTTGGAACGAAATCTGTGTTTATTTAGCATTTTGATGCGTTTTCTTTTACTAAAGAAAAAAACCCACTGATTTTTTTGCTAGGTTTTATTTTTCTGGATTTTTTTTCTTATTCTTGGAAAAATAATGCACAGATTTTTTAGTGGTTTAAGATTTGGTTGATTTTTTTCTCCGTATTTGATATGTTATTGATAGTGAATCTTGTGTTGATTTTTGAAGATCTGTGCCTGTATTTGTTGTTATCGGAATGTCTACTTTAAGAAGGTGTATTTCTTCGAAGGATTTACTATGCTATTTTTTTTTTGCCTTTTTTATGGGTACGAGAACATACACTTGGCTTGTTTTGATTTTTTTTCTTTTTTTCTTTAAATATTTTCTGAAGGTCACGGTAAGCAGGGTGGTTGGCACCTGTTTTCGGAAGAATCTGGTCATGGGTACGCAATTTCTCGGTCCAGCAACAAGACGCTGGATGAAGATGGGCGGCCATTGGTTTCACGAGGGGATGGAAAATATGGCAGGAACAGTAGGGAAAATAGAGCACCCTTTGGCCAGAGAGATTGGAGAGGACATTCATGGGAAACCACCAATGGTTCTCTAAATTTGTCCAGGAGAACACCGGATGTGAATAATGACCAGAGGTCAGTTGATGATGCCCTGACATATTCCTCTCATTCACATTCTGATTTCCTAAACACTTGGGATCAGCACCACTTGAAAGACAAGCATGATAAGATGGGTGGCGCCAATGGGTCGGGAACAGGCCCGAGATGTGATAGAGGGAATTCTCTGGGTTCAATTGACTGGAAGCCACTTAAGTGGACCCGATCTGGAAGCTTGTCATCACGAGGCTCAGGTTTTAGCCACTGTAGTCGCTCGAGGAGCATGGGAGGAACAGATTCCTATGAAGTGAAGGCCGAGTTGCAACCCAAAAATGATATTGCTAATGAGTCGCATTCAGGGGAAGCTGCTGCATGCGTTACATCTTCTGCACCATCCGACGATACAACTTCTAGAAAGAAGCCCAGGCTAAATTGGGGTGAGGGGCTTGCTAAGTATGAGAGGAAAAAAGTTGAGGGCCCTGATGTAAGTGCAAACAAAGATGGCCCTGTCTTGTCTACTAGTAATATGGAGCCTTGTAATATCCTCGGTCCCAGCGTAGCAGATAAAAGCCCAAAAGTTACAGGATTTTCAGGCTGTGCATCTCCTGCAACTCCATCCTCTGTTGCCTGCAGTTCCTCCCCAGGTATGTTGCGGGAGACTCTTTGGTAGTGTTTCAAACCTTTTTAACCCTTCAGCTGATGAGTTATAAGAACAAAATGGCAATTTTACTTGTCGAAGTATTTACTATAGTGAAGTAATATTTGAATTAGCAATGTGGTAAATCTTGCTATATCATATTATCATATAGAGTTGTAGTGAATAATACTCTGGTCAATTCTTTTACTACTCGCTGGTTTTTTAGCTGCCATTTTAGGACTGGATTGGGTAACTTGGCTTCATTGATGTTTTCTTTGTTCTCTGTCGGTTGTGTTTTCTTTTAAATTTAAGGGTGATCTCTTATCCTCCTAACTTTTTTTGTAATCATCTTTTTCTGCCTGAATGAATTTATTCTTTTACTAAAAAAATCTGTTTAGGATCTTCTTCCTTGATTAATCAATGTTCAGAAGAATTGATATTTCAACAGGTGTAGTGTTGCCTTCAGTTTCTGACTTATGTTAAGATACTGTTTCTTGAACATTTCTTGTACCCTGGCTTCTGTTTTGGAAAATAGGCAACATGGATAGGAGCATGACATTTTGTCGGAGAATTACAATTCAGAATATCTGCAGTGGGCATATTTCCATTTTAAGATGAATATCCCAAAAGAGTGGTTAATCATCACATATTAATCATCTTTGAACACTCTTAACCACTTTTCTGGTTAATAACAGTGTAGTTAGTATCGTAAGATATGAATCGCGAAACGTCACGCTTCCAACACCCACCGATGTTAAAAATGAAGCTGAATCGTGCGATGAATTTGTGTATCGCATGACTCGCGATGCAGATTCGTTCTGGACAATTTGCGAAACCTCAGAACTGTTTGCTGGGTCGTGCTCAAACGGGTCGGGTCTGTGCGACCCAGATTTTGGAAAACTGTTTTTTGGGCTTTTTTTGTTCTGATTTTTAAAGGGGAAGGAGACAAGTGCCGAAAATGACCTTCCTTTTTATGACCAGGGTATTTAATTATTTCCTAACCCTAAAATTAGATTAACGTCACTGCCACTTCAGTTTGCCGTATCCCAAATTGCTGTGTCCTATATTTGTCTCCTTGTGTCCTCTTTTTCTCTCAAAAACACTTTTCAATTGCTTGTTGGTCCCCCTTTGTCTCTTTCTACCAATTTTTTAATAATTTTCTATGTCTTTATCATTAATTTGCTATTTTTTGTTTTATTATGACTTGAATATTGATTCATTTTGAAGTTTTTATTTTAGTTTATTGGTTATTTAATGAGTTATTTCACTTTAAAATACTAATAAAATATAATTTATGTATTTGTTATGTTACGATTCATGATTCGATTCGATTCAAGATTCCTAAAATAGGTCTACTGATTCACGATACGAATCTGATTTGATTACCATGGTTAATAATTGTTAATTGGAAATATATTTTGTGAGGATATCCTATATTTTAGTTATCCTATTTCTTTGTTTTTGTTTTTTTTTCTGACAAGGATAATTTTTTCGAGCCTGATGAATAATGCTAATTAAGATTTTCCCCTCAATACTCCCGTAATATTAGTCAAAGTGTAATTGTTGTATTATATATTATTTGTTTTTTCTTTTATCTATTATTTATTTGCCAAAACCTAACTTTCACCTTTTAGCAGGTGTGGATGATAAATTATTTGGAAAGACTGCAAATGGGGACAATGATGTTAGTAATTTGACTGGTTCACCTGTTCCTGGATTCCAAAATCAACTGCAGAGATTTTCTTTTAATTTAGAGAAATTGGACATTGACTCCTTGAATGATTTGGGATCTTCAATTATTGAGTTGGTACAATCTGATGATCCAAGTTCTGTGGATTCTGTTCCAGTGAGGTCAACTGCAATGAATAAGTTGCTGATATGGAAAGCTGACGTTTCGAAGGTATTGGAGATGACTGAATCTGAAATTGATTTACTTGAAAATGAACTAAAGTCTCTAAAATCCGAATCTGGGGATAGATGTCCATGCCCAGAAGCAGCATTGGGCTCCCAGATGGTAGTTAACAATGAAAAATCTTGTGAAGAACATGCTGGAGTCTCTGATAGGGTCACTCGGCCAGAACCTTTGAAAATTTTTTCTTCAGATGACACCAATGTGGACATGATGCCTCACTCAACTAATTTACATAGCATTCATGAAAATGGCAAGGAAGAAGATATTGATAGTCCTGGAACAGCTACGTCTAAATTTGTAGAGCCTCTGCCTTTGACTAAAGCAGTTTCTTCATGTGATACCAGGAGATATGATAACTTTTCTGGGGACTTGGATGCTATTCAGTCTACAGCCATGAAATGCTTAGTTCCCTGTACTACTAGGAAAGATGCTTGTGTATCTGCTTGTGGCGATAGCAATACATCTATGGAGGCAAAAGATGGCATGAATGCTACTTCTGGTGCAAGCTTATGTCGTATCACTGAGGATAATTTATATAATGCAATTATTTCTTCCAATAAAGAATCTGCAAACACAGCGTGTGGAGTATTTGCTAAGTTATTGCCCAACGAATGTTGTAACATTGGTAATACGGGAGCTACCAGTCACTCATCCTCCCATACACTCATTATGGAAAAATTTGCAGAGAAAAAGCGGTTTGCAAGATTTAAGGAGAGAGTTATCACACTTAAGTTCAAAGCATTGCATCACCTGTGGAAAGAAGATACGCGCTTACTGTCCGTAAGGAAATGCCGCCTAAAATCTCACAAGAAACATGAACTAAGTGTGCGATCTCCCTGTAATGGTAATCCGAAGAATCGATCTTCCATTCGTTCTCGTTTTCCCTTTCCTGGTATGAATCTCTATCAGTTCTTTCTGTCCCTGTGATTTTGCATTGTCTTTCTTTGCATAATTAGGTCAGCTAGGAGATTTGGCTTTTTAGTCTTTTGGGATGTTTTTATATTTTGATTTTGATACGTTTTATATACTATGTTTGTTTGTACTCGGTGCTTGTTTGGTATGCTTATCTCCTGGTGATCTCAATACTTGAAAGAGGATGACTCTGCATTGATTATTTTAATCAGTCGGATTTCTGTGTTAGTATACCAATTTTTCTGTCAGCCTTGTTTATTGATTGACATGCTCTAAAATTCATATTGAATATTTGATTATTGCAGCATTATATCGATAACTTGGTATCTCGCGAACCAACCACTGGATCTTTCTAGTGTTGCACTGCTGTTAAGTGTATTAGGATGTAGGCAGCGGGGTTCAGTTGAGTTGTGTCAGTAATGACTGGTTATTTGTTAGTATAGAAATAGAAGTTTGTTTATATAAAATATGCTTGTATGCTCTGTAAGAGCATAAGATTTTTGGTGTTCAGCATATTTATTCTTTTGCGGATTATTTTTTTGATAAATGTGCTTAAAGGATTGGTGAGCTGTTTTGTTTGATTTATTTATTTATTTTAATTTTAATCTGCTTATCCACAATTTTGTTGTTGTTCTTTCCATTAAATTAATAATAATTCCTCTGTTCAATAAATAGATGAAATAAATAGCTTCACAAAAAATTGTGAGGCATGATGGTCTCGTTAGTATCTAGGATTTATTTTTATTAAGATGTTTGTCTCTTTTAGATGCTTTTGATAAAGGAACAACAGAACAAAATTCTCTGGGAAGAAAAATAAATCACATGAATGGTGATCGGATTGATGATAAAATAGAATCCCTGTTTCGGGCGTCCTCTTAGAAATTCTAAATTAATCTATTTTTTAGATGCTATTAATGAAGGAACCAAGGGAACAAAATTCTTTCGAAAGAAAGAGAACACATGGATGGTGATTGGATTGTTGATTAAGTATAATCCCTGTCTCGAGCATTGATACATTCACGATAGAACAAAGGATTGATCAAATCCCTCTTTGGTTGGATTGGTTGGTTCTCTAAATTTTGTTGAATGTATGGTTCCAATATTTTTGGAATCAACCAACCTCGGTTTGGTTTGATCCCAAACTTGAAACCAATCCAAACTAGCTCCTGCTCTCCCCTACAGTGGAGAAGTCTTGCAGTAGAGTTAAAGTTCAATGCAAAATTTGTATGTTGTTTGTATGTAAGTTTAAACGTGCTAGTGTTAGTCATGTCTATTGGCACATTTTACCATCCAAACTGACTTTGTTGCTAGCAATCAATCTAAACATGCATCAATAGAATGTCAGATTGTTTTACTGAAATAAAAAAAGCATTCTTCCAGTGAATGCAATAAGGTGCCTTCAAATTTAGGATATACTTTGTTTGAATTGGGGTTGGATTGTAGATATGATGCTGAAGTATGGGGGTTAATGGATCTCTGGCTAGTTTAACTGCTGGAGTGTTAAGAAACCTATAAAACGGCAGGAAATTTGGTTGTACGTGTGTGGCATTAATTGTTCATTAGTAGTCTTGGGCTTGTATGAGATGCTCTTATGTGAATCCAGCTTGGTGATATATGTCAATGTGCAACTTTGCTTGTGTTTGGTCATGGTGTGCAGTACATACATATCGGCTTCATTCTGTTCTTGATACTTTACCTTGTAGAGTTGGTTTTCTCCTGGACTGGTTCCTTGTCATGTTTGGCATTACTTTTCTCTGGTTAACATTCCTGTTCATCTTTGTTTGCTGAAAGGTGGGTAGCTTGAGTTTTATGTTGTGTTGATGAAAATAGTTGGCAGGGTTATGTACTGGCATGATAAAAATTTAAATAGGTTGAGGTTTGATAGTGAAGAAAGGTTTGTTTTGTAGAAGCAATTTGAATTGTCAATATAAAAGGTTAAAATCATCACTGAGTTGGAGATGCTGATTCGGTTTTTTGTGTTATAATTGTTAAGTGCCAAAGTCCTACATCGGTTGAGTGTATGAGCCAAGAATCATTTATAATAACTTAGGCGGCCCTCCCTTTATGAGCTAGCTTTTGGAGTGGAGTTAGACCCAATTATTCTAACATGGTATCAAAGTCTACCATGATGTTTGGTCTCCTGTAAATGTCCAGCCGTGCAAATTTCACGCTCCAGATGTCCAGTCCTGGACGTGAGGGGTGTGTGTTAAGTGTCAAAGTCCCATATCGGTTGAGTATATGAGCCAAAAACCATTTATAATAACTTGGGCAACCCTCCCTCTTTGAGCTAGCTTTTGGAGTGGAGTTAGGCTCAATTATTATGACAATAATTATGTCTCTTAAATTTCAGGATTAATTGATGGTTTTTCCGTCACATAAGTTATCTTCAATGCTGAATGGTTTTCTGTCATGTACTGATGTTTTAGGTTGACATGTGACATATATTTTATAGTTGCTTGTTCTGCCCTAATTTATTTAGCCTTTTTTTGTGATGTAACGAAGCTTTTTTTTTTGTTTTCCTCTTCACTATCTGCAACAGGACATCATCTAAGCTTGGTTCCAACTTCTGAGATGCTTAATTATACAAGCAAATTGCTTTCAGAACACCAAGTTCAAGTTCAACGAAACACCCTGAAGATGCCAGCATTAATCTTGGATGAGAAGGAGAAGATGGTTTCTAAGTTCATATCTAGCAATGGGCTGGTTGAAGATCCTTTGGCTATTGAGAAAGAAAGGGCTATGATCAATCCTTGGACATCAGAAGAAAGAGAAATTTTCTTGGAGAAATTTGCTGCCTTTGGAAAAGATTTTCGGAAAATTGCTTCTTTCCTTGACCACAAAACCACTGCTGACTGTGTAGAATTCTACTACAAAAATCATAAATCTGAGTGTTTTGAAAAAATTAAGAATCAAGATGTTGGTAAGCTAGGGAAGTCATTTTTAGCAAAAACTGACATGGTGTCAGGTAAAAAATGGAACCGTGAAGTGAATGCTGCTTCACTTGAGATCTTGAGTGCAGCTTCAGCGATGGCGGATGGCATTTCAGATAATAAAAAATTGCGTGCTGGAAGTCTCCTTTTGCGGGGATATGGTAATGGAAAACCATCGCGGCATGTGGATAGCATCATGGAGAGATCTAGCAATCTTGACATTCTTGGGGATGAAAGAGAGACTGTTTTTGCAGCTGATGTATTGGCTGGCATATGTGGTTCTATTTCGTCTGAGGCTATGAGTTCCTGCATAACAAGTTCAGTTGATCCTGTGGAAGGTGACAACGATAGGAAGTTCCTGAAAGTGAACCCTTCATTCAAACAACCCTTGTCGCCTGATTGTACTCCGAATTTTGATGATGAGACTTGTTCTGATGAGAGCTGTGGTGAAATGGATCCTACTGATTGGACAGATGAGGAGAAGGCAGCCTTTCTTCAGGCTGTATTATCTTTTGGTAAGGATTTCACAAAGATAGCGCGGTGTGTAGAAACCAGGTCCCAAGAGCAGTGCAAAGTTTTCTTCAGCAAGGCTCGAAAATGCCTTGGATTGGATCTCATGCGCTCTACACCTGCAAATGTTGGATCCCCAGTGAATGGTGATGCAAATGATGGTGGGAGTGACACAGATGATGCATGTGTTGTAGAGACAGGCTCGGTTGTTGGCAGTGATAAGTCTGACACTAAAACAGATGAGGACATTCCTTCTGTCATGAACACATACCATGATGAATCCAATCCTGTGGAAGCTAGGAACCTGTCAGCTGAATTGGACGAATCAAAGGAATTTAATGGGACAGAAGTAGATCTTGAAGATGTAAATGTGGTTTCTGATGGTTGTGCAATTAAGGGTGAATCTAAACCGGGCTCTGATGGTACTGAAGTTGTCTTGGACAGCTCTGATAAGTCTGGTTCAGTCAGTGGACAGGCAGCTATAATTATGTCAGATAGCACTGAAGTTGGAAAAGATACAGCAAATAAATTGGGAGGTGTAGTTACACAGTTGATTTCTGCTCTGGAGATAATTGAACCATGTGAGTCTAATTCTGTTGCTGAGGATAGACTGGTTTCTGAGGTTTCTTCTGTGGGTCTTGGAAATGGATTGGAGAGGCAAAGAGTATCTTCACCCCGAGGTCTTGATGATAGAGACGATAAACATGTAGTTGAATGGAAAAGGTCAGTGCAAGATTCAAGTACAACAGTAAATGCTTCACTTCCATCTGTGAGCAACTCCTGCTCAGTATTGAGTTTTGATACTGAAAATAAGCATGTTTCCCTTGGAAAGCCTCATATCTCAGCACTGTCTATGGAGGATCATCATGCAACTGCAAATTTAATTTTGCAAAATATTGCTGCTGCTAATGTTCAATGTGAGAAAACAGGTAGCCAAGATCGACTGTCCTCTACTTGTGATTTTCAAGGAAGTAGAGATATGCGTTGTCATAATTCCATTAGCAATGGTGACCATCAGGTTCCTGTTCCTGGGAACCATGTTGAGGCCGTTAGCATCCTCCAGGGCTATCCCTTGCAAGTCCCCATTAAGAATGAAGTGTGTGGGGATATGAATTGCAGCAGTTCAGCAACTGAGTTGCCTCTTCTGTCCCAAAAGATTGAACAAGCCAATGATCATTTCAAAACAAGGTTACGATATTCGTCAGATACAGAAAAAACATCCAGAAATGGTGATGTGAAACTGTTTGGAAAGATACTGACCAATCCTTCATCCACCCAGAAACCTAATTTGACTTCGAAGGCAAGTGAAGAAAATGGTACCCATCATCCCAAGTTAAGCAGCAAGTCTTCTAGTCTGAAATTTTCTGGTCATCATAATGCTGATGAAAATTTGAAAATTTTGAAGTTTGATCGTAATGATTATCTTGGCCTTGAAAATGTTCCCGTGAGGAGTTATGGTTATTGGGATGGGAATAGAATACAGACTGGTCTCTCGTCATTGCCTGATTCTGCCATCTTGCTAGCGAAGTATCCTGCTGCCTTTGGTAATTATCCTACATCTTCTGCAAATTTGGAGCAACAGTCGTTGCAGGTATTTGCCAAGCATAATGAACGGCACCTGAATGGTGCATCTTCTTTTACAACTAGAGACATCAATGGCAGCAATGCCTTTATTGATTATCAGATGTTTAGAAGTAGGGATGGTCCAAAGGTTCAGCCATTTATGGTAGATGTGAAGCACCGCCAAGATGTGTTCTCTGAGATGCAGAGAAGAAATGGTTTTGAAGCAATCTCTAGTTTACAGCATCAGGGGAGAGGAATGGTGGGAATGAACAGCATTGGAAGACCAGGGATTCTTATGGGAGGATCATGCAGCAGTGTCTCAGATCCTGTGGCAGCAATCAAAATGCAGTATTCCAATTCTGACAAGTATGGTGGTCAATCCGGGAGCATCACAAGAGATGATGAATCTTGGGGAGGGAATGGGGACTTAGGCAGGTAGTAGATGTTCTCAGCGGCAAACATCTCTTTTTTGCCGCACCCTGTATAATAGTTTTTGTTATTGCTCATTACAGTGTAGGGTCAATTTAATGGTTCTCAAGCCCGTTTTTTTGGTATTATATTTAGGTGCTTTTAATATGGCAGCAGCTTTGTATTTGTAGTATTTGATTTGATGAAAATACAGAAATAATCGCTGAAAAAGTTAGGAGGGGCGATTGCCATTGCCATGCCATTCTGGATCCCTTGTCGACATCACTGCTCATTCTAACAATCACCTGGCTGTTTGGAAGCCCGGATGTGTTTCAAGTTTTGACGATTCTGCTGGAGGTACCTCAAGTTTTATTAGTTTATTCTTTCGTCTCTTAGTGAAGATAGAAATGGAATCGATGGTTTTGCTCTCTATTTCGATAATGTGAGTGAGACTGAGGAGCAGCTTTTCAAGTGCCAGAGTTGGGAATTGCGTATATCTGGTTTTCCACTAACAGATTGGGTCGGTACCAGTTAATGATTGAGGTATTTGTCTTGGGTCCACCAAGACAAGGTATTTTTATGCTATATGGAGTTCCTCTCTATTGGTAGATGTTCTGCTATACCCTCACAAGTCACAACTACTTAGATTAATATTAGACATATATTTAATCTCCTAAATTTAACATGTCTCAGACGATTATACCTATGTTAGGCAGCCGTAACTTTAAGGCTTCGTTGGATGGCAAGCTGTCACGATGACCAAATAACGTGAAGCTGAAGTTACTAAGATTTGATAGGTGATCGTAGTAGGCCATCATCTTTTTCTGCGTGGGGAGGCCCATAACAGAACTTACAAGTTGTTGCAATCTTGGGCAATTTTTTAATTTCAATATTTCAAATCTCGGTTTGAAAGGTTCGCCAGTACGCAAAATAATTCGAATGGTCTGCCGGTAAGCAAAATATGACAGCACAATTGTTCTGTTGGTTTGTTATCCTTGCAGCGACATGAGTTTGAATGCAATCATAAAGCAAATCTATAACGATGGAATTTGGGATTGATGTGCTCGAGCACTGGGTCTTATGGTACATCAATTTTAGTAACATATAGTTGACAAGATTTTCACCTGACAGGCTGATTGACCTGTCTAGAAATAATGGTTTCAGATCATTTCAACATAAAATAAGCATCTTAGCATATGACAAGGTATTATTCGAGTTCCACAAAAAAGAAATGACATTAAAATATCATACTTACAGCAAATTCATTGGCTATATGTGGCTACGAAAGTATGCACAGAGTTTGAAACTGTCTTAAACTCAGCCTTGTGATTGACACAGTAAACATTCAGTGTTGTGGTTTCCAGAGATTCGCAAATTTAAATTACAGATCATGCCTAATTTGCTATAATCACAAGGTTTCCACTTTCACTCCAATGTAATACAGGGAAGAGAGCTCATCTTCAGACTGTGGAGAAACTTCTTAAATATACCCTGTTCTCCACAGCCAGCCAACCAACTGCAACAGCTCAAGCAGATGTCTGTTGCGTAATACCAATTTTCTTAACTTCTTCCGCTGTCTGGAGGATGGAAGGAAGGGGTGCAATGATTTCAATAACCTGCAAAAATTTCAATTTTGGAAACCGAAACCAGTGATACATGTCTAGCCATATCAGTAATAATCTTGCATAATAGGGTAAAGAAAAAATAAAGCTACTGTATTACTTATTTAGAATTATTATAAAAGTATCCATGCATAATGTAACATCAAGAGGAAATCTTTCAATGTTTGAATGGTGCAGAACACCAATAACACCAATTGGTCCAATGAAGACCATGAAACTGAATGGCATAAAGCAAGTCATATGCACTCATTTAAAATGACACAATCAAATCGAAATGGCGCAACTTTTGGCTCTTAAATCAAGAGATTAAAACCAGTCCTAGGATGATGAATTCCATTCCTATATTACTGGTCATACGATCTATGAATTTGCACAACTATCATTAACAATTGATATTTGATATTGATAACTCTATACCTCATTAGTAATCGGATGGGAGAGAACTAATTGATGTGCATGCAAATAATACCCACAATCTCCAGGAACTGGTTTACTAGGCCTCTGATAACCCCTATAAAGAGAGCAGCAATGTAAAACACAGACCAAATTTCAAATCAAATTATTATTTTTCTAAACAATGAAGTAAAACATATTGAACTGCCAAAAGAAAGGAGTCAAGGGGTAATCCAACTTTTTATATGGTGGATTGATGCTCAAATCAAGCTTGTAGGTTCTTATAGAAGCACCCAAAAAGAAACGGGTTATTATTTTAAGTTGAAACAAATAAATGCAAATAAAGATGTGCGGCTGCCGTGGGACCAAATTGACGAACTTTTTAGAATTGCACTATTGGAGTTGAGAGTTGTTTAAAGTAGTATAAAGTAAAAAGTGGTGATGTAATATGGTGGGGAAGTTAAGCAACTTCAATCCGTTACACCCTTGGAGATGTTCTAACTGCTGGTTAAAAGTTAAAATGGATATTAGATAATTGCCATTGTATTCAATTTGAACACCTATTTCTAGCAGAGGGTTGTTTGTCCTCATAACTCAACATACTTTCACTGAAGTATGTCATATAAAAAACACGTGTTACACAAAAATAGTGGCTATAGAAAAGAAAGAATGAAAGCAAATAACAGGGATGTCCTTAAACATTTTGGATGAGGTAGGAAGCGGTAGGGTATTTTACATTCCATAACACGGTACTTACAAATTTGCTTGAATTCCCTGTAATCATTGTACAACAGAGAACTTGAAATAATCTGTAACTATACAGAAGAAAATGGTGTTCATGGAAGTACCTTATAATATAAATTCAAGCACTTACCCATCTTCCGCAAAACTCTCATCCATAAAGTCACAATCTAAGCATTTTGGTTGCCCACCAACAGCATAAAGGGGATCACCTGCAAGAAAAGGCATAGGAAAATATAAATGTACAAGACTAGGGCATTCATACTTTCTGACTAGTTCAGAATTAGTGATCACACATGCAGTTAGGACAAGACTCACAAGAACATAATGTGAGTGCCCTCATTATGTATATTGCATGGGAAGAGGACCAGGAACACCTTCAAAGACTGTTTTATATGTATATAAGATTCAAGAAGTCAAGATGCACAGAAGTATGCTGTTGCTGTCTATCTAATCTCTCATCATGTTTGGAAATGAGAATATGCAATCCTCAAGATGTGTAGGTGCAACCCATGTTCTAAGAGACAGATTTGTATGAGAAAGCTTGATTTCAATGAAGTTAAAACCACACAGCCAACAAGCTAGGATAATCATATCCCTAACTAAACAAACGATAAAATAACCAACTTAAAAACTTAAAAATTCCCAAATCATAAACCTAATTACCAAATTGAAACCCTAATAAATAATCATTTCATTCTCCATTAATAACACTATTACATTGGTATAGGCTTTGCTAAATTTGGCGTTTATAAACAGAACGGGAGCAAAAAAAATATTCAAGAGTCAAATTATTTTACGTCGAAGTTTATGGATGAAAAGTGCATTTTACTATTTAGCCGCAGAATTGAAGCTTGAAGGCTTATCATGTATTTGAGTCATTATTGATAAACTTGTAACCTACCTACCTTCTCTTACTGTTATGTCCATCTTCTTAAAAGAAGATCTCACTTTATTTCTCTTCATATGAAGCACGATAAATAACTTAGCACTTAAATATTTACCTAACAAAGGATGCCCGATGAAAGAAAGATGAATGCGGATTTGATGTGGCCGTCCGGACTGAATCCGAACCTGTTAAACAAGCCAATCACAGGAACTTATAAGGCTGCTACAATCATGGCAATCCAAATCTTAGCAAACAACTATAGTTTGCTTTGCCTAGGTTGCTCATTTAGACTTTTTATTATAACTCACAAATATTTCAACATATGATACATTGCCCTGTGACCTTAGTGTTTTTCAAAAACAACCACTATCAAGCAGACTTGTGCTGCACATGTTTAAATTAAAGCAATGGTTCATGTAAAGTTTTATATCTTATAAGTGATCATCAACTATTAGAAGGTGATTAATTTTGTAAATGCTTTTAATGATAAATGGTCATAATAGATAATTTAGTTATTTTCTTTTACCCTATTGCATGTCATGTTTTTCTAGGATCCTTAAGTTTATATGGCTGTTGACTCAGAAGAAGGAACACATGGTCATGAACATCAACTTCAGCTACCTGGACTAATGTGCTGTTTCCTTGTGTCTCTCTCTCCAAAATGTCCACTACACTAAGCGATGGTTTTCCTGGCACAATAAAAACAGCTATGCATGAGAGGAAGATAAGAAAGTTAAAGGGGGACAGTTTCATGATCGAAAAGAAACATTATAACAAAAGCAGATGATCAGAAATCAATCAAGATGATTGTTAGTAGAAGAGAACATCAAAGCAACAAAGGAGCGAAGCTTTCCTTCTGAGATTCATCCATCTGAAAAAAAAAAATGATTAAAAATAACCTGATTGAGAAGCAACATACAACCCTTTAGCAACACCAGGATATTTTACCATTCCAATTGATTGATTAATAGTCACCTGTGAAGCAAAACAACCTTCAAGTTTATTGTTACCAACTACATAAACATAGAATCAAAATGTTCTAAATAAGAATAAACTAACAACTTAACAGTCCCTTGGTATCAAACATATGGTAGAGGCATGACTGATATTCAAAGAACAATCGAATGAACCAAGCTCAATAAAGTAGTTAGTACCATTTTGAGAACCATTCTGAACAGATGTACTAAAATGAACAATAAAATAATAAATAATATAGAATGGAAACTCTGTTGTTATTGTATCTAATAACAATTATGGAATGGGGATAGATGATAGGAAAAGAAACAAAAATCTCTAATCCTAGAAGAAAATAATAATAATTGTGCATAGGAGAAGGGACAAGGAACTAAAATCCCTATTTCCAGAAGAAAATGATCATGATAATGATGATAGGATGAAGAATCATCACAACTGTCTAGCCCACCTGGATTCTATAATAGACATCCTTTTGAAAATTATAAAAAATTTTACTCATCAGTCCATTTTAAAATTATCAAAAAGTTGACTCATCATCCCAAGTCTCCAAGACATCTCACAATTGTAACCAAACTGACAGTCTTATTCTTGGAAAACTAACACTTAATAAATTCAGATTCCATGGAACTTCACAACGCCTCCAAATAACCATAAACAAACCAGCTACTTTGGTTTATTTTCAAAATGCACATATGACAGTAAAATATAATTCATAAAAGTGAAAAATCTTATGTAGTATAAATAAATTAAGAAATCACCGAGAGGAGTTTTTGTAGCCATCTATTAGAGTATGTAGCATTATTTTAGCTTGTAATCTTTCTGACCGACGTGTCACCTCAGCTGTTTCCAGCTTTAAGTTAGTTAGATAGTTAAGCAGTGTCCTAGAAGTTCGAGACACAACTATATGCACCTCAACCATGTTGGATTTAGTTAACAATGACAGTTAACAGTTTCTGATTTCCTAATCTCTTTCCTGTCTCCCTCTCTCTCTCTCTCTCTCTCTCTCTCTCTCTCTAGTTTCTACTCTCATTTTCCTTCACTTTCTCAGATATCATGAATTCTAAAACTGTCTTATCTTTATTCATCTTGAATAAGTGCCATGAAATATCCAGGCTTTCTTAATCTGTTATACTATTTCCTTTCTTTCTTTTTGTATTTAGGGGGTGGGATGCAGCAAAAAGCACTCATTAACAATACCTATAAAAAAAATATTTCAGTATATTACCTTATCATTATCAACTATCCCACTCACAAGTGCTCGGTATACCTTTGCAATCTTCCCAAGCTCCTTGTTTGTATCTCTGCTTCCGTAAATAACAGAATATGATGAGTGAAACACTAAGCATGAAATTGTAACTTCAGTTTTAAAAGTTTATAACTACTTTTTTTGCGTGCGTTCTATTTAAGTTTCTTCTACTTAAGATAAGAAAATGGCTACAAGGTAAAACTTTTAAAAGTAAATTAAGAAGATGCAACAACCAAAAATATGGTTCTTTCCCAACCTTTTTCCTCCAATGTGAGATGTTCCATCAGCAAAATAAGATGCAAGACAAGTTCTGGCTAGTTTTGTCTTTGCACATAATAAAATTCCTGTGATGCAATCAAAATCAATCAATCATAAAAGCGTGAAAAAGTGCCATGGGCTAGTTATTTATAACATTAGAAGGGTATTTAAAGACAAAGATCTAGTCAGACTTATATAACATCTCTGGCAGAAATAACTATGTAAATACCCCTAACACTTGTAGTTAAACAATCAACCAAGAAACTAGTGAGTAGAAAGGGGCTTTAAACTTTTCACATCTTTATAACAAAGTTTTACATTGTATTAAAATAAAACTACTTCCCTCCCACAGAATTCTGACACTCACCTAAGTTCATGCATTTAACATTTTCATAGCAAACTAAGCAACAAATAGAATCTATCACTTTCACATTCCAATAGAAATATTCAGAATAACCTGAAGTTCCCCTCCCTAGGCGATGTACTGGAACAGGATGAGGCCTTTGGTGTACTTCAAAGGTACTCTGCTTGTTGGCTTGCCATTGAAGCTGTGTTAAAACTGTCCTTTGCTGGAAGAGACCTCCAGGCAGCACTTGCAGGCCAGAAGGTTTATTCAGAGCAATCTGAATTCACAATCAACATCCCAATTAAGAGAACAAATATTTAAGACATTCTAATTGCCTAGTACTTGCAATAATACATTTTGGTAGGGAGAAGCAAAAATTGTTGATAACTTAGTCTGAAGGTGCTCTAACTCACTACTCGTGTTAAAAAATCCTTGGGAGAATTCAGCCAGAAAACAAAAAATATATCAACTTATCTAATAGACAACTTTCTATCTTCAGTTTCCCTCCTTCTCCAGAGCTAAACATATTTGATTTTTATTACAGTAACACACAAGTATATTGTCAATTGAGCCTCATCAATAGCATTCTATCTAAAGCATCACTAACAATGAAAATAACATAAATGATCAAACGAAAACTGTCACAGAAAACAAGCAGAGATATACATGATCATGCATAAAGTAACAATTACCACTTACCATATGATCATCTTCATACAAGACTTCAATCATGTGTGGTGCATCGGGTTCCTTCCACGGAAGTCTATGATAGATTAGCTTTGAGCCAACTCTAACATAAATAAATTAGGAAAAACATCACATAATGGAGCAAAACCACTTAAAATAAAGGATAACAAATTTCTATGAAAGAAAGAACCTGAGTACTGTGTTGGGATCAGTAACAACCCTTCCATCAACTATTATCTGTAGATGACATATTAATTAACATGACAATCATCCATTTCCAGACAATTCATTCCATGATTTGTTTATGATCAAACCTGCTCATTTTTTATACGCTGCAACCAACTGTTAAGAAATCAGCACTATTATATATCCATTTGCCTTATTTGATTTGTGAGCATATAAAAGGAGGAAAGCTTCAATTTTTATGATAAAAAGGTAAGGGGGTAGTTTCAGTAATTGGCTTACCCTTGTAAGGGAGCTGAACTCTTGTATTTGGTGGAGTAGAACTCTATCAGTGTCAACCCTGAAATTGTTACAATGTAAAGATTAAACAGCACACAAAAACCATCGATTTGAAATGCAATATCCATAATCAGCATTAGTTATCATACTTGTTTGAAAAAATGAAAATAGAATTCATATCAAGTGTTTTCGTAGAATAAACTACTAGTATAGAGAGAGAGAGAGAGAGAGAGAGAGAGGTGAACCGGCATCGGAGGGTCGAACGACGTCGTAGTAGGAGAGGCCGTCGTTGAATTCGGGCCAAGGAAGTCCGAATTTTTTAGGGGTGGCCGGCGCCGCCATTGAGAAGCTCCGACAGCAGCGGTGGTCTGATGTTATAAATGGGCTCTTAAAATGGGAGCCCAAGTCATGTAGGGTTTGGTGGGCCGTCCTACGAACTTTTTTTTTAGGTGCTCGCGAACTTTAACTTATATTCACACCTCTATCTAACGATTAAAGCGAGGAAAATGTATTTTGTTTCACTTTTATGATTATATCTATAGCCCAATATTTTAATATTTTCAAAAAAGTAAGGTGAAGAATAAAAGTTTGTCATGTTTGATATAAGGAATAAAAAATCATTTTCAAACATTAAAGATGTCCGAGAATAAAATTTGTGAATGAAAGTTAAAAACTTTATTCCTATATATGAGGGTGGGAAAAAAATTATTTCTGGAAATGTGATTCCCGTGGATTTATTTTTTGAGGAAATAAAACATTTCATGAATCAAATGCTACCAAGATATTATATGGTGGTCTAAGTATAGATAAGTATTAAGAATTATTGTATTTCAAAGAAAAATAGATCTATTGTATATAAATATGTGTGTGAGAGTGGTTTGAGTCAACGTAAAGATTATTCAAAGAATAAAGTTGTTAAAATTATTGCAAGAATGAAATTTGAATTTAATTTCGATATGATGCTAGTTTAAATTTTTTGACACCACATTCTTAGAAACATTTAATTTTTAAAATATCACACATTATTATTAAAAATTAATTTATGATATAAAAATCTCTGCATAAAAATATGTTAAAGTTAAACTCCTTAAATTTTGACTAGTGGAATGGATTATTTTAGAAGGCTAGAATTTTTTTTTTTGAAGCAAGAAGGCTAGAAATTTAAAACAGACCAATAAGGCATGAGTGGTGTGGGGTGGGTTTGAGTGAGAGCTAAGGTAGCATTAATACTTGAGAGCTAGCAAAAGAAAGAACTTTGAGAATAAATTTGAGAAGTAGGTTTCTCCTTGAGGAAGAGAAGTAGGTTTCTCCTCGAGTAAATCCTCAGTTTGGTTTCTGAAATTGTAAGATCGTATCAACGTGTTTCTTGATATTTTTGAAATTCCAAAAACATTTCTGAAATTATTAAATGTTAATCAATCTAGTCCCTCCGTCAAGGATCAATTTGACACAAACCTTATAATTTCGAGGACCAAATTGATACAAAGAGCAAATTAATATAATCTTATGATTTGAGGGATAAAAAATCCTTGCATAAACTAGATACATATATTTCTCCCTATCGGTGAGAGGAGCTGATCCACCCCTGACCCCACCCTACAACTTGCATTGAATAAGCCAGGTCTACGGTCTACCCGCACCTGTTAGATAGAATAGCCAAAGTTTCTGTTTACATCAACTACTTATATTAACTCATTTGCCATGTGCGTGACCTCACCTTGGACCTAGCTGCTGATCCTCTCAAATGGTAGCGAAATTTCAACACTCGTTCAAGTAACCAAGTTTACACTTTCCTTTTTTCTCACATATCTCATATAACAAATTTCTCACCAAAGCCATGTTCCTTAATTACATATAAGCATATCGATGATTATCTGTAAATGATAAGTGGATAAATTGTATTGACAATAAGTTAATCTCTCAAAAATGTGATATATGTGAGAGAAATTTTATATGCATATATAATTACTCAATAATAATAGGAGAAACACCATTGCTAAATACATATAAAGCCAACACAATACTAGTTTTGCATTGGCTTTTAATTTATTTATTTATTTATGTTTTAGCACACTTGAAATAATGAGAAGACACATTCATACTTTTATTTCCTTATTCGCCAACTGGGGCATTTAGAGTCAAAAGGAAGCACAATAAAAGGAGCAACACATTACACACACAGAACAAAGAGCATTATACGGCAGAACACAGATAACAAATTAATCATCAGCAAAATACATCAGTTGAGGAGGGTCCTGCCAGCTGAAGAGAGATTGCATTCCAGTCAGTAGTATCACCACAGTGCCTGTCTTTTGTTTTAATAACTTGTAACTGAGCAGAACCAACATCAGAGGTATCTGTTATAGACAGTTTTCTTGCAGCAACTGCCTTCAGCCTGTACCTCTCTGCTCTTGATCCAATAACTTGGCCTAACACTGATGCCGCAATAGTAAATGCCATAGCTGATTTGGGCATCAACACAGACTTCCTTAGAATTGCTATGAATGGAACAGCTGCATGGACCGCAGCAAACCATGATGGTGAAAATTTCTTAGTATGTTCTCTCCATATACCCAATGGAACATTAGCTGCCATGCCAAGCATCCCAATCACAAGAACTTTTGTAGGTAGGGACTGAGGGCGGAGGTTCTTTGCAAATGCGGTGCGTGCCAGAGCTGCCCGGGCTGCAACCACTGCTGGTGGGCACTTGAACTTCATGCCTGGAGGAGGCTGAATGGCCTTTGCAACAAGTGGAAGGACATTACTAACTGCCCGGTATGACTTTGCAATTGGGCAATTCCCGTTTTGCAGCCATTCATTGCCTGCTCCCTCATGTTTTGAACTATCCTGAATATCAATTAAATACAAATCAGGAACACTGAAAAGGTAATCCAAATTGTGATTGAAAGTTCTGCTGTGTATATATGTATACCAAAGATTTCTTAACCCCCATCCCCCAAATGAAAAAAGAAAAGAAAAGGAAAACGAAAAATCAAGTTGCTACGGAAAATGAATTGGTGGTGTTGTATTTTATACCTTTGAAGAAGGTTCTTTTTTTGATGATTTGGACTTCTTTTTCTGGTTGTTCCACTTCTCAGAAAATGCATCAAAACTGAAAGGTCCGCCAAATCCAAATGATGACAGACTTATAGTTGCTGCCTTTGCAGCTAAAGGATTGAATTGGGATGTGGGAGGCTTAGGCTGAACTTTCTCTGAAATCCGAGAAGATCTTCCAGATAGGGGAACTACACCATCACTCCCATGGAAAAGCCTAAATGCCAAATCAAAATTAGGACCATCTTCAAAAATTGGACCTTTAGCCCCGCGCACCTGTGTAAGAGAGAGATATTTAGTAAGTGTGCAGATTTCTACCGAGTCTAATAACAGAACAAGTAAATGGTGTGATTGCAGCATTAAGCCCCAGCACCACATGTTACTGATAATTACAAACATTATTATAAAGGAAGAAACACATGGGGATCAGTAAGAGCATAATTTGTTTCATGAAACAGAAGCTTTAGTTTACAATACACATCTTTTTGGCTAAATGGGTAGATAGATCTAGGAAAAGGCTCATGTAATGCAAGTTTGTCTCTAAAATGAGCAAGTAAGGGTGTATCTACCCTTAGATCATTTAGTGGATTGAGATCTCTATGCATTTTATCAAATCAAGGGTGATACACCCTTACTTGCTCACTTCAGATGCAAACTCATTTTAGAGGAACCTTATTCATAGCTCTAAGAAGTATGAGCAAGATATTGATAGACATCATTCTCAATAAACATGCTCCTATAATGCAAGTTTGTCTCTAAAATAAGCAAGGGTGTATCTACCCTTAAATCATTTAGTGGATTGAAATCTCTATGCACTTTATCAAATCAAGGATGATACTCTCTTACTTGCTCACTTCAGAGGCAAACTCACTTTAGATGAGCCTTATTCATAGATCTAGGAAGTACAGGCATGATATGATAGACATCATTCTCAATAAACATGCTAGATAACAGCAAAACAGATATATGCAGGCTAAAGTAAAAGATAAGATGAGAATTATGTCAACTAAAAAGGAAAACTTACAGGCATTGGGAAAGCCAAAGGTGAAGAGAATGAGAAGTTAGTAGGCTCATTGATGTTCCTCAAGAATGGACATCTAAGCATAGAGTCCTCATTAATGTCTCTAGTAAAGAAGTCCATTCTTTTGCTTCAAATTTAGAAGACCTGCAAAAGGAGGGAAACAATAAGAAATACTTCATGGAATTATGGATAAGAGACATAAAACTGCAGAGGATTCAGTGAGTTCAATTCTCAAAATCCTGACAAATGAAATTAAATGAAATATCAAACTATAGGGTAGAAAACATTTAAAAATAGAAACAAAATCAGACTAAATTTATGAAATTCTGCTGGCAGTGAAAACCAAAGTGTTAGGCACACAAACCCATGAAGTCCACGTCAGGATTCAAAACTTAATAGGAGAAAACTTGAGTGATTCATAGGTGCTGTTTTGCAATGGCAACATAACATATCATGTTCCCATTGAAAAACAACACTTAAAGTACTTATGAAATTACACTTAAGTTTTCTCCAACTTAATATTGAACCGATATGACATGATATCATGAAGCAACGTTAATTTTTTTAACTCTTTAAATTTTTTGATTTTTCTAGGTAAAGAGAGGGGGGAAAACTCGAAACTTGTCAAGACTTGAACCCATTCCCCTACTTCCCCACCCCTTGTCATTGAATCAAACCCAAAAGGATAGGCTTGAATGTCAAATAGTGACTACTGACTACAGATTTGAGCAAGTTGAGCATTTCCACTTAATTTACAACACTAGAGGTTCAATCATCTTATATCTTTTGCATCCCCAGAAGTCAACTCAAGGGCCAATTCCAATGAATTTTCTGGATTTAACCTTCGTATCACAACCCATTTTTAAAATGTGCAAAATATAGGAAAATTAAGAACAATAACTCAAACCCATTACAAAAATTTGCTTATTAAATTCGAAACATATTCAAAAATCGAAACTTTATAACATTAGTACCTCAAAAAGAAAAACCAAAAAACGGAGAAAAATCAATTCATTATAAGAAAAGGGCCGAATCACCCAAATTAACATGTGAGAAATCCGATCCAAATAGCCTCACCGTAGAAACATAGAATCAACCAACACAATAGCAGAAAAAAATCGAGAAAATGGAAAAAAATATATAGAAAAAGTGAAGCATTTAGGAACATCGAAAACGTGAAGATGGTTTACCTTTGCGAGATTGGAAGAGCCACACGCCAAGAGAGAGAAAAAGGGAGAAGAAAGGAATGAGAATGTGGCAGGTGAAAGAGATGGTAAACAGCTGCACAACACAACACAACACAATAAGGTGAAGAACAAGAGAAGAAGAACGTGCTTTCCTTCTCTCTCTTCTTCCCAATTTAATTATAATAATAATAATAATAATAATAATATATTAATATTCAACGAATAACATTATTATTGAATTTTGTTTAGCTGAGTAAAATAGGGAAGAAAATAAAAATGGAAGTCAATTATGGCTGTGGTATGCACACGCCAAAGTAGACTCAAACAAAACACATAAATTTTGCATAAATACGATGTATTAACTCAATTACCGTATTAATTAATAAATTTAATTTAATTATTTCTAAAATAATTAGTGCAACTCTCATGAGTTGCTCCAGTAGTTCTTAAAAATAAGAATCGAATCTTACGGGTTATATAATTGAAGTAAGATGATGTGATATCCACATGTAAGAACTGATACTTCTATTAGTTCTTATATTAGAACGCAATATAAAATCATACAAAAAAGAGAAAAATAAGTTAGAAAAAAAGTGGGATGAATTGTGCTATCCTTTTAGTGAACTTTTTAAAGTTGTAACATTGAAGTGGAGAATTACTTGAGTAGTATAAAGTAAAAAGTGGTGAAGTAACATGATGGAACTCATAAAAAGATAGTTAAGTAACTCCTATGAATTGTATCATTGAAAATGCTCTAATAATCGTTTATTTGTTAATATAATAAGTCACTTAATACACTTAATTTAAATAACCAAGATATGGTTGGTCCGAGTGATAAGAGACTCGAGCATCTTAAGCAAGTGGTCAGAGATTCGAATTCTGACTATTGTGTATGGAGAAAAAACCTGGTTGGGAGGAGAGAATAGTCACTGCTAACGGTAGTAGATGTTCCGTACCTATAACATGGTTATAAAAAAAATTAAATACACTAAATTTTTGTAAGAATGTTTCATTATGTATGAGGTTTGGGTTTGAAATTTGATGCTTTATTATGAATGAACTATGAATTTTGGGGTTTTGCTAAGGACACCCCCCAAAATTTCTGGGGGCACCCCATGAACAGTGCATTTATCAAAATACCCTCTTAAATTTTTTTTTTTTTGTTATTTGGCTCACTCGTAAATATGTTATTTGCGAGTAAGAAAAATATTTGCAATCTCGCAAATATGCTATTTGCGAGTGAGTTATTTTTTTAGAATTGCTCACTCGCAAATATCATGTTTTGAGAATTGCTCACTCGCAAATATGATATTTGCGAGTAAAGCAAGTACTCGCAAATACCTTATTTGCGAGTGAAAAAAAATTTCCTTTACTCGCAAATACCTTATTTGCGAGTATTGGATGATTTCGCAAATAAGGTATTTGCGAGTGTGAAAAAATTTTCTTCACTCGCAAGTGAAAAATTTTCTTCACTCACAAATAAGGTATTTGCGAGTAGGTATTTTTTTTTTGGAATCTCGCAAATAAGTATAGCATTTTCGCAAATATCTTCTTCACTGAGTAAAGCAAGTACTCGCAAATATCATATTTACA
The DNA here is from genome assembly GCA_039655645.1 of Ammopiptanthus mongolicus. NCBI lineage: Eukaryota > Viridiplantae > Streptophyta > Magnoliopsida > Fabales > Fabaceae > Ammopiptanthus > Ammopiptanthus mongolicus. The sequence goes on along the minus strand of CM077347.1, from coordinate 11,102,607 downwards.
AGTGAAGAATAAAAAATGCCTCTTTGATGAAGATATTTTGATAAATATATTATTTATAGGGATGCCCTTAATAATTTGAAATGCCCTGAGCAAAGGCGTGAATTTTGGTGTTGGGTTTGGTTTGGTCAATTGGTTGGGTGGTTGGGTGGAGTTGGCATTGGACTTGGACTTGGACTCGGTTTTTTAGCTATGGATTTGGTTAGCTGTGTATGCTTCTTTGATTTTTCATTTTTCATCAAACCGTAAACAGATTCCATTCCCACCTCTGAATGAATTTAATTTTGAATGACGATTATTCTCATTTTTCAAGAAAAATTAACTATAGTAGTAATTATTTGAAAAGTTAAATTTTCTCCCAACATGTAAGTGTCAATACAACTTCAGTTGATGGTGATATATGAATTAAAATTGAACTCTTTTTCTAGAAGTTCTACCTATTCGCGTCCCTTCCCTTTGGATATCTTAGTAGCCACACACGAGAATTAAAAAAAAACTATTATATTATTAATAAGTTTTATTTATTATTAATTTAGATGATAAAGTTTGTTGTGGTAGTTTTTATGGAGTTTCTACAAATTACAATTGTTTTAAGCTTTTACAAATTACAATTACAAATTATAATTGATCTTTACGCATTTCCTTATTTTTTTTAGAGTTTAATTGTTATGCATTGATAATGTAAAATATTTTTACACAGATAATCAATCGCCAATCATGGTATGGATGACTATTAAGGTAATTAGGATAAAAGTCAATTTTTTTTACTGATGTGACAACTTATGATTGGATGTTTGTGTAACAATGTTTTACACTGTCAGTGTATAGCAATTAAACTCTCTTTTTTATCAAACGAAAAAACACGCATTTTCTTATTTTGAAAATATTGTATGATTTTTCATTTTTATTACTATAAAAAATACCTCTCTATGTATATAATCAATCATTCAACTATTCATTTCCCATATGACTGCGCATTTCATTCTTCACAAAATTAATTGTAGAGAAACACCTTTCAATTATTGCAGTTGCGATCGTAAAAATCAAAGCTAACTTCAGAAGTAAATATACCATTGGATATACAATATGTTTTCTAGTTTTCACCAACACTTAGTAAAGATCAATGATCCCATTTAACTTTGAAAATTGATCATCGGTCCAAACATTTATAATATAGGTTTTAAGTTGACTATCAAGCTTCATAAGTTTCATTGGAGAGAATTTTGATGGATAAAATTTAGCCCAACGAATCAACTTCTCCATGTGAGGGTTGCGATTTTGTTGACGTTCGACCTCGTTGCTGTCATTGTCACTCCCTCTTGTAGCTCGTCGTCATCGCTCTTTATGTCACGTTCTTTGTCTCTCTCTGATTTTGGTTCTGAATTTGTGTCATTGTGTGTCCATGTCCATGTCCGTGTCCGTGTTTGTGTGTGTGTTTAGTGTTAGATGGGCAAGGATTATAAGGGTAAAAGGGGTAAGTAAGCTACCGTACCTTGTGACTTGCGAGTTTAGTTATATCTTATCTAATTAACTATATCTCTTATCCACATAAATAATCTAATAATATTTAAAACACACCTCCATCACAATATGAAAGATTTTAAAAAAAAAAATAGTACGAACTTATTATTGAATTAAATTGTTATGCACTGATAGTGTAAAAATTTATACACTATCAACCAATCATCAAATGATAGTTACTAGTGAGAATAAGAGTCAAACATATTGACTGATATGATAATTTATGATTGCATGTTTGTATAAAAGGATTTTATACTATCAGTGTATAACAATGGAACACTTTATTATTTCTCTTTTATCTCCTATGCCTTTCTATATTCATTTAAAAAAATTACCTTGTGAAAGCAACATCTAATATTTTGTGGACGTAAAAAATATATTACTAGGTATGTTCTTAAAAAAATTGCCTTGTCAGGGCAATGCCCCCACACCCTTATACGTAGAGTCGTAGACCATTATATAGAGGACAATTGTAATTTGTAAAAGCTTTTTTTTATCACGAGATAATATATTTTGTAAAAGCTTATAATATTACTCCTTTGTAAAAATATTTTATAGTTTTTCTTTCCCCCACTAAACAAAGTTTCTGAATATGCCGCTGACCAAAATCCATCATCCCGAAAATGCATCAACGATAGAAATTGATTACATGTTACCATGAGAACAAGTCATTTTGTGACAGTTCAGAATTGCAAACCCTTTCTCTCAATCTTCCTCTGAAACTCGACCCATATTCTAAAATTTATAGAAATTGAACTCAAATTTCAAAATTTTGATCCTAAAATCTAAAGGAACATAATTCAAACTTCACATTTTATTAGTTTTTGAAAGCAATAAAATCTGGAGTTTTCAACACTAAATCACTGAGCAACCTTCAACCACAAAGTTCGAGATCAATGACCTATTTGTTTTAAATTTGTTTCAACGCCTACCTCCTTTTGAAGTAACGGTGAGAGAAAGCTCCAAATTAAAGCTATGAAAAAAAATACATCCAAAAAGCTCCAAATGTAAATATTTCACATTTGAGTTGAAACAAATGTAAGATAAACAGGCTCCACCACGACCATGGCCTCCCCTGCTCTTTGCCACGGCACCAATTAACCAATTTTTAAGGTTAGAATGCAATAGGGTTTACATATTGTAATTTCCAATACATGGACAAATTTGCAATAATTAACTTTAAATGCATCTATTGATATACATTGGTATGAAACACAATATATAGGACTGAGGACATGAACAGGAATCATTTTTCAACTAATTTGAACATTCTAGCTTGCAGGGTGCCCAAAAAATTATAAATTTTAGTCTTATTGAACCATTTTCTCATCTTCTCATCTACTCAAAAAATTATGAAACAAAATGGCATTCACCATTGTGTGGTCGCCAATCCCCACGAACCCGGGACCTCTACCACTGCACACCATGGAATGCCGCCACCTGAAACCATCGTCCATAGTCACCAGAGAGGGGTGGTGGATGTGGGGAATTTTTTCATGCACTTCAATTGATGGTAACAAAAAGAGGTATAATATAATGGAATGTGTGCAAAAACTAGTGTAATTACCATTATTAATTATTAATGGGTATTCAGTTCCTATCAATTAGCAGTTGTATTGTATTCCACAACTCAAGAAAACTATAATTAAATTTTAAAATTTTATATAACTAAGACCTAATAACTGTAAGACTTAATGACAGAATCCATAAATAAACAAGTAAATAATGATGTAGCAATATCTGCGGAACCATGTGAAGCACAAGAAGGAAACCGAAGAAACCCTGTATCAGTTCACTCAAACCATATGCTAGACATTCAAAAGGGGCAGCATAATTAAAAATCTTAGACCAGCAGTAGCAAGTAGCTACTCCATTGGTCAACTTCTTTAACTAAAATAAAACAGGAATGAGTACAACCACCATGTACATATGCCTCCATTACCAGAACTAAAAAGAGAAATTTATGGGTGCATTACATGTACCTCCCTAATTACAATACAATTGAAACAAATTGGAAACAAAAAAAATCCATGCATAATCCTCACCAGCTACATCTCATGTGGCCACAGATCATGAAATGCTCAGGTCAGTTCAAAAAGAATTGCTACTTCTTTCTTCAGTGGTGCAAGGAGGGGTGGCAAGGTGTTCGTGTCATGTCAGGTTGAGGTTAAAGCATAACACTACCACAGCCCTTATGAGAATCTAGATAGGCCAGAATACCTTCTTGGAATGCAAGTAGATTCCATTTTCACAGACAATATTTGTGTCCTTCGCAGAAGAAAGACCAAGGAAGGTATGCCATGGATTCATCAAGTAACACCCAACTTTAAGTTATTCATAACTGAGAACAGTGTTTACAATTTCAATGGATTAAACTATATACTTTTGCTGGCTCATTTTTGGTAGCCAATGTAAAACTGAAAAACAACCAACCTGATCAAGTCTACTGGTTTTTCTTGAGCCTAGATGTGGTGGCAAAGGATGATTTAGGTTTTTGATTGGGCCTTCTTGTTTTGTTGACATCTGGATTGGAACTTCTAATGATGAAAAGGAAAGTCTCAACAAGCATGCCACCCACCAACCCGAGAATTCCTCCAGCAGCATTCTGAAAATATAGGCAAGAAATGAAGGAAGGAAAGGATGGCAGGACTACATGAGGCTAAATTAATAATAATGAAAAACATATTTTAGACAGTACCATGGCAGGACTGTGATCAAATAATGCTCTAAATGCTGCATATCCAAGCAGATAGGCAGTAAACATGGTAACCACAACATGTAAACCTGAAAATTTTCAAGAATGAAAAATAAAATATAAATAGAGCTACTTTATTAGAGATATACAGGCATGAACAGCATGTGACATCAACGATACTAAATTTGGTCAAGCACATGCCTAGAAAAAGTTTAAAAAGGGACTACATATTTCCGTCATCTAAATTGACTCCCTTATGACAGAATATTAAAACGACTATTTTTAAAGTAATATCAGTACACTCAATCACCAAGGAAAGCAATATGTTTGTAAACAGAAAAACAGGGTAGAAAGATCTCATTACCAATGCCATAAGAATATTTCTTTACATATAAGTTGACAAGCATTAAATAAGATAAAACCAGAGCCAGGAGCAATGCAAGAAGATTGAAGGATAAGAGTAAATAAAATGCAATATCTCCTTTTTCACCTCTGATTATGTGTTTTTATTTTCTATTTCAATACAAATACTTTGTTTCCACATTATTAAGTTAAATTGACGACTTCATAAAGAAGGGGGGGATTTGTTCCAACTGTGTGTTTATATATAAACAACCAACAAAACACAACTCCAAACTATAGTTCAAACCACTTTGCAGTGATACTACTAACTTTTGAAAATTTAAAAAAACTTCTGGCCAAACTGGATAACAATGTTTGGGATAATAGGTTCAGGATATAAATAAGGTACTCAAAATTGAGATTGTAAGCAAGACAAGCTACTCAATCCAGCAAAGGATGTTCAACGAAGCTACTGATGAAATCACTGATTTCTCAGTTTACCAATATAACTAAAGTAATGAACAAGGAAGGATCTATCAGGCACATACATAACTTGACTGAAGTGAACGAGAATTTTACCAAATCCTAATTGATCCTTGTAAGAAGAGAATGGTTCCTCAACATCCTTCTTTGGTGCAATATCCTTCACAAGCTCTTGATACGCTTTCCTCTCTGCTATCTCTTCCAACTTTTTCAGCCTTGCCTTCAATTCTTCACTCTTTCACACCAAAAGGGTCAACACAATAATTACTTCACATTGCAAAAATGAAATAAACAAATCATGAATAACTCCATCAACATGTATAGCAGTAACACAATATATCGTATATCTTTTTCAAATTGAAACGATTTATATCTCAAGAACAAATTTTGGTACCAGAAAAATAAAATAAAATAAAAAATAAAAGTGAAAATGCCATTCCATCATCCATGTATGTATGATAAAACATAAGCAAGAACAGATTTTGGAGGCGGAAAGGTTGGAAAAACGAAAAAGGGTGATCATAATAGTGACAAGTGAAGTGAATTGAGAAATAGGAAATGAACCTTGTGTCTGGGTTTAGGGCTGGAGAAGACAAAGTGTGTGCCCGAGAAGAGTCGGGTCAAGTCGGGTCTTGTGGATGGATCAGAGGCCATCCAGAGAGCACGAAGTGGCGCGTACGGCACCTCCGATTGGGACACCAGATCGGAGGATGTCTGTCGGAGTTCATGGGAGAGATTCGGGTCGTTGGAGGCTCCGGAGAGGAACACCCGAATGGAGACGGTGCTGGATATAACGAGTCCGACCCTGTTTGAGTTATGGGTAGCCATTCTTGCCTTCTCTCTCTGCAACCAAACCACGATTGGAGCTCACACCCAATTAATGTGTTTCTCTCTTTAAATAATGAGTAAAGGCCTAAAGTCGTGAACCAAATTTGTTGGGATCTACTTTTAATCCCTGAAAAAAAAATAAAAAAAAAAATAATCCCTGGAATTTATAAACGCAGGACAAGTTAATTCCTCCGTCCAACTCTGTCCACTTACCCCCGTTAACTCAAATTAGTCTCTAAAAATTAGCTCATGACCCAAATAAGTCTATGTGTGTGCATCAGAATTCAGCAGTGTGCACAAAAAACATCATCCTTCCCATGTCTTACTAGTCCTGTGCATAACTTCTTGTCAAAATATCTTATCTTGTCACATTTCTTGCATGTCACTTTTCTTGTCTTACGAGTCTTGTATCGCTGGCTACTAGGGACTTCTTTAGATTGAGGATCCTTCCTCCTATATGTTTTTGGCCTCTCAATAGGTCTCTTCAACTTTGTTGACTCTGGCTTGCAAGGGAGCGACAAGACCAAAACTTGTAAAACAAACAACTGCAAAGAGGTTAAAAAACACTTTTGTTCATTACCCATGTGATAACTTCTGACCTTCGTAGGAGGTCAACAAAACATAGGAGGAAGGATGCTCAATCTTAAGAAGCCCCTAGCAGCCAATAACACAAGACTCGTAAGACATGGGAAGTCACATGCAAGAAGTATGATGAGATAGGACATTTGACAAGTTGTGCACAACTAGTACGACATGGGAATGATGCATGTTTTTGGTGCATGCTGCATTCTGGTGTATATATTATATGTAGGGACTTATTTGGGTCACGAGCTAAATTTGAGGGACTAATTTGGGTCACTAATTTGAGTCACTAATTTGAGTTAAAGGAGTAAGTCGACGGAGATGGACAGGGGGACTAACTTGTTCCGCGTTTGTAAATTTCGGGGACTATTTAGTTAATTTATTTTTTTTAGGGACTAAAAGTAGGTCCTCAAAAAATTTCAGGGAAGATGTTGGGTCTTTACTCTTAAATAATTTAGCTTAATTGCACTTCTGGTCCCTGTAGTTTCACCAATGGGTGATTTTGGTCCATGTATTTTCAATAGCTCAAATCAAGTCCTTGTACTTTCACAAATGCGTGATTTTGGTCCTTATAATTGTAATAGCTCAAATCAAGTCCCTGTACTTTCACAAATGTGTGATTTTGGTCACTATAATTTAAATTGCTCAAATCAAGTCCCTGTACTTTCACAAATGTGTGATTTTGGTCACTATAATTTAAATTGCTCAAATCAAATCCCTGTACTAGCAAAATTATTTAAAAATTTATTAGATAATTTTTCTATATTTAAAATATTAATAAAAATAATATATTATTATAATATATAACTAATAATATATAAAATTTCATCATATAATTATTTTAACAATGAGAGGAAAACAAGTATTAGGATAATTATATAAATAATAATTGTGATATATATATATATATATATATATATATATATATATATATATGTATTATATATATTTATTATATATTTTTATTAAAAATTAATATTATAAAATTATTTATTACCTATTTTATATTTTAATTTGTAGATAATTATTATTTATATAATTATCCGAGTAGTTGTTTTCCTCACTTTGTTGAAATAATTATGCAATAAAATTTTATATATTATTATTTATATACAATAATAATATATTTTTTTATTAATATTTCTAATATAATAAAAAATTAAATTCTTACCTAATAATTTTTTTAGACGATTTTGAAAGTACATATGTTTGATTTGAACAATTGAAACTAAACGGATCAAAATCACGCATTTATAAAAGTATAGGGACTTGATTTGAGCTATTAAAACTATAGGGACCAAAATCACGCATTTGTGAAAGTACAATGACTTGATTTCAGCAATTGAAAATACATGGACCACAATCACGCATTGATGAAACTACAAGGATCAAAAGTGCAATTAAGCTAATAATTTAATTAATTCTATTTTGTAATTTTTTTAATAAATTAGTGAATAGTCTATTTATGGGTAAATTTTACGTATATGTTATGTATATTTAATTACCAAATATTATGAAAAAAATACTCAACTGCCATAAGATTTTAGGATTTAATTTTATATATTAATATATTATTAGAAGAAGTTAAGACTTGGCAAAAGGGTGAATTTTGCCTGCCTGTCACGACACCCTAACCCTATCTCGGACCTACCCCATGATCTCCCTTGAGGGTGGAAATAGATACTCATTCCAGTCCCGGTGGGGGTCAACCCCGCCCCGTCCCGCTTGGTAATGTTATCTAATATATGTAACAAAGATTAGTGGATTGTACCAGGTTGCTGGTTTGACAAACAATTTTTATACGGCAGAAACACATGAAGTGCGTCATTGTGTACAAAAGTATAAGATTCTTGGCAAGTATGTGCTACAAGTTGCGAAGGTAATAACTAAACTTTTGAAGTTCTGATAATTGCATCGTGTAGTTGTTCGCTTGACTTATTGTTCCTTTTCTCAATGTTGTTATGGCATGTGCTTATACATCTTGCAGAAAAAATTGGATGATACGTTACTGAGGACCAAAAATTTTGCAAAAATGTTTGCCAGTGTGGTTGGTGCTCATATTTTTGCTTGCACCTAGACATGTAATGTTCTCAATGTTGTTTTGCAAGACGGGTTCGAGGGCGAGTATCAACATCTTCGCCCATGCCTCGCTCTTAACTTTGAAAATCGAGGAAACCCAAAACCCAATTTCAGTCAAAGCGGTTTTCCCTGTCAAAGTCAGGGTGGATTCGAACGGGTACCCACGAGTTCGAGCTCTTTTGTCATGCCTAGAAGAAGTGTGGTATTCTCTTTTGTTTGTATGATAATTATACTAATATTTGTAAAATAGATTTCTTAAATACATAAAAGATCCATTAAATATTAGAGTTTTATTTTGATGCACGGTAAATGTAATAAAATTCATTGCCAACCAATCACAAATCCTCTTATATGTATATGACTTTTAAGGTAATTATGATGAATTAAATATTTTTAACGATGTAACTATTTATGATTGATTGACAATATAAAAAATTAAAAAAAAATTACACTGATAATACATACCAATTAAATCCTTAAAATTTGTACAAATTAAATTATTAAGAGTGAGCTAGTGATGAAGAAAGAGTCCTAATAATTTTATGCTGTTGTTACAAAAAAATTATATAAATAAATAAAATAAATTATTTATATTAATTAGTAATTATATTAAAATAAATACAAAAATGTTAAAATGTAGTGGGTATAAATAAAAAAGTAATCATAAAATTCACGAAATTGTAAGCAATTTTTATTTCTAAAATAAATTCAGAAAGGTGCTTTAAGCCTCCTCACAAATAATCATACGAGAGAAAAATAAATTTGAAGAGTCAGAAGGTCCAAAAAGAAAAATGGAATACGACACACATATTCTAAAGTTCGTGAATAGCAAGAAAAGGAAGAGGGACTGCACCACTATATAAGCAAGAACCATAAGGTCAACAAAATGGACGTTCCCCTTCTTTTAAATCTTGAAGTGAATAAAAGATATTTTAATATAGCAAAAGAAGCATGCAAGTTCCCTGACAAAACAAGTCACGCCAGACACAAGTATTACAATGGTACATTTACTTCCATAAGTTATTTTCTAGAAATGCTTAGAACCAACTCTTCTTCATGTTGGAACTGAGTTGTTACTCTTGTTCTCAGACGAACTTTGCTTCCTTTCTGCCTGAAGTGACCGGCATAAGGATTCAAGTTTTTCTTTCTGATTTTTCGTTTTCTCCAGTTGTTTCTTCAAGCGCTCACGCTGCTCAAAAAATGAAAAACTAAATTTCACATATTTTGCCAATAAATTAACAATAGGAGCAATGAAAATGTTAAGGTTTAAAAAAAAGTCGGATACCAATACATACAAAAGGTTTGAGATTCTATATATTCTTAAAGGGCTTACTTGTTCTAGCTTGATTAATTTTTTACCAAAAAAATATTTTTTATATAATTATGTAAGTCCACCAAACAGACCAAGTGTTCAAAGGGTACGTGTGTTGGAAGCTCTCATACTGTGAAAATATGGTGGGACAACCAAGCTACTATACATATTGCTAATAATCCTGTGTTGCACAAAAGAACAGTGCATATTATAGAGGTGGATTGCCATTTTGTTCCGGAAAGGCTTTTGAGCTTGTAAATTCACTAAACCTTAGTAGGGAAGTAAGTAGATGTTATATGTAACAAGCTGCACGTGATTGATGTCTATGCATAATAGCATGTGATAAATAAATGTTTAAGGGTACTTTAGTATTTTGGGTATCCAGTAATTGCTCCCCGTACATGTATATATATTATAGTGCCTAACACAATTGTGTTATATATTTCTCTTTCTTACAAAATGCATGAAGGGTAAATGGTCAAGAACAAACTGGAAACGCAAGCTATGTACCTCATCAACTAACTCTATAAGCGTAACATCAGACTTCTCAGATTTACTCTTCAAGAATTGATTCTCCTTCTTGAGTTCCTTGATTGATTTTGCCATCTGGTTGTTACAACCACAAAAGGAAAAGGCAGAGGATTCCAGAATTACTCTCATCCAAGTATGATATGGTTCAGCAAAAATGACTCTTGAACAAATGAAATATTTAAGAGAAATTAGGTTTACCTTCTCAATCTCTTTTTTAAATGTTTCAAAAACTTCATTGCTCTTTGACAATGCTTCCTGAAATTCAATGCATGTTAAAGAACATGCAATCATAGTGATGGATAAACAACTAAAGTAACCATACATCCCACACTACGTTTCAATTCCAAGCAGAAGTGCATGAACAGACACAAGATGTACACAGAAACTAAGGCCTAAAAACAAACGGAAAAAAAAAGCCAAATGGCAGAATACAGACACAAGATGTACACAGAAACTAACTTATCAATGGCATTCCTAAACCCAATCAGTTGCTGGGTCAAATCAGTAAAAATATAGATGAAAAAATAGCACGCATGGAAAGATCACAGCAGATGGAGCAGGGCAACAACCAAGGTTCAGTTGGTTTAGATATAGGGAAGAACTAGTGAAGGTGGTAGCTGGTTCAGCTCGAAGAGTCATCAGTGCAAGGACCAATGACATGGGTGCAAGTCCCGCATTAAGAGAAAGGAATGGGTTATTATACAAAGAAGTATAAATATATGGATCCATAACTTACATGATATTTATTCAATTATAATAATGTAAGACCTATATGAATCCATCTACAAATTGTCTACCTCCACATCAAAGTGATACAAATTACAAATAACAAATATTTAATAAACCAGACCTTTATGCAAACAATGAGCACATTTTAGTAAAATAGATTTTAAATTCAAATTGTGACAGATACAAACAAGAGAATCAAAATAAAACCTGGAATTGTTGGAACTTTTCTCCATCAGTTGTTAGCTGCAAACGTAAATTCTTCTCAGTTGCTAATAACTGAGATACTTGTTCTGCATATAATTTCATCTGAGACTGTTCCTGAACCAATTTTTCCTCGTGTTGCTTAATTTTTAAATCAGCAAGCTGAAGTTCCAACGACTTTTGCTTCAACTGTCAATTCAAATACAAAATGGTTAAAGTAAATCAGTTCCAAAAAATCAATAAATATGACTATATCACAAGTGTCAACCACGAGAATACAAAATAAACATCACCTTCTGGGCATGTTGCTGCTCAGATAGTTCATATTGATCAGCAAGATGCTTTAGCTTGTTTCTTAGCCTGTATTAAAATTAAGGCAATTTATTTTATGGTCAGCATGAAACAATTATGGGATTCTTTAATAAACCAACATTAAAGCCAGATAGGTACTGGTTCAGATTAAAAAGAAAATACAATGAAAATTACACCAATTCCCCAAGTATTCGAGAAACTAGGGACTCTCCCTCTAACTTCTCTTCCCAATTCCAGAAAATACAGAATGCAACTCCTTTTCCTTCTCCACCTCTATTTATAGATTGCTAACCAATTAACTAACTCCTACTACTTTATTAACAGACCTACTAACAAAACAGAGGCCCATTATTATTTTTGTCCTAATTAGGGCCTACCTAACATAAACTTTATTATTCTTTTTTAAAAGAGCAGATGTACGGTGCAGCAAAAAATACACAATAAATGATGAATCGAGAACAGGGGCCAACTTGGGGGGGGGGGGGATGATACAGGTGCAAACAAAAGGCAATATAATAAGTACTAATATTATTGATCTGAACATAAAATATTCTAATGCAAAAAAAGTTTGACACTGTTGACCATGGTTGTCAAACGAGTCAACTCGTTGACTCGTCCAAGTTTACGATTCCAGGTAGGCCAAACAGGTGGAATCAGTGGTAGAATCGGTTGACTCGCAAGTCTAGGGAATGAGTTAGCGAGTCAGGTTGGTTTTTAAAAAATGCCCATAAACGCCCAAAACGGCGCCTTTTTGGGTTAAAATTTTTGAGCTTCTCTTCAAAAACTATCGCGCGATGCCTCCTGTTCTGAAAAAATTGAAATGGAGACCCAAAACCTAACCTGAAAACGCTGCCTCCTCCCTGTGCCGCCTCCGTCCCAGCAGCGCCTCCCTCGCTGCCGCGCACAAGTTCTCCCTCCCTTCCCTGCTCGAAACTTCTTCCCTTCCCTTCCCTGTTCGCAAGTTCTATGTTCTCCCTCCCTTCCCTGCTTCCATCCTTGTGCGCCTCCTTCCTTGCTCGAGTAACAACCCAACTGGTTCCTCTTCACTTCTTCTCTTCTCTGCAATGTCTGATTCGGGTAACAACCCAGCTGCTGCAGCAGCAGCATCAAGTGAAAGTTCCAGAGGTAGGGGGAGGGTTAATATCCCAGGAAATAGGACCGATCCTTTTATGTTATTGTTATATATTCGGATTTGGATTATGAGTTTATGACTATATGATGTTAATTTTTAATGATTATGAATTTATGATGATCTTAGTTGGCTTTGTTACTTTTGTGTTATGTATATATGTCATTTATAGGTTTTTTTATATTATGTAGACTCATAAGAGTCTACATGTCGAGTTTACCGCCCCCTCCCTCCATGAGTCAACCTAGACTCACCAATCTGACAACCTTGCTGTTAACACCATAAAGGATGGGCCAAGCAACACATATAACAGTATTAGTTTCTTACTACATGAAATATCTCTATTTTCAGCCAGCCTTCTGGGCATTCCTTCACAGGTAGGATGGCTGAAAAAAAAATTCCTGGTTCCAATAAATTAACAAGAAATGAGCAGCAAGCTTCTCTGTTTTTTTTTTTTCCGGAGATTCCCCCATGGGTTGCAAACAGACAAATGGGTTACTAATAACCAACTCACTAACCAGTAAAATAATAACCTGCTCATCCACCAGCCCTAAAATACAAAAGGAAAAGGAGCTTCTATAATAGCAGCTCTTTATATGAAGCCTAAAAACTTATGGACCAAGGAGTTAGGCTTATCTTCATATGATGGAGTTAAAGTAAGCAAGCCCAGGTCTTTCTTTCAGAATAGATGTAAGGTCAGAGCACAATCAAGCTCTTATAAAAGGTGGCAACCAAAACTGTTTCCTGAATAGCATTTGAGTACTAAAGTCAAAGTTGACAGTGACAGATAAAATACAGTATGGCAAAATAAAATACAGACATACATGTTTGAACACGTGTTACATAAAAATTACACATTTGCTGAGACATATTACGGGCAACTAAACCAAAAAATTATATTATCATGAGACATGACTTTTCAGGTTCTTACATTTCATTCTCCTTGAGCTGAGAAAGACAGTCATCCTTTCGCTCTTCAAGCTTATTGCTCACATCCTGTAGCAGAGAGAAATTAACATCAAATGAAAAACGAAATTAAAGCAGGAAAAATAAATGAATGGGTGAGAAAAATTAGGGCATACAATATAATCACCAAATTTCAATTGTCTCAGAAGAAAAGAAACTAAACTTTCATTAGAGGTATAAAAAACATTGAAACATACTCTCCCAACCTGAAGAATTATTGCTGAGTCAATGTCAGTTGATTGTTGAAGAACCAAAATAGATACATTGACTTGGTGGTTGTTTTTACCACCTTTTAATAAGATAATTGATGCTATAACCAAGGGCCAGCTAGAAAGATATTTCTTCTTTTAAAGCCTAAGGCAAATATAATGGGTTTTCCAACCTTAATGAAGACATTTAGATTTAGGAATAAGTGCCCATGGTATTACTTGCTCTTTTGCATAACTTTTCCATAGCTTTAGCATTTCAGTTATACCCATTGCCACCTACTGGGCGCCATTTAGTATGTAAGGTTTTTTATATAGAAAAAAAATGAAATTTTATTGGAGAGAATTAAGGAGAACAAAAAAGAGGATGATAAGGTATCCTCCATAACAAAAAATACAAAGAAAGCAACAAACAACTTCATCAAATCCACACTCCTGTGCGATCCCCCTGCATATCAGAGATATCGGCCTAAATATATCATCATAAGAGCACTGAATAGATGCCAAGAATATAACCTTATCATATAGCAAGACTGAAAACACGCAGGCATCCTAATATAACCTTATAATTGATGCTATAACCAAGGGCCAGCTAGAAAGATATTTCTTCTTTTAAAGCCTAAGGCAAATATAATGGGTTTTCCAACCTTAATGAAGACATTTAGATTTAGGAATAAGTGCTCATGGTATTACTTGCTCTTTTGCATAACTTTTCCATAGCTTTAGCATTTCAGTTATACCCATTGCCACCTACTGGGCGCCATTTAGTATGTAAGGTTTTTTATATAGAAAAAAAAATGAAATTTTATTGGAGAGAATTAAGGAGAACAAAAAAGAGGATGATAAGGTATCCTCCATAACAAAAAATACAAAGAAAGCAACAAACAACTTCATCAAATCCACACTCCTGTAAGATCCCTCTGCATATCTGAGATATCGGCCTAAATATATCATCAGAAGAGCACTGAATAGATGCCAAGAATATAACCTTATATAGCAAGACTGAAAACACGCAAGCATCCTAAAAAGAAAAGGAATTCCTTCCAACCATATATACCAAATAATAATTATTGCTCGATCTTTATCTAACAAGTTATTTAAGTGAGGGGTGTTTCCTATTTCTTCTGTATATTGGGCTTCAATTAGATCTGTTCCATATTTATAGTTATCCATCCTCTATTCTCTGCTCACAGATTAAATTGTACTATTATAGTAATTCATTTTTTTTGCTATTTTGATTTGTGCTTTCAGGTGGTATTGTATATAATACATATCCTTCTCATGTACCAAAGTTTCAACCCACTTTGGTGAGTATTAATGTATTACAATTAATTGTAAATAACAACAGTTCAGTTTCCATAATCACCTATTACCACATTTTCCACTAGAAGTTAAAAAGTGCAAGTATACCCAATGCATGCTATGCTCAGAATATCATACATCATACATTCTAAACAGGAGAAAATGATCAAACCTTGATTGCATCTTGAAACTTGGCCGACAAGTCCAGCCTCAAGTTTTGCCCCTCAGTTGATACACGTTTGCATTCTTCCTGAAAATAATCAAGTGAATCCCAGTCTGTTCACCAAGAAAGTCAAGATATACATCTTAAAGTAAGATGAATAACAACCTGACCATACTATTTCATGATAGTTTTTAAACAGACCAAAATATAACATATAACATAATATAATAAACTGGAGCAAAGCATGGCAACAAAGTTATCTTCCCGTGTGACTTAATGGAAACCAAAACCCATCACCACGTGCTCCACCACAAGAGAATTGTTTTTGTTTCTCTGTTCAAGGTGATATGTTATCCTCCTGGCTAATTTTTATTACTTCTCTCTAATAAAACTTACTGAAAAAGAATAAGTTTCAAACAGGGTATTTAACTTCCCAGCAAATTAAACATAATTAATCAACAGATCTCAACTGCTTATAAGAGAGACTAAATATTTGAGGTATTCCACATCCGTTAATACTTATATATTGTACAATCAGTTTAAGAGGTAGCAGTGCAATCGAAAAATACCATCAACATTTTATTTTGACGTTGTAACTCCCTACACAGTGACTCAAGTTTGTCTCGAACAGCAAGAGCTACAAAAAGAAGGGCAACAGTCAATCAACAAAAATTAACATCAATGTAGTTACAGATTAGACTTTGCCATTTATATAATATTCCATAAAAGTGTCTCTCAGATATACCATTTTCCCAAACAGTGTTTCCCAAAACAACTCAGAAGGTTACCCAAACCTCCAACCTAATCCAAACCACCAAAAGAAGAAAAAAATTGTTAACATGTTTAAATGGTCATTTTAGAGAAATAACATTGTTGATTAAACTTACTAGTATATAAGAGAAACAATACATATAGAAGGAAAACCAAAGAAGCATAATACAATCACAATAGAAGATACCACTCACGAGCTCAATTACAGAGGAAATTGATTAATACAGTGAAAATCCCCTGAATGCCCTAGTACTAATGCACACCGGTATAAAGTTCAAACTCCATAACTTGTTCAGAAACTTCACAAATGCTTTCAAGGGCATATTTCAAAACATTCATTAATCAAAGTCAGCTACATTCATTGCAACATACCTGCATCTCTTTCTGCCAACACTTGTTGATACTTCAGTGTAAATTCTAAAAGCTCCTTTTCTGATTTAAGTGTACGCTTTGCACTCTTACGCTTTTCACCAGTTTCCTAAGAAATTAAGAAGCTCAACTGTTCAGCCTCTCCTGAATGTAGTCTCATATAGACAAATGTGACATGCCAAAAGAAAGAAGGAAACACAAACCAAATCTGCTCACTGTGGTAATATCTACATTAAAATTAGAATATTTTATAATTATTGTAGATTGTGTAGTTATTACGATAGTTATCTGTTACCTTAGTTTCTGCTATTTTTTAGGTTAGTCATTATTTCTTCATTCTATATAATGTAAATCCTTGTAAAGATTATTTGACAAGTCATAATAATATTCAATTTTTATCATTCAATTTGGTACCAAAGCTCCCAATTTAGGAGACTCCGCTTCCGCATTCAACCTAATCCCCCTTCATTGCGGCTGCTGCCTTCATGGCAGTTTGTCCCTTCTCTATTCTTTGTGCCTTAATTGCGCCCTTCAGCCACCGCCACCGCCAGCCACTGATCGCTGCAGTTTCTACCACCGTCGACCCTGCCGGATTGATCGTCGTCCCTTTTCTGGCCAATCACCCAAAGCCGACCTTCCACCAGCGTGTGACGGTGCGTCTGTCACTTTTTCCGACTGCCTCTTCCACCGCCTAACTCGCCATCAGGCCCTCTACCCAGTCGTGCCCTCACCTTGCCCTATATCCACTCACACAGTACCTCCTAAACCCTTAACAGTAACCCTAAAACCTCCTAAACCCTAAACAACACCTCCCACGCAGCACACTCCACCCATATAATACCTCCTAAACCCTAAACTCCTCTCTCACCGTGTCCCACACTAAGACTACCCACACCTCTACCACCACCCTGCCCATCCTAAATACCAACCACTCCATCACTACGCCTCTTACTCCCAATGACCTACCCATCTTAAATTCAACCCATCGTCTTACTAGAAAGACCTATTTGCAATGGGTACAACTAGAGCTGGGTATACGGACCGGTCCGGTCCGGTCCGGTCCGGTCCGCATAAGTCCGCACATACACGGACCGGGCTTGAATAGTCCGCAAAATAAATGGACTTGTATTTATCAAGTCCGGGTCCAGTCCGCGTAGTCCGCGGGCTAAATGGACTGGTCCACGGACTCAAAAAAATAATCGATTCTAAATTTTATTTATTTATTTATTTTGTTTAATTAAAACCTTTTTTTATGCTACAAAGACTAAAATTGGTAAATGTAAAGTCCGAATATGACTTGTTTTAATAATCTACACAACTTTCATGCAATTTTATCAAACATAATCCAAAGCAAGTAATATTTGACTCAAGTATATCAAACATGAGTACATCAAACACAATCCAAAGTAATAATATCTTAAACACAATCCATACTGAATCCTAATCAAACATAATCCAACAATGCACTAACACGAAACAAGTACATCAAAAATAATCCATAACACTGCCAAATACATCAAACATAATCCAATAATATTCCAACACAAACAAGTACATCAAACATCAACAATAATATTTGACTCTCTCATAGAGATAGCTGGCTCCTCCTTTGACTCAATCAACTCATCTATATCTTCATGTTTTCCTACAAGTCATAATTCATAACATAAGTAAGAATGCAAAACATAATCCAAAGCAAGGCATTCTAGTACATAAAGGAAGTCTATATTTACCTTCCACATCAAATCCCAACAACCAATTTCTAGTACATATCAAGGCTTGTACATTTTGGGGAAGGAGAGAACTTCGATATTTATTGAGAACACGAGAACCAATACTGAATGCTGATTCAGATGCCACAGTTGTTATTTGAATGCTTAAGATATCAGAAGCCATCAATGCAAGATCTGGAAACCTATGCTTATTCTCCTTCCAATATTGCAAAACATCAAGATTTGGATGGTATGTTGAAGATAGGTTTTGCTCTTCCAAATAAGTATCCAATTGAGACTTACCCACATTTGACCTATTTTGATTCTCATACTGGATATATTCCTACATTATTTTCAAGTTACAACAAAGAAAGAATGAAAATTTAAACGAAAAGAAAGAATGAATAAATAAAAGAAAGAATGAATAAATAAATAAAAGAAATAAATCCACTTACATTCACAATAAGCATTTGCGATTGATCTACATTGGGAAATCCACTACTACTAGTTGGAAGACATTGAGAGCCTTGTAGTGAACTTTGAGCTAGACCAACATGAGTAGTTGTCTCTTTGGAAGACCTTTTGATATACTCATCAAATAGAGTATACAACTTGTGTTTCACAACTTTCAACTTTGCTTGGCAAGATATTGGATCAAGATCAAGCTTTGAATAACAAAACTCCAAAAATGAGAACTTAAAGCGAGGATCAAGGACGGTTCCATATGCAAGCACAATGCTATATTCACTCCAATATATGTCAAACTTACCTTGCATCAAACTTGTCATCTCCCTAATCACCTCATCTTCACTATTCTTATTTTCAATCAACAAGCATTCAATCCTCCACACTTGAAAGAAATATAAATTAGACGTCGGATAAGAGGAACCGGATATCAAATTCGTGATCACATAGAATGGACGCAAAAATTCACAAATTTTTTCTCCTCTTGCCCATTCTTCATTAGTAGGAAAATACTTATAGTTCCTATCTTCAAAATCAAGGTCACTAAAAGCACGTCGATATGCAAGTGCACTTTCAAGCATCATAAAGGTCGAGTTCCATCTAGTAGGGACATCCAAACGCAAACCTATTTTGGTATTAATACCAACTTTTTAAACACAATTGTTAAAAGCAATCTTTCTTCCCTCCGACCCCTTAACATACTTGATACTTTCTCTAATATTATGTAAAGCATCACTAGCAACTTTCAAACCAGCTTGAACTATAATGTTAAGTATGTGAGCACAACATCGGATATGGAAAAAATCGCCACCACATAACAAACCATCACTCTGCAAAAGAAGTCTGTCTTTCAACAATTCTTGCATGGTGCCACAAGAAGATGCATTATCCAAAGTCAATGAAAAAATTTTCCTCTCAATCCCCCACTCTTCCAAGAAACCATAAACAATCTTAGCCAATTCACGCCCGGAATGTGGAGGGGGGAAATGAGAAAAATTTAGAATTTTGTTGTTAAGCTTCCAATTTTCATCCACAAAATGTGCAGTTAATGAAATATAACCCTCTGTGGTACACGAAGTCCATACATCAGATGTCAAGCTTATTCTACTTGGAACTTTGGACAACACTTCTTTCATTTTTTGTTTTTCATTCTCATATATGTTAATCACATCTAATGTGGCAGCACGTCTAGAGGGCACCTTAGCTTCAGGATTCAAATATTTAAGTAGCTCTCTAACCCTCCTATATTCCACAAAAGAGAATGGAAGGTCATGCTCTATGATAGCCATGGATATCATGTCACGTACCACCTTAAAATCAACTTTTCTACTTTTTAACTTTCCAGTATGATCAAGCATAAGTTTACCAACCTCACTATTAGCAAACCCTTTTGGCACTTTCTCACAAATGTTAATATGACGAAGTAAAGTTGAAGTTCCATATCTATTACCGCCACTTACCAAGGCTTTCCCACATGCCTTGCATTGACTCCTCTCTTTCCCATCACTTCCCACAGGAATTTTGACAAAATAGTTCCATACAGAAGATGTTTGATTTCTAGACCTCTTATTTGATATTTTAGGTTCATTTAATCCATCTCCTTCTCCAACATCATTAATTGGACTAATTTGGCCTACTCTTTCAGGTTCAATATCATCTACATTAACACTTTCATTCATGGCAGAGGCAGAAAAATCCATTTTTAACTAATCAAATCTGAAAAAAAATCAAGCCAAAAGCAAACGAAAAATTCAGAGACAGAGGATATGAAGCCATATTCAGGGCAAACAGAGACACAACGAAAAATTCAGAGACATATTCAGGGCAAACAGAGACACAACGAAAAATTCAGAGACAGAGGAGATGAAGCCATATTCAGGGCAAACAGAGACACTAGCAAATCCAGAGATGAGAGAAATTGAGAGAAGAAATTCAGAGATGAGAGGACCTGTTCGAGATGCGATCGGAGACGGAGAGAACGACGCTCCTTCAGGCTGCCGGAGCTGGAGGCGAGGCGCTGCGTGCGGCTGACGATGGAGAAGAGTCGCTGCGTGCGGCCGAACGATGGAGGAGAAGTGTTGGGTGTGGCCGAGAGAAGGAGGCGCTGCGTGCGGCCGGAGAGGGAGGCGCTGCGTGCGGCCGGAGATGGAGGTGCTGCGTGCGGCCGGAGATGAGGGAGAGGAGAGGAGATGAAGTCTTAGGGTTTAGGGATGAAGTCTCGTGTGGGTGGGAGGGAGAGACGAAGTCTGTCTCTGACTGAGGGTCGGATGAGGGCTCAGTGAGGGTGAGGGTGGTTGGGCTTGGACCATTTGGGAAGTGTAAAATTAGTGGTTGGGCCTAAATTGTTTGGGCACTTAAGTTCTGATTTTTTTTTTTGTGTAAGTCCACGGACTGGTCCGCGAGTCCGCGGACCCAGTCCGTTTAGTCCACGAGTTAAATGGACCGGACTTAAATAGCCCACATTTAAATGGACCTGAAATTTGTCTAGTCCAAGCCCTAACGGGCTGCGGTTTAAACGGACCGTCCGCGGACCCAAGTCCATATACCCAGCTCTAGGTACAAGTCATAGATACCACCATTAATGGCCGTCAGAAACTGAACCATATTGAAGGAATGACTCCAGGAAAAAATTACTTGAAGTTTGAAGAGCGGGATGATGAGGATTCTCTTATCACACGGCTTTGGAATTCTAAGACCATTGAAGTTAATCGAAATTGCATGTACCTACTTCCCGTGATATTTAGGCAAATCTACATCTGACTTACTCCGACATGTCCACTTGCTACGAGTTGAAAACCAAGATTTTTTCAACTAAACTGGGGGCGCTTTGTTAGATATGGGCCACAGTGGGCCTCTGTTCTGTTAATAGTTAGTAAAGGGGCACCACATAATACCCAAGTCCCTATCACACTTTCCATTTGAAAACGGAGTGCCGTAAGGATGCTTCCACTTTGGCTAGCTTTGTTGAGAGAGACCGCATCTTTGAGTTCCCTTCCGGTTTGAACTCTAAGTATAACCCCATCCAAGTTCAAATTCTGGGAAAGGAGAACCCCCCCTCTCTCTGAGGTCTTCTACATTGTTAGAGGAGTGGAGAGTCGTAGGGCTGTTATACTGGATGAGAAGCCTATTGATAGGTCTGCTCCGATAACGGGCAAGTCTGGTAAGCCGGTTCTTCCTCTTCCTCTTCTTCCAAACCTAACTGAGATAGTTGTCAGTGCACCTGTTGCAAGAAATCTAGCCACACCAAGGAGAACTGCTTTAGACTCCATGGGAAGGGCCCTTTACATCGTACAGGTGGATTCTTGGGTCTTACGCATGGTTAGAAAAACCTGGCCTCATCGAATGTCATGCCTACTGTGAGGTCTCCAAAGTGAAAGATGAAGTTCTAGCACATAATAAGGATGAGCTAGTACTTAAGGAAGGAAAAGTTAGTTCTTGAGTTTTTTTTTTTTTGCAAAATGGCATGCAAAGGCATCACTGTAGCAAGAGGAATCCCAACTAGGTTAGCACCCCAAAAACTATCAATCATTTGCAGCACACCATAATTTATTAATTGAAATTAAAAAATAAAGGAATACATAATCCATGGGGGGGCCATACCAAACCCATAAAAAATTAAACAGTTGTTGAGTTTGAAATAAAGGATCGTGGATGCTAAAACACTACCTTGGGATTAAAGTTGCCTACTCCAAAAAGGGCATCTTTATTTCTCAAAGGAAATATGTGTCGGACTTTCTCAAAGAGTCTGGAAAGGTAGGTTGCAAAGCTATTGGTGTACCCATTAAGCAGAATCGCAGAATAGGAAATGATGAAAAAAGTCTCAAGGTTGATAGAGCTCAATATCAGAGGTAAGTAGGAAAATTGATATACCTCACACATATTCGACCACATTTGGCATATGTTGTTAGTGTTGTTAGTCAATTTATGAATAACCCAGGGGTGAGACACTTACAGGCTGCAGATAGAATTCTACAGTATCTTAAAACTACCCCTAGAACGGGATTATTGTTCATAAGAGGTGAAATCTATCCATGGAAGTATACATCGATGTTGATTATGCAGGGTTAGTCATTGACAAAAGATCAGCATCTGTTTACTGTATGTTGTTGGGTGGAAATTTGGTAACATGGAGGGGCAAGAAACAAAATGTGGTTGCTAGGTCAAGTGCAGAAGCTAAATTACAAGCCATGGCACAAGGAGTTTGTGAGTTACTATGGATGAAGATTATATTGCAAGACCTTTGCATAAAATATGAACTCCTATGAAGTTGTTCCGCGACAATAAATTTGTCATTAGCATAGCTCATAACCTTGTGCAACATGACAGAACTAAGCACATTGAGATAAACCAGCATTTCATCAAGGAGAAATTAGATTGTGGATTGATTATCACATCATATGTTCCTACAAGCCTTTAGTAGGCAATGTGTTAACAAAAGGGCTACCGACACAGAGATTCCAAGATCTTACTAGCAAGTTGGGAATGAAAGATACTCATTCATCAGCTTGAGGATGAGTGTTGTAATATCTACATCAAAATTAGAGTACTTTGTAATTATTGTAGATTGTGTAATTATTAAGCTAGTTATCTCTTACCGTATGTTCTGCTGTTTTTTAGGATTAGTCATTATTCCTTCTTCATGGTCTATAGAATGTAAATCCTTGTAAAGGTTATTTGACAAGTAATAATAGTATTTAGTTTTTCCCATTCAAAACTCACTGTCCAAAATGAGATAAATATGGTTCTTTGTGAAACAATTAGGGTTCTCAAGATGAATTCTCTACTCAGTAGAACCTAATCTAGCCCTAATCACATTTATATTCTGAGTCATTCTTTTGTATTAGACTTAGCTCCTTTATAAAGACGGTCAGACACAACTCTAAACAAACCAAACTGCTAAAGCCTTATAGGATTTACCTATCATGCAATAGCCCTGATGGATATTCTTTACGAACTCAAAGCTATTATACATTGACAGAAAACTCTGAAAGACTAGTCTGTATCATCCCACCCACTAAGGTAACAACTCTAGAATCAATCAAGGCATCCCCATCCCTATTTTTGAAGGAAAAGATGTCCATCAGACCTATAAAGTCACAACTTTGCAATACAATCTTAAAATAGCCCAAATTATTTAATTTTTATATAACAAAAAAGAGGACTCCACTATTTATTTCTACTACTATATTCAATCTTCGCCCAACCATAACTAAAACCCAGAAAACAAAAACTAGCTCAAAAGGGGAGGATTGCCAAAGTCATTATAAAGGGTACTTCGCCCATATAATCAGCCAATGTGGGATTTTAATACAAGCTCTGACACCATATTGGAATTAGAACTGAGAACAGATAGGGCCTAACTCAACCCCACCAGCTAGCTCAAGAGGGAAAAATTGCCCAAGTCATTATAAGGGGCACTTTGCCCAACTACCTAGCCAATGTAGGATCTTAACATTACCAATGCATGTGCAAATATATAGGAATTAAACAGAATTGATTTACTAACTGGTTTTCTATTTTTTGAAGAATCAACAGTCTCTGCTGCACATGCTTCCTTCAGAGGTACTGGTTTTGTCTCCAGAGATACAACACGTGCTGCAACAGCAATTAGCAATAGCAACAAAATCATGTCCGGTACTCAGAAAGAACTAGCAGACATAAGTACAACATGGAGATCTAAAAGCATGTGCTTTTATAGGTTTGAGAACATATGCAACAGAATTTATCGATTTCATTTTAGCACATAAAACAATTATCTTTATGCTCAAGGCAAGCATGCAAGGCAAGCCATTGATTGTGTCAGTTTACAGAATCATATCAATCATTTAGAAGTTATTAAGCAAGGGTAAAGGTGTCCAGCAGTGCAAGAGAACATAAGAAATGTTAGTTTAAAAGATCTTGTTCATCTGTCCAACAGAAAAGTTCTTAAAATCAAGCATACCCAATTTGCTTTTGGATGGTAAAGGAATCATCGAAATGACGATCTAAACATCTTGATCATAAATACTGAATTTGAGATTTTTGACCTCAATGTAAAAACTTCTTCTTTCAAAACTAGAGAGTCACCAACAAAATGCCTTTAGTCAAGACTCAAAATGAATATGTTATTCATTCAATTCCCATGATAGAAAAAATCAGCGTGTAGTTACTAGTCACAACATCTACAAAAAGGGCCATGAGGCTTAGGATAATTACATCTATCCGAACTTTGACATTCTCCTTGTTGTTGCTCTTTTACTGTACAGCATTTGGATAGTGGAGCCTCAGAAGCAGAGTTAACCACAGGAGGTGTAACCGGTGTACCTTCTGTCTGATGCATACAGCCATTAGAGGGAACCTCCACTGTGCAGTCTGAGGCGTAAAAAGTATGTGCTTTAAATAACAGAATATGAGAAAGTTTTAAATTCCTCACTAATCTTTCTTACCATGGTTGTTTTGAAATTCTTTTTCTCCCAACTCATTTGATAATTCATTAGAATGGCCAAGGTCTGGGGAACCATCCTCCTTGTCATTATTCAGTGGTTTCTCTTGTCGAGGAGAAGGAGTTGGAGGAGCAAGAGTAGTGCTCTCGACAAACCCATCTGGCAATGAATCAACATCAGGAAGTTGATTTGCATTTGGATTCTGCATTTTGCCTACATTTCAAAGATTCTTTCTTAGAATTATTTAAATGCAATAAAATTGATGTTCAGTTGTTTACCAAAACATTGAGAAGACAAGTGAACCATACTACCATGGTCATGACTGCTTTTAAAATTTTACTTAGTACCTACATTGCATAATTGCTTTTGTATTCTTATTACAAGCAACGGTGATGGCCAGTCAAAACCACCTTAACTATGTCCAATATTCATCAAGGGCTGACAACATGATTTCTACATAAATCAAGCATATAGAAAGCCATATCAAATAAATCTTCAATAAAATTTAATAAGTATAAAAAATAATATTGCATGACAACAAAGTTGCAAGTACAGCTATAATTTCTCTCTGCAAAGGGAGTTCTATTTTTTATGCGCATAAGTTAGACACCTATAAGAAGGACCAACAGCCAGTGAATCATGACTTCATGATCATTCAAAGTACAAACATCACATGCCTGATTATTCATTTCTAATAAGTTTTCATGTCACGATGGCATTTAGCAAAATAAAAATTAGAACAACAGGGCATGCAGAATCCACTATCACAAGAAAGGTCAAAGATACAAAGCAGATAATCTCAGTTAGAAAATCAAGGTCAATAATTGCACCAATTCCTCTTCACGCTAGAATGTCTTAACGACATGATAATTCTAAATAGTAAATATACCAAGCAAAGCAACCCCTGCAAAAATACCAAACTTAGCTCACCAAATCTCTAACTCCCACTTGATCTTCTGAGAAGGAATTTTTAACATGACAAACAGAAAACTAACGTTCATCCCACACAATGGGGAAGCAGTAAAATAAATAAATCATCTTAGTATATAGTGCCTTATGAAATCACCACTGATTCCAGAGTGATTGCAGGAGAAAAAAAATCTCATAAAATTAAAAAACAAAAGAGTTATTAAAAAATAGATATCATCTTGGCCAGATGAATAATTTCACCCCATAAAATTGTGTTAAATGAATACCTATTATTTTTCACTCAGACAGCAAAATGAAACATGTTCATCACTCACCCACAAGTTAAAAATTGAAGAAACTAAACGCATGAAAAACAAATAGGTCATGTGTAAGCATTGAACGATCTGGGTAATCACGAATCAGAATATTAAAATAGAAAATGAAAAAGGAAAGAGGGAAAATTGAGGACATTACCAACAACTAGAGAACTCTCTCTCTCTCTCACTCACTCTCTCTCACACTAACCCCAGGTGTTGCGTCTCTGCTGCTCTATCACACCAAACTTCTTTGCCTTATTTCTTCTTCAAATTACTCGGAAGGAATACACACCTCTCTACGACGCCGTAGTATCTCGCTGTTATAACATATAATAACATATCGTGTATAAAGCTCCTCCTATAATAATAGATATAAGTTTAAGGTGGGTAAAGTTTTTTACATTATCAATCAATTATCGATCATGAGATGTATAAATTTTAAGATAGTTAAGATATTAGTCAATTTTTTTAGTGATGTGACAATTTAGGATTTGAAGTATGTAAAAGAGTTTTACACTTTGGATGTATAATAATTAAACTCAATATATAATTAAATGATTAGACTCTTCTAAAGTGATTAATTTAATTTAAAGAGTATAGTAAGTAATATCAAGTGTTGATGAGAAAATCAATAATTGATATTAAATGTATATGCATAACAAATCATAGATATATTAAAATATAAATCATTATTTTTCTCAGAAACGGTGAAGATACTTACTTTACTATCGGCTCATTTTAAAGGTGACCAAATCGATACTTACACTTTCATAAATTAATACTCAATAAAATAATAACCTCCCTAAAAAATATTTTCTCCGGTCCTCACTTAGGTTAATTTACAAAATTAATAATTTTGATAAATTATTAAGATAATAAATTTTAGAAAGACCCTTATATAAATATATGGTCCTGTAAATACATAAATTAATAATTTTTTAAAAATTACAAACATAACTAGGACGATTTAGTAAAATATGTATCTATTGAAATTTAGGTGGATTTCATCTCTAAGTTTTCTCGTTGCATTCAAAAGCCACCGTTTGAAAATCTTTTTGAGTGTACGTGGGGTGATCTCTCTCTCTCTTATACTCACATAAGAAAATGCTAACAACATAATCTCTAATATTTTATTTTCAAAACACACTTTTTATTTAGTTGAAATTCAAGTAGGTCCTACAATTTTCAAATGAGATCCACATAAATTAGTAAAACCTATTTGAATTTTAACTAATTAGTGACACACTCTCTTACACTTTCTTTCTAACACACTTTCTTCTATTAGTTAAAATTCAAATAGTATTCGAGAGTGTGTTGGTAGCACTGTTCAAAAAATTATATAAAAATCATATTAACATGTCACTTTATTTATATTATTTCATTTTATTTAATAAAAATAGTTCAAAATAAAATTAAAAATTTAATATTTTAACTTTTGGAATGATAATTAAATTAAAAGTATTAAAAGTGATAATTATTTAAAAATAAATAACATATAGAGAGAGAGAGAGAGAATTAATATAAAAACACATATAAATATATCATTTTATATTTATCAACTAGTTCAACCGTCAATTTTATCAAACACTTCAAATCCAATCAGCTAGTTTATCCGTTATCAACTATCATCTAGCTTATTCACTACCAACTATAAGTTCATCCACTATCAACTAATTTATATGCTATCAGATAGTTTTTACAAAACATAGCCAAAAACATTTAACTTTATTGTGGAGCGATCCAAATTAACTGGCAAATAAAATAAATCAGACCTTACAAAAATATGTGATCATGTTTAAATCTCTCTCTATTTCTCCCCAAGTAAAGACCTATCCGATTTTCACATACAAAAAACTAAACTTGATTTGGTCTCTATAAGGTAAGGCTAAATCGCTAGCTTATAAAGGATAACTTAAAATTGATAATTAAGTTTGTATTTTTGTTTAATAAACATTTTTGTCACTAACTTATATCATTATTTCACTAGCTTATAACATTTTTTCTATATATTACTTAAAGTATCTTTTGAGCTTATAGCTTACTATTTTTTCTCTCGATCTTATTCTTATTATTTTAATTAAATTCCTCTTTTAAGCTCTCTTAAATAAAACAAAACATCATAATCTTAATATTCTAATTTAATTGAAAAATGTATATATTTAAGGACTAATTTCACTAATTGGATATATATTTAGCATAAAAAATAAAAATAATATATCTATATATAAAAAAAATATAAAAAAATCATATCAAGATATCATTTTATTTATATTTATCTCATTTTATTTAAATAATAAAAATTAAATTTAAATTTATAAAATTGATATTTTAAATTTTGAGATCATAAATAATTTAGAATAAATTAAAAATATTAAAAGTGATAATTATTTTAAAATAAGTAACATATATATCAAAATAAAATTTATATAAAAAAAACATAAACATGCCTTGTTATGTCATTTTATATTTATCAGCTAGTTCAACCGTTAATTTTACCAAACACTTCAAATCCAACCAGCTTATTCATTATCATCTAGTTTTTACCTATCAGAACCTTCTTTGATTTTGACAGTTTTTCAATTATTCTCTTGTATCATGGTTACCATTTTAAAATTTGAGTCCATATGTTGCATGATTAGATTTTTTTTCGTAAACTTAAAATGATAGAAATTGAGCTATCACACTCGGACCTGGAACAACATGGATCGGGACCCTCCCCAAGAGATTTATTTTGCACAAGGTGATGATTGAACCAGAGACCTCTCACTAAAGAGTATCTCTGTATACATTCGTCTACCTTGCGGACCTAACATGCTTCAACTAGATCAATCCCAGATGGGTATGATTAGATTTTATATCTTTAAGGCGAATAGCATTTTAAATTTAGAGATAAAGTCTAAGCTTCAAATTTTATAAAGAGGCAAATGCTAACAAGTAGAATTTTAAAAAAAAAAAAAGGTAATTTTTTATTAAGAAATAATGTATTCAAAATGAATTTTGTTATATCTTCCGATTCATCATCTTTTTTTGGTAAAGAAGAGAAGAACAAAAAAAAAAAAAAAACTAGAACCTCAACCCAATGATATCACGAAGCAACAAAGCTCCCATCTCAGAAGGCCCAGTCTGGCAGTACTTCCAACCCAGATGTTGTTGTTTGGCTCCAAGCTTGGCTAGACAATCAGCATAGCATATGAATTGGCTTCTTTTGGCACATGAGATACGTCAACTAACCAATCCTTGTCCAGAAGCTCCATAACACAAATAGTGGAGATCGCATGAGGCATGAGGGTGGAAACTTTGATCAGATCTGTTACGAAGCATTGAGGCCGTGTCCAAGAAGTCAAACTCACAAAGAACCTCCTTGTAACCCCAAGTGCTAAGAAAAATTCAACCCACGCATCACTGCGAAGAGCTCTACATGTTGAACCTCGCCATTGCAAGAAAAACCCGCTATCCACTCCCTTTTTGCAATTCCGAATGAGACCACCAGACCCCATACCAGTAGAGGACACTAGGAAGCTCCTATCCATGTTAACCTTAACGAAATCAGCATGAGGAGCTTTCCGGTGAACCATTCTACTCTTCGTATCATTCCTCCGCTAATTGGAGGAATGTGATGTACTCGTCATGAGCTAACAAGGTCTTGCTCAAAAGACTTCATCAATTGTCCATGTTATGACCCCTAGCACCATGTTATTACGCCAACAAAGGTAGTTACCCAAAGGGAGCTATCAGTGTTGGAGAAGAACGATTGCTCTTCACACATGCCCAATCTAATCCAAAGTTCTATAAGGTGTGGGCAGTCACGTAAAAATGAAGAATGGTCTCCTCATTCCCTGAGCAGCATTGGCAAAATGCAGAGGCATACATCCCATGGTGGTGACGGAGGGCATTGGTTGGCAATGCATGATGGAGAGTCTGCCAAACCAGATGGTGGACCTTCTCGAGAGCGTAAGTCTTCCAAACTCACCTCCAAGCCTCAGCAACTCGACATACCCCATCCTTACTAGCCTTCCAAATCCAACGATCCACAAGGTCTTCATGCACATGAATAGGAATATGAGTGTTGGAATAGTGTCTCGTACCCACTGAAGCAGAGGGGTCGCCAAAGTCTGAAGATATGCCAAAACCATTCCCCCATATATCCTTGATAACCATAGCAGAATCAAAGACATGTACGTAATCAACCAAGTTACATAAGTAGCCACACCCAAGCCAGCCCGTGAACCATAGAGAGGAGGTAACAGACCCAAAACGAAAATTCAAACCCTCACGGATAGCGTTGATCGCTTTAGTTATGCTGCTCCAAGTAACCGATACATGGTGTTTACTACTCAGAGACCAAATATAGTTATTGTCAAGATACTTATGTTTCATGACTTGCACCAGTAATTTGTTATCTCCATGCAATAAGCTCCAAACCAATTTGCCCAGCAAGGCCACATTGGTTAATCTCGAATCTGGAATACCCAAATCACTGGCATGCTTTGGAGAAGTCATTGTGCTCCAATTTACCAGACTCCAGCTACAGTCAAAATTATTGCTGCCCCAAATAAATCCTTTAGTCAATCCATCGATCCTGCTACAGACACTTCTTGGAAAGAGATGTTTCTGCATAGGGTAAATGGGAATAGAGGAAATCACAGATTTGGCAAAACAAACTGTCCCCAATTTATTTAACAACTGTTCTATCAAAGCGGCAAGGCAGTTCTGATTTTCTCGATAACCCCATTGTAGGCATTCCTATTCACCTGCCTTTGACCAAGGGGGATCCCAAATAAGAACCCAAGCCACTAACATAGCAGACTGGTAAAAGTAGTTTTTTTGGCGGGGAACCATAAATGAACACATGGCACGGAACTTCTCAAGGTTAACCTTAAGATTAGAGGCTCCACCAAAATCATTCAAAGTATTAGTCACAAGACTAACCTGATTGTTCGTAGCTTCACAAAAAAAATTACATCATCCATAAAGAAAAGGTGAGAAATGCCTAGCCCCCATCTAGAAACGTGCATTAGATGTCAGAGCCCCATAGATACTTTATCATGAATGCTAAGGGCTAGCTTCTCCATACAAAGAAGAAACAAGTATAGGGATAAAGGATCTCCTTATCGAAGACCTCTAAAAGGTTTGAAGCAAGCTCTGCATTCTAGCCCCATTCTAAAGAAGAGAGAGGCTAATGGTTTTTCACACACCACATAGAGCAACTCGAAAAGAAAGAGTCTACTCAAAAAAGCCCCATCGCACTCTGTTATAAACTTTTTCAAGATCGATTTTGAAAGCATGGGCACCCTTTTTGGATTTAGAATGTGAATATAATGAATAACCTCCTAAACCATCACTGCATTATCCTTGACACCCCTCACGAAATGAAAATACTATAAAGAGGCTCCGCCAAATCATCTTAGAAGGGTTTTACCAAAAAAAAATCATCTAAGAAGGGGCGTTACTTCTAAACAAGAACCCTAGTAATCACCTTGTACGTCACGTTACAAAAGCTTATGGGTCTAAAGTTTTTCATATGCACCGAATTGTCAACCTTCGGAATTAAAATCACAAGAACTTCAGCAATGGGATCATCCAAAAACCCTCTTTGGAATGCATCTTTGACCGAGTGCCAAATACCATCCCTCACCACATCCCAAAAAATATTTAAGAAAAAAGATTGAAAGCCATCTAAGATCAAGCCCCTTATAAGACTTCATATTAAAAATCGCTTCCTATTAATCTTCTTAATACTAAATACTAAATAAATAAAATATTATAATGAATAATATAAAAAACCATTCAATAATGTTTTTGTTTAGTAAAAAATGAATCCTAGGAGAATTCAATAAACGTGATTTTGCCGAAACAAACAGGTTGAGTAGAAAAAGATAAGGGAAACTGAAACTCTACCGTACTAAATCAACAAAATGTGTAGAATATGAGCACAACAAAAACAAAGGGCCCATGCATTTCGCATCTGCCCAAGGGAAGAAATTCTTCAATGAAAAAAATAGAACAAATTAAGCCAATTACTTAATTGTTAAATTAATGAAAATTATCTATTAACTAATGTTGAAATTAACACAACCCCACTTAGATGCACCAGACAAGATATCCTCGTGCCATGACTCAGGAGTATGATCTGCAACGCAAACTTTTCATGATCTCACCACAGCTAGAATCAAATACCCCAACAAAAACTTGAGCATTAAACTCAAAATAAGACAAATATAGAGTTGATATTGAAAAAACAAAACAAGCAGTGTAGGACTAGTCCTAAAACTCACTGCTGATTACAAAAAAAAGACACATTCAAATGTAGAAAAAGCATAAAAACACAGACATAGCCTTGCCACCGGCGATCAAGAACCCAGTTCTGGGAATAAAAGTTGCGCAACGACAGTGCAGACTTGAAACTGTGTCCAATAAACAAAATACCTAGACAACAAATAGTACTACGAAAAAGAAAACAACATTTGTTGTAGTGATAAACTTCCCTTGATAAACCAACCTGCACGGTTCACTTGCCCTTCTTCTGTGCAGCCTTGGTGACCTTGGCTCCAGTAGGATCCTTCTTTTCCACACTCTTAATGACTCCCACAGCCACAGTTTGACGCATGTCTCTGACAGCAAAACGACCAAGTGGGGGATACTCGGAGAAAGTTTCAACCACCATGGGCTTGGTAGGAATCATCTTGACCATGCCAGCATCTCCATTCTTCAAAAATTTGGGTTCCTTCTCAAGCTCTTTACCAGATCGCCTGTCAATCTTGGTCAAAAGTTCAGCAAACTTGACTGCAATGTGGGAGGTATGGCAATCGAGAACAGGAGCATAGCCATTTCCAATCTGGCCAGGGTGATTCATGATGATAACTTGGGATGTAAAGTTGGCAGCCTCCTTGGCAGGGTCATCCTTAGAGTTTGAGGCCACAAAACCACGCTTGAGATCCTTGACAGCAACATTCTTAACATTAAATCCCACATTATCACCAGGAAGGGCCTCTGTGAGAGCTTCATGGTGCATCTCGACAGACTTAACTTCAGTTGTCAATCCAGTTGGTCCAAAAGTAACCACCACCCCAGGTTTTATGACACCAGTCTCAACACGCCCCACAGGCACAGTTCCAATTCCTCCAATCTTGTAGACATCCTGGAGGGGTAACCGGAGGGGCTTATCCGATGGTCGCTTGGGCTCGTTGATCTGGTCAAGGGCATCAAGAAGGGTTGGACCCTTGTACCAGTCAAGGTTTGTAGACCTCTCAATCATATTGTCTCCCTCAAAACCAGAGATGGGAACAAAAGGGATCTTGTCAGGGTTGTATCCGACCTTCTTCAAGTAGGATGAAACTTCCTTCACAATTTCATCATATCTAGCCTTGGAGTACTTAGGTGTGGTGGCATCCATCTGTTCAGAGAATGCAAGATATAAGATGATTAAATTGATTGAAAAAATAATTAAATGTGCCTTTCAAAAGTGAAATGGTAATAGAGGCCAAAAAATCTCATACCTTGTTACAGCAACAAATCATCTGCTTCACACCAAGAGTGAAAGCAAGGAGAGCATGTTCACGAGTCTGTCCGTCCTTGGAAATACCAGCTTCAAAACCGCCAGTAGTGGAATCAATGATAAGAACAGCGCAGTCAGCTTGAGATGTTCCAGTAATCATATTCTTAATGAAATCCCTGTGTCCAGGAGCATCAATGACTGTGCAGTAGTACTTGGTTGTCTCAAACTTCCACAAGGCAATATCGATTGTGATTCCTCTTTCACGCTCGGCCTTAAGCTTGTCGAGCACCCAGGCATACTTGAAGGACCTCTTGTTCATCTCAGCAGCTTCTTTCTCGAATCTCTCAATAACACGCTTGTCAATACCTCCCAACTTGTAGATCAGATGACCAGTGGTAGTTGACTTACCGGAGTCGACATGGCCAATGACCACAATGTTGATGTGAACCTTCTCTTTACCCATTAGGATTTAAGCTTAAAACAAGAAAGATCTGCCCAAAAAACAGTGAGAAAGCTATCCAAAACCAACGTCTTTCAACATCAAGATATCAAGATATTAAAACAAACCAAAAGCAACTTATATCATTGCCATAGCCATAAATAGAGACCTAGGTAATAGCCATAAATAGAGACCTAGGTAATCAAATAAAAGCAATCAGAAGTCCCAAATTTCAACAACATCATCGAGCTTGACAATTCAAAATAATACCCAATCTAAATCAGCAAAACACATCAAACACAGCATACAGCACGTGTTGTAGCAGATCGATCAATTATAGCGTGCCACAAAAACCAATACGGGGTAAATAACTAAAAAGAGAACACTATTATGATTCAAAAACAAAAGACCGATACCAAGATCTATACATGAATAACCAACAAAAACTCCGGATTCAAATACGCACGGTTTTCAGAACATGTGGATTCATTATTCCAATTCAACATGCATATAAAAACAAAACAAAATCAAACAAATAGGCATCATCAAATCAAATAACAAAATGATGAAAATTAATTATCCACCATAATCAATCAATTAAACATCTACGAATTGGTAATGAGAATATTGAAATCAATTATTAGGAAGTGCGTATAAAGGAGATAGAGAGAATAAGAACCTTTGAAGAAGCAGAAGCTGCGCTAAAACCCTAGCCGCAAGAGAGAAAAGAATGTAAAGAAACAAAGAAGAGTGAGAGAGTGAGTCATAGGGTAACAAGGATTATATAGCATAACTGGGTTTTTTCAGTTGACGGAATTGCCCTTCCTTTTTGCCAGTTGTGCTTATGTGGCGCCAATCGCTCGTTGCGTTATCCATCTCTTATAGCGGCACAAGTTAGAGAGGAGGTTGGGGTAAATGGGTCGACCCAACTCGTCATCACGGGTTTGACGATTCCTTTAGGGCTGAGTTAAGCGACTGCTCCACCAACTTATCAACCTATTTAAAATTAGTTATTAGTTATTAGTTATTATCAATTATTATAAGAATAATGCTAATCAATGTTCTTAGGATATTGTTTAAAGAATCAAAAAAAAATTTTATTGGAAATGAGTGTATTTAATATTTTGATAAGTTAGATTTTAGTTTTTCAATACCAACTTACTTTATATGGATTCTTTAACTAATGCCCTTAAAACACTGATTAACAAGATCATTATTATATTATAAATTATAAATATAGTAACAAATGAATAATAAATCAAAAAATAACACATGAATAATATAAGCAAAAATAGGTTGATTGGTCCAATACGTTTATTTAATTTTTCACATCGGTCCCATAAGTTTTTTTTTTCAAATTGGTCCTGCACATTAGTCATTTTCGTCAATTTAAACCTAACGCCGTTAGTTTTGGGCTGACGTGGCATGATATTAGTGCGACACGTGTCTCTTTATTTGATGGTGTTAGGTCGAAATTGACGGAAAAGACTAATGTGAAAACAAAACATAACGTGTGGGACCAATTTGAAAAAAAAAACTTATGGAACTGATGTGAAAAATTAAATAAAACGTATAGGATCAATCAACCTATTTTGCCAATAATATAAAATGAAACAAAATGGGTTAAGAGAGTAATTTTATATTTTTACATATTTGACAAATAAAAATTAGTTAAAATGGTAAAATCTTCAAAATCTAAAAAAAAATCATTTAATACCTACTCTATTTAATAATTAAGAGAAGTTAAAAATATATGTTGGGAGGATATAGCATTATATTTTTTCTCTCAAGTGTCTCAAAAAATAAAGTAAAGAAGTTTTTTAAAATAACAGTAAATCTTAAATCTCATTTATTAGTGTTAATTAATTAATTATTAACTTAATGTTATTACTAAAAAAATAAAAAATTATTTATAATTAATTATTTGATATTCATTTGCTAAAAAGGTTTCAAACGATGAATATTAGATTTTCATTTTTAAAAAATAAAATTTGATTTTTTAATTTTAAAACCTTGTAAATAGGAATGTAATTCATATAACCATTTATATTTTTAGTCTATTATTTATATTTATTTTAATTTGACAAATGATATTTTAAATCTACACTCTAATAAATGGTGAATATAAAATGTGTACTTATTATGTGAAATTCTTTATTATATATTTATTTCTTACTCTTCTTTTAGTCATTTAGCTCGATTAATTCTGAATAAATGTCGTCGCACTTTTAATTATTTGTCTATATAGGATATAAATTATTATAATATTATTATTAACAAAAATGATAAAGTATCATTTAAACAAGCATATTAATTTGAATATAAGATTGAAGATAAATTAACTTTTCCGGTCATGACATACAAATTAAATGAGTTTAATTTGACATATGTGATGCATAATTTTGCAATTTACATATGTATTTATTTTGGATGAAGTTCTATACTGAGTTTGAGTGTAAAGTGCGAAAATAAATTTACATCCAGCATTAATTAGTTAAAATACATTGATATCTCAAACAACTAAATGATAAGATCGGTTTGAATCAGATTTGAGATAATTTAGCATCCGATCCAAATAATATTTATTGAATTAGATTGAATCGCATTTTGAAATTATTTTATATGAAATCGAACTGGACAAATCTGATTTTAATTCGAGTTGGTTTGGTTCAAATCGGATTATCGGATTATCCTCATTTTTATTTTAATTTAATTTAATTTAACATTTTTTGGTGCTATGATTTATTTTTATTTTCTAAAAATAGTAAAAAAAAAATCTAAAAATATAGAAAATTAATACACTAACGAAAAAAATAATGCATATAGCAAATTCATATATAATACATTAGTATATTCGTAAGCAAATTCTTAATTCATAACAAATTTTTAACAAATTCATGAGAAGGGGTTTCTAGCACATTCATAAGCACTAAATAATATCCAAAAAGTCCTAAACCAACTCATGTACCAGTAGTAACACTTTACCAAAGTCCAGGCAACAAGAACCATTAACATAAACAATAAATCATTAACATTACATCCAAAAACCAAAATTTAATATTACATCTATTAGCTCCTGCAATATGATAATAAGCTAGCCTTAGTTTGAGGATCTCAAAAACTGGAAAAAAAAAAAATAATATACATACATACATACATACATACATACAGATAGATAGATATATATATATATATATATATATATATATATATATATATATATATATATATATTAATTTTATATAGTCATTGGTACAATTCGAATTGGACGAATTCAAAATTTCTAAATCTTATATCTGAATCAATTGTCTCCAGATTCAATATTTAAAATCCAATATGATCCAATGAACTGATTCAAACCACCAAATTGGTTTATTTCACATCCAACTAATTTACAGATCAGATCGAATTCACTTACCTGCTAAATAATCTAATATGAATACATCTTATTTTCTAACTTTACATCCAAACTCACTTTAGAAAAAAAGTTCCATTTATTTTAGTATGGAAATAATTAATATAACTTATGTTTATTATGTAACAATAATATATACATCATAATAATAATAATAATTTAGTTTAGGAAATCTGTGAACATTAGATGTTGTAAAGGAAAACCTGCTTTAACTACTAGTTAGTTTCTATTATGCTGTCTCTATTTTCCCTTAGGCTCTATATATATACATATATATATATATATATATATATATATATATATATATATATATATATATATACATGTGTCAATTGGCATTACAGTAGACGGATTTTGTTTGAAGACGATATCTATCTATGCATAGGTTGATGGTGTTGAGCCAAAGGCAACACCAATCTCTCATATGGAGGGGTGGTAGATCGTGATAGATATTGTGGTACTTAGGGTGGCAGATCTGCGATGGTTATAAGTTGTAGTGGCTGATAGGGAATGGGTGGTGGGTCAGGTGTAAGGGCGACACATAATGTTACAATGCAGTGGTAGTTATGAAAACTTATATATTTAAGCTTTTTACATGTGATTTTTACAAAATTTGACCTCATAAATAAAGCATTATTCTTGTTGGCTTCCTTAGTAAAAATCTGTTAACTTTGCCCTTGGTCTGGTGGGTGCCATAGTGGCCAAAGATAACGAATTTGTGATGGTTATGGGTTGCAAATGACTGACAAGGAATGGGCGTTATGTTGCAGTGGATGTCATGATGGCTGAGGGTGGTAGAGTTGGGGTGGTTCTATGGTGGTGAGTGGTGAGTGGGAGAGATTACTGATGGTGACAATCACGGGCGGAACCAAGAATTTCATATGAGGGAGGCCAAAACTAATTAAGCATAACATAAATAACAATTAAAAAATTGACTTGTTTATAGAAACAAACTATATGAAACAAATATGATATATGATTAACAACTTAATATAATATAAATTACTCAAATAGATCTTTAGTCAACTTAAATACATACCTAAAGTTTTCACTTCTTTAATTGTGCATAACGATGTTTCATTGAGTAAAAATAATTCATTATCATATGAGTGGTAAAGTTTTGAATTGAAGCAGTTCCACCAAACATGCCTAAAAGGCTGCTTTGGTTCTGTTATGTACTGCTCGAAGCCCCAAACCTCTAAAATTTTGCACACAACTATTGTAGCCTGTAGGTTGGGCCAAGTTTCGTGATTTTGCTCTATTTCTGATATGAAAATAATAGATGTATATATGTTTGGCGGTGGGCTTTTGAGAGTTGAGTTTAGGCAAGTTTTATAGGAATATATATATATATATATAGAAAAGTGTATAAAAAAAGTTATTTGAAAACTTGGGGGAGGCCATGGAAACTATAGGCCTCCCCCTTCCTCCACCTCTGGTGACAACTAGTGCCAATGATTATATTATTGATAACTACAAATACAAAGGTTGATAACATCTATGATTTATCGGTAACATGATAATAAAGGGGGATGTTGTAGTGAGCGGTTGATGGCAGTGTACAAGTATAATATAGTTGGTAACCTTTATAATCTATTAGTATTTGTAATAGCAAAAAAAAAAACTATCATATATTGTTGGCAATTTCAAATGGGAGTAAGAGGTAGATGAAGAAGTCTTACATTGGAAAGAAATTTGACAAGTTAATCTAAGTGGAAAAGACTCATAGACCTAATGTCTTAAGGTTTGGGTCAAGATGTGGTAACCCACTTATATAGTTTTTCACTTAGCCTATGGAAGGACATTACAACCCATGGAAGAGAATCTCCGAGTGGTTTGCGCTCCCATAATACTAGCAAGTGGTATCAAAGTCGATGGCTCATCTATGACTAGTATCCAAGAAAAGGTGGTTCTTGGTGGACCCATATGTGGGGTCCTTTGTGTCACAAGTCTTCCTAGCAATGTAGAGGTAAGACGACGTGTTCCATTATATATGTCATGTCATGTTGCACAACGACGATACAAGCATGAAGAAAAACATGTATGACACAATTTGGAGGCGGGTTGGGTTCTTAGTAACATCGTCAAATACTTTAAATGCTTCAGTTCAAGGGGAATGACCCAATGTGAAGGACACACACTTGAGGGGGAGATTGTTGGGTAATCCAAGTGCAAGTAAGATGTGGGTGAAGAAGTTTCAAATTGGAAAGAAGTTGACAAGTTGAAGGCTATCTAAGTGAAAAAAACTCATACACCAAATCCCTTAAGGTTTTGTGTCAAAATGTGATGTCAAACCTACTTATGTAATTCTTCACTTAGCTCATAGAAAAACATCGCAACCCATAAAAGAACCTCTTAATGGTTTGCGCTCCTCTAATCCTAACATATATGTATTTGCACGATGTTTACATAGTTGTTAATTTTTTGTTGTCAAAATAATAGGATTGTAACAATATTATTGAAGTTGAAATCAAATTAATCAAAGAATTGAAATTTAAAGGTCCCGGATAGTTATTTTTATCTAAATGCACGTCCTTTAAGATCATATGAAAGAAATAAGAAATTCATTTAAGCATTTAACCATATATTGAAAGATTAATCTTTAATTTATGGGGTGAAAATATTTATAAAATAGAATGATAATATTATGTCTCTAGTACAAATTTTCCAACGGCACACAAATTATAAGATAAGAAAAGTCTTTGCCGTTTTACACTTTTTTTTATAAAGTGGGTTGCTTGATGCCCAAGAAGATGGAAGAATACCGATGTCACATGAATTGACTAGATTACAACAAACATTCATATATTGTGATGAATTAAATAGTTTGCAACAAACATTAATATATCGTTATAATTATGTTCTTATATGTCAAAGTATATTTTTTATTTATTTCGCCTTGCCTTTAAGAAATCTTTTAAAAGATTAACCACAAGATCTAAACTTAACCAATATTACACTTAAATATAACTAAAAACAA
This sequence comes from Ammopiptanthus mongolicus, assembly GCA_039655645.1. Classification (NCBI taxonomy): domain Eukaryota; kingdom Viridiplantae; phylum Streptophyta; class Magnoliopsida; order Fabales; family Fabaceae; genus Ammopiptanthus; species Ammopiptanthus mongolicus. Next base: position 11,061,935 of record CM077347.1, on the reverse strand, counting down.
TCATAAATATAATAACTTAAACATCTAGATCAATCTTAATTCATCTAAATTTCTAAATTAATTTGCCTCAATTCCAACTTTTCTTCATATGAATTGTTCTCCCCTTCTCCTCCTGTTCACGGCACCTCACTACAAATGCAAAGGGATCATATGAAGAAAATAATTGTGGATTGAGACGGGTAGATTAACATTCAGCAATATAAACTCAAATTTCGCAATTGGAAACATAGACGACAGTAATGTTCCTTCAGAATTTTTATTTTAAAAAATAGATATGTTCTTTGCATTTGAAATGCAACGTGAATAAGTATTTAAAAATTGATTAAACGATAAGATATGAATTATAAGTGTGCGGATTCAAAATCTTGCATTGCGTTTCATCCTTTTTCCTTTCTTTTCTTTTCTATCCCCTAATTCCCCTTCCCATGTGAGGCCACTTATGAGCCTCCTTTTAGACAAAAGAAAAAAATTGATTAAAAAAGGTATTAAATGCTGCAGAATTCATTAATCTCAATCTAATAGTGCAGTTGCACATAGTTATTGGCCAATGAAAATCAATGTATTATGAGATATGAGTTCAAATCTTAATCAGGGAAGCAATAATCTTAGGGAGAGATTGTATAATCCTTATATTCCTCAAATAAGGACTGGACTAGTCCCAAGGGCAGTTCAAGTGAGTTAAACATGGAGGATATGATCAGTCAGGAAGGGGGAAACAATACATATATATGAAGATATGGGTCGAGGTTGAGCAAAATTGTGACAAATTGATTTAGTGTTATACATGAATTAGGATTGATTCAGGGTTTTAAGTTATCATATTTTGGATTTAATTTAGTTTTTATTTAATTTTTTAAGTGTAATCTTAGTTAAGTTTAGATTATATGATTAATTTTTTAAAATTTACAAAAGAACCCTTAAAAGTAATTGTATAATATAAGAATTAAGAGGGATTAAATAAATATAAAATATATTCTAACACATAAAATAGTAAAATACGTCAAAATACATTTTTGGTGGTCAATCTTATTTTTTAGTTTTTCTTTGGTTCCTTAAGTTTAAAAAGTTCCAATTTTGTCCCTAATTGTGTCTCAGTTATATCAAGATAGTCATTTCCATCATAAAAATATAAAAAATCGTCTAAATTTGAAAATCTTATCGGAAACTGGGTTCCCCCTCTCTTCCCTCTCTCTGTTTCTTCCCCTCTTGTGGTGTAGTACTACAAGTTGGTGCCTAAAGACACGATGATGCATTCTACTTGAGTGAAAGTAAACTCATTCGGGTGACATTTTATGTGAGGCATTTTATCAAACACCTGACGGGCAAAGTCCAGAGCACTGAAATCCTGGAAAGATTGAATCAAGAGATTGAAAGTATATGTTGGTGTTCTTCAAAATGGCTTTCATGAGCTCTGCCTCGACGAGGTTTGCTCTCTATTTTGAAACATATATATTAGTGCTTGTTTTGAGTGTCAGCAACCATAGTCATAGACGTAGTGCATTTCACTTTCCTATTACCTTTGCAAGCACAAAAACTATAGCATTTTGTATCAACATTAGCAAGGCAACATTGGAGTGAGAATCAGAATCGACAACGATGAAGTAAGTCCCCAAAGACAATTTTGAAAGAGAAAACTTGTATTTCCCACCAACCAACCATTCTTGCCGTCACTTGCTAACATATCTCCTCAAATTAGCTATTGGCAGAGGTGTTCAATATTCAAGATGTAACCTCACAGATTGCTTTTTGGATTTATGATTGTCCCCACAAACCAACACGAGTGTCTTTAACGTGTTTTGTCCTCATTCACATGCTTTCTAAGAAAACTTCTGAGGAGGTCATCCATCCCAAAATTGCTCCAAGTCAAGCCCGCTTAACCTTGGAGTTCTTAAGTGATGGGCTCCCGAAAAGAAGATGCATATTGTTCGCATAGGTAGTAGGGGGTGTTCAAATCTAAACCAATCTAATAAAAATCCGAAAATCGATTGAAAAAATCGAAAATCGAATAAAACCTATTTTTATTGGATTTCTTTGGACCTTTTTTGAGAAAACCAGTTGAATTGGATTGGTTTCTGTTTCTTTTTTTGAAACCAAATCAAACTAAACCGAACCTTATATATATAATTTAGTACTTATTATACACAATCTAATACTTATTTATTTTATTAATGGTTTGTTTTTTGTTTTCCTAATAATACTTATTAGTTTGATATCATATAATTTTCTACTATTTTTAATGTTCCAAACATAAAATTGGTAGTTAGTTTGTAATATTTTAATCTGGTGTGAAATTGATTCATTCATGTGTCCCTTCGCCTAGAAGCCTATCAGGAGATTGTCCGTGCTTTATCTTTTGCACTGGCGATCACTCTTTGCCCTTGTCAGCCCGAGTGCCGCATGCCCACCAACTTCCGCTTGGTTCGTCCTCGAATGACGCCGTACTGGGAGATGTCCAGCTCTGATACCATTTGTAACTTTTAGGCTGCTTTCCGAATTGACGATTGTCCCCACTAACCAACACAAGTTTCTTCAACGTGCTTTGTCTTCATTCACATGTATCCTAGGAATAGTTCACAGGAGGTCACCAATCCTAGAATTCCTCCAAGTCAAGCACGCATATAACCTTGGAGTTCTTAAATGATGGGCTCCCGAAAAGAAGATGCATCTTGTTGGCATAAGTAGTACCAATCAATTCATTTAAGTATTCCGCAACTGTACAGTCTTGAAATCCCTCAACTATGTAGTCTCATACCTGCACAGTCTCAGGATCCCCATTATTTTGGTGTAAAATCGGTTCATTCATGTGTGTCCCTCCGCCTAGAAGTCTGTCAAGAGTCGCTTCTTATCCGTGTGCTTCATCTTTTGCACTAGCAATCACTCATCGCCCTCGTTAGTTTCGTTTGTCACACAAGACACATGGAATGTATTCAGTTTTTTTTTTCCGGCAATGAGGGAAGAGAGAGAGGGGGGAAAAGAGAGGAAGAGAAAGAGGAAGAGTTTTCCAGTTTTCTGCCACTTTTTCAATTTCCGGCGAGATTTTCCAGTTTGCGGTGAGATTTTCCAATTTTCGACTTCCATTAGTAGGGGTGAAAGCGAGTCGAGCCGAGCACTTGAAGCTTGAGCTTAGCTTGTGAAAAAAATGGGTTGCTCAAACTTGACTCATTTATTTAAATGAGCCTAACCAAAAACTTGAGTTTGATTTGTTAACTAACGAGTCGAGCTTGAATAGTTCACGAATAGCTCACTTCATTTACATCCTACTTGCGAGTTACGAGGCAAAGGAAAAGGAAAAAAATGAGTGAGAAACTGAAAACAATTGAAACACTAGTTTTTTACTTTGTTATTTTATTATTTATTTTAAAAACAAATTTAGAACCATACATTTTAACTCACAAATAAAAAACATTTTTAATAAATTTGTCATTAGAAAACTATTCAAAAGTGTTTTTATATAAAATATTAGGATATATATAATTTGGCAAAATAGGTTGATTCGTCCCATAATTTTTTTTTATATATTTCACATTGGTCCCATAAGTTTTATTTTTTTTCCAAAGAGATCCTATATGTAATGTTTCATTGCCACGTTAGTCCTTTTCGTCAATTTGTACATGACGACGTCAATTTTAAAACTAACGTGGAAGACAAAACATAATGTATAGGATCAAAGTGACAAGCAATGAAAGGGAACATACAATTTATTTTTTTCGTTTTGATCCTATACGTTATATTTGGTCTTTCATATTAGTACTTTCTGTCAATTCCTTCTTGATGGTGTCAGTTTTAGGACTAATGTGGTGATGAAACATAACATATAGGGCCAAAATGCTAAAAAAAATGACCAAAGTGAAAAACAAAAAAACATCGTACATGACCAATCAACCTATTTTGCTATATGTCGTGACCGTCCCGTCCGGGCGTCGCGAAAAAAGGGCAAAAAGCAGAGGAGTCGCCACCAAAATTTTTTAATGGGGAAACCTTCGAAAACCCATTTATTTAAGGAAAACTAGTCCCTTAAAAGAGAGAGAGATTTGAGTTTGGGAGTCGGTTACGAGTAGGGAAGGTATTAGCACCCTACATCGCCCGTTTTAAAAACGGTACTTCAAGCTAATTGTGCAAAAATTTTAATAAACCTTGAAAATATTATTTTACCCCATTTTAAAAACTAAACAAAAAGGAAATAAACACAAAAGGAAGAAAATAAAATCTTGGCTTGACAGAATGATTATCCTGCTCCTACGTATTCCCGGGTGCGATGGGAAGCTTAAAGCCGCGTAGTTCTTGTAGAAAAAGTTTGATTGGTTGATTGATTTTAATTTTAGGAAAAGATTTGATTTAGAGAGTAATTTTGAAAAGGGATTTTATTTTTAAAAAATTCTCTCTTGCACAGGATCCAAGATAGCAGTGTTACATGATAAACCCATACAATTTATACGACACTTGAGGATGAAAATTCATACATCAACGTTGTTAATCGTTGCATGAATTCGGAAAGATTTATTATTTTTAGTAAAATGCTTTATTTAAAAAACATTTTTTTATTTTTTTCCTAAGAGAACAATTCACTCTTGCAAATTTTGTGAAAGAGATTTTGTCATTACTATTATTATCTTCTAGAAGCTCATTAAAAGAAAGGGGTACAAAACAAAACGACGACGACAAAAAAAAAAAAGAGTAAGAAAACCAGGAAAAGTCCAGCCTACTAACTCCCCATTTCAAACAAGATTCACGTAGCTCCCCCACTAAAGCACCGTGACACACCCATCATCAGAATTTTACCATTAAATATTTAACAGGAAAAAAGAAAATGAATTAAAAACAAAACAAAATAAAGGTAGAAGCTTTCAAAGAATAGGAAAAGAGAAGCTTGAAAAACAAAGGGCTTCCTTCTCCCTTTTTACGTTACCAGCGAAGAGGAGTGGGGAGGGAGTTGCAGTAGCAGTGTCCCGGCGGCAACGACGATGTGGGTGAGGCAGACAACGGTGGTCACGGTGGAGACTGGCCATGATGCGGTCGTGCTCGCGCCTGAAGAGTGGCTCGCAGCAGAGGGACGGTCGAGCCACTGGTGTGCGTCGGTGGTGCTCGCGGGCGACGGAACGGCTAGAGTGTGGACCTAAGACGTGGAACTTGCGGCGGTGAACGGCTGGGTTGCGCGAATGCGGTGGTTCTCCGGCGGCTGGGCTGGGCGATGCGGTGAGCAGAGTTTCTGGTCCAAGACGGTTGCAATGGCGGGAGCGATTCTGGATGGGGGGTTCTGAAGATGATGGCTAAGGGTGAGGGTATCCGGCACTGGAATGGCTTTTTTTTCTTCCAAAAATTCAGACCCCTTTATTGTGTTTTCTGCTTGGTATTTATAGAGGAAAATTTGAATGTCAACTCTCTGCTTCACCTTGGGACCAGATCAATTGGAGTGTTGCAGGGATTAAATCTTGCTTTAGTCTTCTCAATCACCATTTATGTATCTTCTTCCTCTGATCTAGGCACCACCCCTTTTCAACTTCTGAACACTAACCAAAAATGGGGTCTGATTTCTTGAGGCATGTGGGAGAATGTTTTTGACGGTGCCCATCTGAGTGTGCTTTATTGCAATGTTCAAGATTTGCTTGGAGGTATGATGGTTACAGAGAAAAGATGTAGGGGAAGGACCACGGCCGTCTTAAACATTTTGGGGGCCCTGTTCTAATCTTAAAAATTGGACTTCTAATAAAAAAAGGTAATTTTAATAATTAAATATTATTTCAAAAAAATGACAATCTTAAATATTATTTCAAAAAGTATAATTGTTCTAATCTTAAACATCCACTTCAGGACAATAAATACAAAAAAGATTATCAAAATCCTACGAATAATTGTATTAGGAAAACAATAGAAACCTTTCAAAAATCTTAATATATAAATAGGTTCTATTTTTTTTTCTAGAAAAGATTTCTCTGAGTAATTTTAACTCCACAAATAAATTTTGGGACCCTAAATTTTGAGGTCTTATATAATGAATTTGAAGAAAGGCTATAGGGGATAGCCACTGTACCTTGGGTGAGAGAGAGAGAATGCAGAAACCAATTTTTATTATTTATTTTTTTAATTAGCATTCAGAAGGAAAAGCCTTGCTTCTTTTGTTTTTTCAATGGGTTTGTACGATGGACTCAATCAAAAACTTGTCACAACATGGGCTAAAATAAAGATTAAGCAATTAGGCCACAACATGAGCAAAGTAGGATTTTTTTTATTTTGATATTTCCTTTTTTTCTTTTTATATTTAGATAATTGATTAAAAAGGAAATAAATATACCGGATAAAATTAGGTGTTCACACCATATAATTTAAATTTTTTTATGAATATATGGGGCATATCTAGTGAGAGAGGTTTTATATGTGAGAGTGAGAGGAGCAAATATTCTTGGCCATTAAAATCATACATGAATAGTCAAGATTAAAAGTGTAAACGAGTGATTCACGAACCGTTAATGTCGAGCCTGTAAGGTCTAGCCTTGACTCATTTAATTAATCGAGCTCAATCTCAAGCTTGGATTTGTTTCTTTAATTAAACAAACAAGTTCGATTGAACATTTAACGAGTCGAGCCCAAATAGTTTACGAATAGTTTAATCCATTTACACCCCTAACTGTTAGTACAAATCTGATGAAAATGACTAACTTGGTATAATTAAGACACAATAAAAGACTAATTAAACTGAAATTTTTAAAACTTAATAGACCAAAATGAAACTAAAAATTAAAATAGAGGTCCAAATGTATATTTTAACCCATAAAATAATTACTGAAACAATATATTAATATTTGTCTTGATCTAATTAGTCCACATAAGAATAACCATGGTGGTCTCATCTAGTCATCTTCGTAGTTAAAGGAGAATCTACCATGTTTGATTTATCTTCTTTACATATTAAACTATCAAATAAAAGCCTTCTATATCGTGTAAAAAAAGGCCTTCTATATTTTGACCTTGGTGAATGGTATCGTTTCTCGAAGAACAGCGTTGCTCAATTTTAAATAATTAAATTTTATGACTGCTAAGCCTAAAAATGAACTTAAAAAAATCCATTTACTTACATCTCTTGTGAGAGCGGGGGAGACCATTCTTAACATTTGACTGAGGAACATCTTCTGGAAGTCATTTCCCAAGAGGTTGAACAAATATATATAAAAGTTAAATTCTAAAAGAACATATTTCCACTCAGCAGAAAATTCTTATAGGACAAGCAGTTCCAAACTTTGTTTGAAGTAAATAGATGTTCTGAACTAAATTATCTTTCACACATACTTTTTTTAATTAGCCGTACGTCGATCACCTAATCAACTAAATAGTTATTTAGTGCACTAGAAAAGCAAATGGCACTCTGGAAATAGTTTATGAAACTATACTTGTAACCCATTCATATCGAATTCCATGTAAAATTATGATAGAAAGTGGTTTAGCATGTTTTGCTTGAGTTTCAAATTGAAATTTCAAGGCCACAAATAACAATAATATTGCATAGCAAGTCATAGACGACAATTCAAGTCTTCTTTTCATATTTGTTAGCACAAAATAACAAAAAACAAGTCAATGCGAATGCACTAATAATATTGAGTATAGGCCAATAAGTTGAAGGGTACATATGTTGCTATGCAGAAGAGGCCGGCTCCACCGTTGTCATCCGTGCCAAACAACATTATATAATGAATTAAGCGCTTCTTTCGTTATGAGCTGGTGGGACCTTAGTATTGACAAGGAGCCAAACACAAACCTTGCACAGACATGTGGAGACCACCCTAACAGCCTCCATTAAACAAAAGAAAAAAGAAAAAGTGTATTTCCATAGGCACTTAATTTAGGTGTTGTGATCCAATGAAAATAAGATATATGTAACAGCTATTATACATGTTATATTTTAATTGATTAGTGATTACACATATTTTATATCCATTGAAAAACAGGAGCTAAAGTACTATCTAAAAAATGGCACCCAAATTTTGTGAAAAATCCATAGAGAGGGAGAAAAATGGTTTGTCTATATTTTTATCTAGAAGCGCTTTGAGAGTATATGACCACCTTTTTTGGCCTTTGGCGCCTGCTCTTCTAGATGATTAATTAAACTGCAAAATTTGATAGTACCTTGTTTCCCTGACCAATATTTCTTTTTTCCTTTATCCCTATTCATCTAGAAGGCATCGACATCAGTAGCTTTTTCTTTCTCTAAATCTCCTTCTCCAATATATATATTGGGAATAGAGACACCCATTAAGCAGCTAAAACTTCCAGAGAAATATTCTTCACATCTATTTGCTTATTCTCCCTAGATCTGTTGTACCTTTAGTACGTATAGGGTAAGTATCAATGATGGCTAAAGAATTTCACTCAGCCCAAGAAGCAGGAAATGAAGAAAGCACCACTCTGCTGCAAGATCCATATGAAGAAGTAGAAGAAGATGCTCTATCCCTTAGTGACCTTCCAATTTACAGTGATCATTCAATTTCAGCTGATCAATGGAGTCATGATAATTTCTCCAAAGAAGATGGAAAAAACTCACCATCCAATAACGACGATGATGATGACGACTTCTTCGAGTTCTTCAGTGAAGAATTCAGCACCTCAACTACTAGTGCAACTGCAGCTGAGAACATCATCTTTTGTGGCAAACTCATCCCCTTCAAAGATCCTCCACTTGAGAAAGCAGGGAAGAAGAAGAAGAACCTTGAAAGCAACACTATCCAAAAGGGTGCTTTTCTTCCATGGTGGGCAAACTCATTTGATCACAAAGCAAAACCCACATCAAAGGATGTGACAATATCTTGTGGTGGTGATGATAGCTTCAAGAAGGGACAAGAAGCAAAGGGTGCACTAGGGAAGGTGTCGCTGCTGAGGTCTACAACAAAGTCAAGATGGTTCGTGTTTTTGTTTGGGATGTCAAGGTTGTCCAACACTGAGAAGATTGAACTGAGAGACATTAGAAGCAGGCAAAGACGGAGCCGGAGCCGAAAGGAACCGGCGGCCGTGACGATGTTTCCTTCACCGGAGCATGGGGAAGTGGTCAAGAATATCAAGGTGAGGAGGAACTGCAAAGGGTGGTGGAAGGTGTTGAGGTCAATTTCCTTGGGTTTAGGATGTAATAGTAGTAGTAGTAGTAAGCTTGCAAACGACGTAGTAAAGGCTGCTTTTGTGTGATGATATCACCAATAATATTGTCCATTGAATGTATGCAGAAAAAGAGTTAGCTAGCTGAAAGCCTCAAACACTTCTTGGTAATAGCATAGCCGATAGGAATGGAGAATGAGTGTTGGTGGTTTGGAAGAGTTTAGAGAGAGCTTGCGAGAATAGTTTATGGAATTAAACTTATATAAATAGTTTATGAAAATAGTTTATAGTCTTTTCATAAACTTTTTTTAGCTTATTTCCATAATCTTGTCAGAAGAGCTTATGAAAATAAGTTATTTTTAGTTTATTTGAAAAAAAGCTTATTAAATAAACGTTTAATTAAGTTGTTTATCCAATCGCATCTTCAATCTTATTCTTGCAATTTCAAGGAGCAAATTATGCCTTACAATTTGAATAATAATATATATATAAAAAAATGCTAGTAACACCATGAATTTCATGAGACTGATCAATAGAGATAAGAATACACTTTGGGTCTTACAAACTCTAATAATAAAGAGAGTGGTAAAAAAAAATGTTAAGAAAAGTATGTTACTTGCATTATTTAACTAGCTAGATCAAGTTTTTCTGTTTTCAATTATAAGATTGGTTCAGCTATATCAAAGTAGACAAGATAACGGTACGTAGTAGATAGTATTGTTAAAACAGAAAGTAAGGAAAAATAGTCTATTTAATACAATGCTAAACTAATATTTTGTTTCCAGCTTGAGAAATTTTTAAGTAGCCTTGATATGTAAGATTGTGTGTATGCAATGATATAGAAATATATCTATTTTTAAAAAAGATTTAATTGGTATACTCTATCAGTATGAATTTTTTTTTTGTACATTATCAACCAATTATAAATTATCACATCATTAAAAATGTTTGACTTTTATCCTAACTACCTTAAAAGTCATCTATATCATGATTTGCGATTGGTTGACGGTTACAGTAACATTGTATCAAAATTAAATTATTTGAAAAATGACTCAACATGTGTCAACACTCAACAAGTGTAACCGCGATCTGGATCCCCTGCTATCACCTTAATCTATGATCAGGATCTCATACACTTATTTTTACATTAATTAATATATTTATCATACACAAAGTTATAAATTAATAGTTAAGATCTCTCTACAAGTCAAAACGTGACACTAAAGTCAATACGTGATACTAAGGGATCCATTTCCATAATAGATGCCTAGCATTTCTTCATTAGCTATATAGTATATGGAGAATGCTAACGAGTACCCTTAGAGTACTCGCTAAGAAAGCAAGAAAAGAAACTTTTCATTGGAAATTGATGTATTTAATATTTGAAGATGTGGAATATTTAGTTTTTCAATGCAAAATTACTTTTTTTGATTTCCTTAGGACACCCGTTAGCATGACTCATACTATATATACACATCTCTTACTTTGGTACTTACTTTATAGCCACATTATTAATTATTAATTACACTAATAGACCTATATATATAGTCATATCTTGAGCTAGTATATAGGTCATTTAAAAAGTTATTAACAATCACATTTTTTTAATAAAGAAAGAATTTAATTAGTATGTACTATGTCAATGTAAAGATTTTTATCTTATCAACCAATCATAAATTGTCACATCACTAAAAATATTTGTCTCTTATCATAACTACCTTAAAAGTCGTACATATGATGTTTTGTTATTAATTAACAGTGTAAAAAATAATTACTGACTATGTATCAAAATTAAACTCATAAATAAAAGTTTCTACTTTCGAATGATTTTTTATTAATATCTTAATATTATTTTTGCTGCCAAAAAATTATACATATCATTGTGATTGTCTTAAAATTTGATGAGTTAATGGAATATGCACTGACAGTGTATAATTTTTTTATATAGTCATCCAATCATATTTCATCATATAGATGTTTGTTAAGATATTCTAGGAAATAATATAACAAAGTGGCATAATGATAAAATCTGATTAGATGACTATATAAAAAAGTTTTACATTATCAGTGCATATTTCTTTAACTCTAATTTGATACACCGTTAGTTCAGAAACAAAAAGTTTTATATTATCAAAATTAGGAAATCATAGGCGTATAAAAAACTGGGCAATGTAGAATGAAAAAATCATGGGAGAGAGTCTCATATATATAATTTTTGTTAAATATTAAAATAAAGATAATGACATAAAATTAGTGTAATGAATAAGTGGAGTGGACTGGAGTTAAGGCAATGACTTGTTTAACCTTATCTGTGGGCTTTGGGTCAGTCCTGATAAAAAAATAATTGAAAGTTACACGTAAAAGATTATCAAGTGCATCCTAACAAGAATGTCGTTCTTGTCAAGACATCTAGACAATAATGTCAAATTTGTTAACTTTAAAATATCTAGAAAATCAATTGTAAGAAAAGGAATTAATTTGTAAACACTGATCGTCAATCAATCAGAAATTATTACATAAGATAAAATATTTGATTTTTATCCTAATAATCTTAAAAGTTATTTATATCTTGATTTCTGATTGATTAATAATATAAAAAATTTTACACCAATAATATATAACAATTAAACATAAAAAATAAATATCTAGAAAATCTTACGTCTAGACATCTCACGTCTAGATATTTATTTCCATATTAAACGTCTCCTAAATTATTTCACCAAAAAAAAAAGTCACAGTCACCAAAAATAACACATTTACTGTATAAGTTTAATTGTTATATGTTATTATACAAAATTTTTTATATTGTCAATCAATTAATTCATGTTTGGATTTCCATTGGTACAACCAAATTCAAGTTTACAATGGTACAAGTATAATAAAAATATCACCCAACATAAAAGGAACTTTCTTTTGCTTTTGACAAATATTAGTTACAAATGAAAATCCAAACACACTCTTAAAAATCATGATATAAATAATTTTTAAGCTACTTAAGATATGAGTAAAATATATTTTAGTTAATACAACAAGTTTTGAATTGTTGATAATGTAAACACTTGTTTACTAACAATGCAGACTAGTTACATCTTTATTTTATAGAAAATAATATGAGTTTAGTCAAATGGCATGCGTGTGCCTTTTTTAAACTAGTATTATTTATTTATTTATTTATAAGAAGTGGCCAAACTATGGAAAACAATCTACTCCCTCCCATTCATATTATAAGAAATAAAATGATTCAATTTTTTGGTTCAAAATATAAGAAAAATTAATATATTTTTAGATATATTAAATGTTCATTTTCAATTATACCCTTATTTATAATATGATTCATATTTACGAGATATATCTATTTTTCATGTAAGGAAGTTAGTTTAGTAACCTGAGTGGCTTGTGAATTAAGTTAGTGAAATTTGTGTTACCGTCATTAATTATAACCCATCATTTATGAAATGGATATTTTTGAAAAATAAGTTAAATATTTATAAATATTAATTGAAATTATCTCATTTTTTTATAATCAGAAATTATCTCATTTCAAAGCCTTTATTTGGTTTGTGTGATTTACTCATATGTTTCTTATAATATGGACAAGAGAGAATATTTTATGACAAGAGCAACCACCTGCTAAATAACGATTTAAAAAATAGTAGTTTTAATTTTTTTGATTTAAATACACTTTTGATCCCTTAATTTTCTTTGATGTGCGATTTAGTCCCTCTACTTTTTTTTTTTTGGGCGTTTCTCTAATTATGCAGTATTGGTTCCTCCGTCAACCTTCCGTCCAAATTTTAACAGAAATTGTGTAGTTGATAAATAATTTGACACTTGTCACCATATAAAGGCAAGTTAGCATATTTTAATATTAAAAATTAAAAAATAATTGAAATTTAAAAACAAATAAACTTGCAACTACACCCAGCTCCATCCCATCCCTAGCGGGATGTGGAACGTGGAGCTTCGTTCTCACTTCTCCTTCTTCGCCTTGAGCTTGCTTCATCGCCAACTCTACCGCCTTCGACGACCACCACTGCCTCCTCCACCATGCCACGCGAGCCTTCCCTCCGATCCCATCCTGGAACGCCTGTCCTCCTCCGATAGCAAAATCATTCTGAAAGCCATTCGAAAGTTGAAGAACCAGATCATCGGAAACTGCACCAAGAAGCTTTCCTACATCAAGCTCGGCGTTGTCCCCACCATAGTCGTTGCCTTCACCGACTCTAACTTTGACTCCGCCCCCAACCTCCATTGTTCATAACTGTTTTTCTCTTTTTATTTCGTTTTTTTCTTTCCACATTGGTTTGGCAGAAAATTATTCATGTTGGGAACTTGTAGAATGATCACCCAGTTGTGTAGTGTATGCTATTCGCTTAAGTTTTTTTTTTTTTTCTTTTGGATGAAATGTGCATTTGTTTGATCCACAATTTGGTTCGGTTTTCTTCGTGATAATCCAATGAAAACTAGAAATAACTAGCACAAAGGGTGCGTGAAAAAAAAACAATAGAGAGCATAGCGTCAAAAAACAGGGGAAGGCACGAACCATCCGTCGGAAGCGCTGTGGACGGCAGAGCCGACATTAACCTCGCGGAGAAACTCTTCAGATCGTTAATGGACCTCTCGTCGGTGGCATCATCTTCGAATTTCAACCAATAGTAACAATTAAAAAACATGGTGCTAGATTTTGGACAGAAGGGTGATGAAGGGACTAATACTGCATAATTGAAAAAAATGTGAGGACAAAAATGGCTCAAATAAAAGTAAAAGGATTAAAATCGCACGTCAGAAAAAGTTAAGGGATCAAAAATGTATTTAAGTCTAATTTTTTTTACTTAATTTTAGGCATGACAATGAGACCCAAGCTCACAGATATCCACTCAAACTCACCTCGACTTCGACTGGGAAAACCCGCTTTAACTGGGGTTCAGGTTTGGGTTTTTCCCGCTTTACAAAATCGGGGGCGAAGGCGGGGATGACGATACTGATACCCGTCTCGCCTCTGACCTTGAAGTCATCCCTCTGTTTATGTAATTACAATAATACCTCATATGTATGTATAAAGTTGTTAAACAAGGTGGGGAAAACTCAATTTGATTTTTGCCTCATAATTTTTTTATTTTGATTTTTTTTTTAAATGAGCAAGTTTGTTGTGATCACTAATATTATTAAAAATGGCTAAAATTAAAGTTTTTGTGTACACAAGTGATCACATAACTAGGATTAAAATATCAATGGAATTTGACTTACTTAGTTGACTTTTTTCTCACAATAAGCATCTTTTCCAAAAAAATAATAAGAAAAATGTGATAAGTTTTAAAAAGATTAAAGATAAAAATAAAAAAGAATACTTTTTGGATAAAAATAAAACATTTCAATAAAGCTCATGGATAAAAGGTAAAAATATTGTATACAATAAATTTTTATGCATAATTGTTTTTGAATTTCTATTTTATGCATTAAAGGAGTGATTTGATACATTGTAATGTAATACTTTTTTGTTATTAGAATAACATATAAACAATTCAATATTGGTTTGATATTGAAATATAAATAGAGTTTGATTGCTATATATTGTTAGTGTAAAATTTTTTACACTGTTAAGTATCAACCAATAAGAAATCATGATATGAGTGATTTTTAAGATAATTAGGATAAGAGTTAAACATTTTTACTGATGTGATAATTTATGATTGATTTACAATATAATTTTTTTTACATTTACCATACATATCAACTAAATCCATATAAATAACGTATAAAACATTTAAGCCTTTTTTTGTGCAAGGGAGGACTAAACCCAAACTAGACTAGCACAATATGAAAAAAGAAACCACAGCAAGATCATGCAACAGAACATCACCACAACCTACTGGTGGTAAATCCAAAACATGAAGATCAATAGAAAAACTATGGGAAAAATTAGCTAACCAATCCGTCATGCTATTGTCTTCTCGGAGCCATGAGTAACCCAAACCCTTGTTGTCCTAGCACGCTGCATCAAGCCACAGATTGAATGAACCAAAGAATCAAGAGGGTGAGATCTAGGGCAATTCCCAATAACCAACGGAACCGTACGTTACGGAGGAATCACACTCCACCCAAACCTGCAACATATTCCTGTCCCAAACCAACTCAGGGTATTTATCACATTTAAGCCTTGATTGATGATACTGAAATAAGTTGAATTTATTATCAATGTAATTTTTTATTTTTTTTTACATTATTATCTAATCATATTTTTCTATTTAAATAAATTTAAAAGCTCCAATATTACATTAACTACTTAAAAAATCCTGCATGTATTATGAATGCATAATAAATAGATGGTGTAATTCTTTTTTTTCAAATCCATGAAAATAAAATTTTATAAATAATGGTATTTTGGTTAAGAAAATTGCATTCAATTACATCGTCCAAAAAAAAAATTTGCATTCAATTACGATTTTTTTCTCTCTAAAAGCCGGCCTAAATAAGAGATCTCTTAAGCTCTTCATTAACATATTAGAGGCATCGCTATCAAATATTATCTTGGTCAACTCTTGTATATAGGAAAACCTCATTGTATTATAATGCATATCAAATATCATATGAAAAAATTATTGTTTCTTGTAGTTTAATTTAGTAATTTTTATTAATCAATATATGAAAAAATATAATTCTTTTAATTCATTCAGAAGTGAAAAATAAAAATGATGCATAAAAATAGGATAAAGTAAAGTTCCTCTAAAGTGAGCGAGTAAAAATGTTTTCACCATTGATTTAATAAAATGCATAGAGATCTTATCTTACTTTATTAAATCGAGGCCGTAAATATCCTTATTTGTTCACTTTAGAGACAAACTCAATTTAGAGAAGTTTTTTTTCATAAAATTAAGCATAAGATTTTTTTTACTTTCTGTCTCTTATTATTATACTTTATTTTTATTTCATAATTATGTTATTTTATTTTATCCCAAAGCTCTTTTAAATTTGTCAAAGTCGTCCTACCTATAAGGGCCCGTGAAAAAAATGATAATAGAAAGGATAGTATGTATTGTGTAATGTGTGCTTATGTGTATGTCCATCTTAGTATTTTTTTTTTTTTGTTAACATTTCTAATGGTTCAAAAAACTTAGATGAAAATGAAACAAAATGTGATTATGAAAAAGAATGATTTTTTGCCTTCTATTATATGTGCATATAATTTGAGTAATGGGGCATACATAAAAAAGTCCCTCCGACATTTTACAATCCCATCATGCATAAGCTCTGTTTTCTTCTTTTTCTCTCTCTCCTTCACGGTCTTCCCTTGGTTTTTGACCAAATTAGGGTATTGTTATAATCTATTTATCAAAAAAGGGTTATTTTGAAATATATTATCAAAATGATATTGTTTCTGCTAATATGGTATTGTTTATATTTTTTTAATACTAACGTGTAAGACGTCAATAAAGACGTCACTTGGATTGACGCCTTCCACATCGGCATTAAAAAAATTCAAAAAAAATGTCACGTGTCAATACATAATTGATTGTTATAATTTTTTTTTAAAAAAATACAAGAAAAAAAATGCAGCACGTGCCACATGGCGCATTCTTGTGGAAGGCATCATTACGATTGGCACCACGTGTAGCATCAGGCACAGTGGTGCCACTGCGCCTTTCACAAGAATGCACCACATGCCATTATTTTGATTGACCACATTAAAAATAAATTTAAAAAAGAAAATATCAAAATGGGCATAACAACTTAATGGGCATAGACCACGTGGCACATGACATTCATGTTGTTGCTTCCCACTTTAGACTATTACACACAACAACTTCTTTTATAGACAAATTTTTTGTTTGTACTCAACAAGTAGTCGGTGTGAGACTTAATTCTCACTTCAGACCATCACATACAACTTCTTTTATAGACAAAAGCTTTGTTTATACATGACAGGTAGTTGATGTGGGACTTAATTCCCAATTTAGACCACAACACAAAACTTGTTTTATAAACAAAAGATTTTGTTGTATTCAAACAGTAGTCGATGTGAGAGTTAATAAAATATAATACAAGACAAATATCATATCCTTCTTTATATATGTAAAGTAATGTTAAGAGAGTATTCTATAAAGTCCCACATCAAATACTTGTTGAGTACAAACCATTGGAGTGGCGTCACTTGGACTGACGTCTTTCATGTCAGCATTAAAAAAAACGTCACCTTGGCAGAAACAATTTTATTTTGATAATATGTTTCAAAATGACCCTTTTTTGATAAATAGTTTGTAAAAGTATCTAGCGCATTCAAAAAGCCATTTTCCCTTCCCATCAACAGTGTTCATGGGGTTTGTGTAGTATTTGTACTTAAAATTTCGGTATAACTAACTTTTGCCTTTTACTTTTCCATCTGTTAATAGTTAGGAATGTATTTGTAAGCATAGATTAGGGTGGACTAACCGACATGACTATGGTTCTAATTATTTGTGATGCAGCCATTGCTTATTGATTGCCCAATTGTTTCTTTTGATTATTACTTCCCTGGTGGTAAAGAAGTAGAAGAATTGGCCGGTTTGGTTGGAACTTAACTTCCAATAAATTTTGTAATCAAATCTGAAAAATCAGTTTCATACTGTAATTTATTTATTTTATACATGACTAACTTATATTTAATTTGGACCACCAAAATAGTAATCCAACCAACCAATGATGTTTTATAGATGAAGGAAGTAACCGCGTATTATTCAGAAAATAGATAGATAATCTATACTAATAAGAACATGGTCTGTTGCATTTATTTTGCTTTTGAAAAAGTAAAACCTAAACCTGGAAAAAGACAGCGAAGGAGGGTGTTATTTTGTTATAAGGTTTGTTTGTTTGGGTACGCTGTTATTTAATTAACGTTAAAATTGGGAGTCACAATCTCTATGGACCCCACTTATCCCTGCCACCCAATCCTTGCTGTAATAGTTCTGTTGTTGAAGTTTTCTCCTTCCCTCCCTTCCTTCCTTCCTTTGTCCTTTCTTTCTCTACCTTCATTTGCAGAGACACACAGAAGACACATTCTGATTTTCATGCAAAGGTCTTCGAACCTTTTCCACTTCATTTTTTGCCTCTCCCCGATGCTTTTTCTCCCTGCTTTTTTGTACTTTTCTCATTTGGTTCTCTACGATTGATTCATGTTTTTTTTGAATTATGCTATCCATTGCATTGCTTAATTTGCATCTTTTTTCTTTCTGTATAAGTTTTCTCTTGAAACTAAGCGCTCAAAATTGGAAATTTTGACAGGGTTTTATGGCTTTTCGAATTCTGTTATCTGGGGTTCTTCACCATTTGATCATGGGTTAATGGATTGGATGAAAGTCCTCGCTTGTTCTTTGTTGAAGTTGTGTTTCTTTTTTAAAAAAAAAATTATATTCTATTTAGTTTCTAGTCCTTTACATGAATAGGGATGTGAATGACTTTTAAGTCTTATTGAATATGTTAGTCATTCATCTGCTTCCAGCATTTATGGTCTCCATTTTGATGTTATGTTGAAGTTTCTATGGCTCTTTCATTTTTACAATTCAATGCAAATAATTCTGTTTTCCTTTAACGGATTGCTTGGAATTCAACTTGCATTAAATTCAAATATGATATGATGTTTTTAACCGGGTTGAATTAAATTACTTTTAACACAAGTTTGTTCATCTAATCTCTTTTTGTCTTCCCTTCTATGGATGAAGTTTTGTTCATTTTATGTCATGTGGCTTGTTGCCTTGTTATTATTATTAATTTAAAATCTAAACTTTTTTTTATTCGTGTGTAATAATTTCATCAAGATAAAGGAATTGCAAATGGGGAGGAAAGGGAGTTGGTTTTCTTCAGTGAAGAAAGTTTTTAATGGTTCTGATTCCAGAAAACAACAGGTTTGAATAATACTAACAAAAATAGAAGAAAATTATCTTTTACTTTTACATTACTGCAAGATTTTGATCCAAGCCATTTGTTTGTTTTTTGTTCATAAAGAAACAGAAGCACCATAAGTCGAAGTTAGCATGTTTTGGGTTTCACGAGGCACCTGAAGAATCAGCAATAGCTATTGTTCCCTCTCTTCCACCTAGAAAAGATGTTAAACCAATTGAGGCAGAGAATGAGCAGAACAAGCAAGCTTTTTCTTTGGTTTTAGCCACTGCTGTTGCAGCAGGGGCTGCTGTTGCTGCTGCTGCAGAGGTTGCTCGTCTCACCACTGTTTCCCGTTACCCTGGAAAAACCGAGGAAGAAATAGCAGCTATCAAGATTCAGACTGCTTTCCGTGGATATTTGGTATGGACTTAATATCCTTCTATTTTTCTTATAATAATGTTTAGGACATAGTTATCGGCTACACAAAGTACACGAGTCATTTGGTATACGATTCATCACTATTTTATTTTATTATTAGAAAACTTTCTTTAAGGTGAATCTGGTAGGCAATAGGCGGTGCAACGAATTTTGTACGCGGTACGTAGGGTTAACGAGAGAAGCCGTTAACTATGGTTTAGGAACATGAGAGGTTTGCCTTATTCTACATTGTTACAAGCCATAGCAAGGACTCGCAATAGTACTTTTAGATGGCCTATCAGTGAACAACATGCAGGAATTGAACCTTCATTATCCTATTTATTTAAAAGAAAATAAAGTTTATACACTTAGATTAGACATCGCATAGATCGACATCGTATCTTTACATGAGTGTGGCCAGAAATTATCATATATTGTATATAAAGTTAAAATAGGTGTATGGTGTACCTTATACAAATGAGAGTGAGGTGTCGTGTAAAATAGATGTATCGTATACAAATGTGAGTGAGGTATCGTGTGGTGTTGAATGTTGAGTGTTCAAATAATAAAGTTCTTATTTAATGTAATGCTACACAAACAACTGATTACACAAAAAGTTCAAACTCATTTTTGGGAAAAAGTTTGTTCATCCAATGTTAGTTGAAGGCTGTTCATGGGTTTGCAACATGGATATCCTTTCTTTTCATGGTAAAGAAAAATGAGAATGAAAGCAGTTATGCACATCCAAATATTTTTACTTACTTTTAAAATTTTTAATAAATAATCTACTACACTCTACTGGATTGTTGTTATACAGCATGCTAAATTAATTTGGAGAAGTTCAAAATTTTTTGTAATCATTTTAAGAAGGATTTTTCATTGTACTTTTTTACCACAGAGAATTTAGTTTCATAGTTATCTACCAAAATCTTGGTTTGTTAATGTAATATAGGACCTGATGCTATAATTATGATGGAGAGCTCATAGCATTTCTAAAATCAATTTAGTTTCTTTTATTATATATGGAGAGAATTTGTATCTATACTGCAACAACGTTCTGTGATTTTTATGCATAATAATAGTTATTGTTTTGGGGGTTTCAGGCAAGAAGATCATTGCGTGCCATGAGAGGTTTGGCGAGGTTGAAAACATTGATACAAAGCCATTCTGTTAAACGGCAAGCAGCTACCACCTTACAATGCATGCAAACTTTTTCACGAATGCAGTCTCAGATTCGTGCGAGGAGGATTAGAATGTCTGAGGAGAACCAAGCTCTTCAGCGGCAACTGCAGCAAAAACAAGAAAAGGAGCTTGAGAAGTTGCAAGCTGCTGTAAGCATTTTATGTGTATTTGCCTGTTATAATAATGCATGTTATAGGGAGGACTTTCAGTTAGATCTGCAGATACAATTGTGATTTGCCTCACAGAGTGTGTCTTGTATAATTAATGTCTGTGTTTATCGCTTGTGATTTTTTATTATGTGAAGTTATGAACTAAGTCTAATGTTTTTCTGGGTTAATTTATGACAAATTGTTACTTATTTTCCAATTTCCACTTTCCTTTCTTTTGCATTTTTTGTTCATCACCACCTTCAAAACTTAAGAAAATATCAATGTGCTAACGTTCTAGGCATCAGCAAATAATTTAAGGTCAAATATCTTGGGGGAAATATGATTCGGTGGATGTTTTAAGTTATGCTTATGATCTTTCTAGATTAAATGCTCTCTCATATTACCTTTACATTTTTTTATGACTTATTTGTTCGGTGGCACTAGTACACATTTCTGGCTATGAGTTATTTTTTTATAGGAACGTGTGATTTTTCTTCTTAAAAGAAAAGCTTGAAATGAATGATATATGACCAAAACTGCTTTCTAAATTTGTACTGAAGTGGCAAATACTTTTGCAGCAGGTTGGAGAAAAATGGGATGCTAGCTTGCAATCAAAAGAGCAAATTGAAGCAAAATTGTTGAACAGGCAGGTAGCTGCTATGAGAAGAGAGAAGGCTTTGGCCTATGCATTATCGCATCAGGTAAAAGACTGCCTCTTTTATGCTTTTTATTTTGGATTTCAATGGAACAAAGAGAAACAAGTTCTGGATTCAGTCACATTTTCCTACACTGGTCAAATGCTTCATATTTGTTGACCTCTCCGCGCCCTCTCTTTTGATACAGAAATAACGTGTAATTTGGACCTCTATGAATTACTTCAATTCACTACTTTGCCAACCTATGCTCACTGTTGTGATTCTTTCGCAATGAATAAATATCAGAGTTTCTAAAGCTTAGAAGTTAGAGCAAAGAAGTTATAAAGGAGATTAGGTAAATGTTCATTAGCACTGCTTGGAGTTGGAAATAATATATCAGCAGTAAAACCCCCCCAAAAAATTGCAAGTTAGTATTTAACTGATATTTTCACAAAATAGAGGGCGATACATAAGTTTTGTGCATGAAAATTATAGTGTAGAACAGAGGGGGTTTTTTTTTTACCAAACTAGTGTAATTTAGTTTTAAATTTATCAAAGTAGTGCGGATTAAAAAGTATTTACGTATTTGATGTAAGTCATACATGAAAATTGAGACTGGTTCAAAATAAATCGTGAATCAATTCTACGACTTATTATTTTATATTTTTATAAGCTAGTTGCCCATCATATATACGACTTCAGCATTTATTAATTTTTTTTTTTCAACTTTTTTGTAAGAAGTCGTCAATCCCCTGTACGACTTGCATGGAAGAATTTTTTTTTACATATGGCCAACACATGTATGGGCACTGGTTGTTATAACTGAGCATTATAGCAAACAGTGTATGGGCACTGGTTGTTCCACTACTCCATGGCTGTCTTTTTGCATTAATGTTTGCTATAATGCATATCACAAGCCAATGATATGCTTCAAATAGGCACAGTTTGCTATAATGCTCAGTTGAGCATTCACCTGTATCGCATTTTACATATTTATGTGGGATGGGACTTTGGCTACGGGTGAATGAAATGTTGTCCTCTGTTTTGGTTTTTGGTTAACCACTTAACCGTAATCAGTGTTGTGCTAGTGTTTTCACACTTCTGAGTTGACACGTGGGTTATTTAGCTTAACACCTTTGGGCTTGCATATGATGTCCATGTCTTGTTCAACATTATGCTCACCAGACTTTATGCTTGTCATTTATGTGCTAGATTGAACTTTTGGGTGAATGCACCTATTGCTCCCTGTTTTGCTTGAATTTTGGCTTCTTTACTTTCGGCCTCACATGGGTCTTGTGCGTTGGAATAAATGTGGCATCTGAGATTGATATAGGAAATCTTTTAGTTTTCATTGCATTAGAAACAAGTTGTATGCGGCCCTCTTTAATAGGTTGTTATCTTATGTTCTTTGCATATGCGTTTACATGACCTTGTGTTGATGCATTATATTTTGCTTTTACATTTAGCCATCATTTTGCACATTTGCATCGGTTGTTCCACTACCCCACCACGGTCTTTTTGCACATTCTATTATTTAAAAAAAAATCTTTCATGCAAGTCGTAGAAGGGATTGACGACTTGTTCTAAAAAAGTTGAAAAAAAAAATTTAATAAATACTAAAGTGGTATACTGAATCAACGACTTCGTCCAATTTATTGAGGAAAAAAAATCATTTGTTGGAGTCGTATATATAATGTACGACTTAGTTTATAAAAATTTTAAAATAATAAGTCGTGGAACTGGTTCACGACTTATTTTTAACAAGTCTATATTTTCATGTACGACTTACATCAAATACGTAAATACTTTTTAACTTGCACTGTTTTGGTAAATCTAAAACTAAATTGCTCTAGTTTAGTAAAAAAGCCAACAGAGGGCAATTAGATAATCGGTATTAAATGAGAATCAGCTTAGACAGTTAATTGAAAAGTTGTTTTGAAAGAAATTTCCAATTGAAGACAAACATTGAATTTGGTGAATGACATTTTTCAAGTGATTTTACAGATATACAGATGGAAATTGATATTATTGTGGTAAATAGATCCACAGTATTAGTCTAGGTAACAGTACCTTGTAACTTCTTCATGCATTTCTGAAGGTACTATGTAGTCTTAAAGACATATGAAATCCCATCAATTAGACTGATTTACATATGAATGTTATTGAGCTTGATGATTGATTTATCAGGACTGGATGTTGTTTTGATTAATGCTAATCTTACAAAAAATAGTCATTGGATTAAAGGAGGTAAGCAGGTTTTTGATTTTTGTACTTGGTGATAACAGATATATGGTATGCTACAAGATGAATTTTTTAACTAGTTAATGTCGGGCGTTTTCCCAACAATGATTTTGATTATATTTTAAAGTGTGAAACACTTCAAATGAAACTCCTGCTCTTACCAAGGCATTACTGAACAATTTTGTTGTAAATGATAAACAGCAAAACAGATTGAAAATGCATGTATATAATGGTTAATTATTCACTTTGATAGGCTTGAGATTTTTGGTCTGTATAAATGATTTCCTATCCATAACTAATTAATTTCTCCAACAGCAAACGTGGAGGAACCCTTCAAAATCTGCAAATGCTACATTTATGGATCCAAACAATCCCCACTGGGGATGGAATTGGCTAGAGAGATGGATGGCTTCACGACCATGGGAAGGACAAAGCACTATGCAACGCAATGATCATGCATCAACAAAGAGTGCTTCAAGCCATAACATGTCAGTCAGTGAAATCACCAAATTGTATTCTCTCCGTGATCAGAACATTCATGATAGTAAGAATTCTTCACCTGCTAGCCAAAAAGCAAGCCGTCCTCGCAGTCACAACAATTCCCCTTCAGCACTAGCTTCAAATTCAAAGGCTCATGCTAATGGAAAGGCAAAGGTATCATCAAGTCCAAAGGGTAGTTCATGGGGTGGTGGTAATGACTCAAGAAGCATGTTTAGCATAAACACAGAAACCAACCGCAGGCATAGCTTTGCAATATCTCCAGTTAGAGATGATGAGAGCCTTGCTAGCTCACCTGCTTTTGCAACTCACACAGCATCCATGAAGGTGGCAAAGGCCAGGTCCAAAGTTCCAAGTCCATCTGGTGCACATAGCAATAATGGAACACCTGAAAAAGGAGCTGCTGTTTTTGCAAAGAAGCGGCTTTCTTTCTCAGCTTCTCCAGCTGATTCAAGAAGGCATTCTGTTCCAACTAAGGTGGGAATTGTTTCCAATAAGAGTGTTGCTACCATCCGTGAAGAGAAAGAGAAAGTGATCAAGGTGAGAAATGGAGGCAGCAGGTAGGGATGCTATTGGTGCACAAGTCCCATAGAATAGAATTGTGAATGAAGAAAGAAGAATCAATAAAAGGTCTAATCAATATCTTTGATATATAGTTGTCTCTTCTATCAACTTTTTCTTCAGAAGCCCTATTCTTGGTGCCATATGAGGATGATGATAGAATAAAAATGGGCTGATCAAGTGCTCATTTTATTCATACAATTGTCATCATAATCAATGTATACAGCATTTTCTTTTTCTTCTTGACTGTATGTAGCACTGCTATTTGTGATGTTGTGTAACAGGATTGGTTTTGTGGGGGTGATTCTAGTTTTATGACATATATATACTTTTTTTTTTTATGTGTCTTGTACTTGATTATGTTAATTGTATTTGTATTTATCTTAGTAAATTGTTTTCTAGACCATGATTCAGGCTGTAGCCATTGAAGATATATTCTCTTCATGATGTTCTGACTTCTGAGAAGCAGCAACCAGGAAACTTGTACTAATGGATGTAGGATTTTTGATATGGGACAGGTCCGGAAAATGAAAATGAAAATATAAATAAAAAGTAACGTGTAATAAATATTTTTCTTGTTATAATGTGCTTGGAATTCTTCAATCTTTCCACTCCATAGTCATTTGATCATATTAAGTATTATTAACCATGTGGATTAAAGGATTGTTGCTATTTCAATGCAACATTCATGAAAAAAGATTGATTGGTGACTGCTAACCATCTTCACGACTAAAGAAGAATTTTGCATATGACAAAAATATTGAAATGATAAAATTCAAGGCCAGTATTTGCACATTAAATTCAGAGAATTTTTGAAAATTTTCATCTATATACAACATTTGAAGCTCGCGTGGGATATGATGTGTGGTTAACTGCAGAAGAGAGAAGCCTCCAAAAAGTTTATATTAGTCCATTCAAAACGTTAATGTTTGATGACTATTGGCAAATATATAACCACTTGGCATTAACTTATCCATTCAAAAAATTTCTCAATGTGTATTATAAAAATACGTATTTTAATGTTTTTTTAATATATTAAAATTTCTGGTACAATTAATCAATATAAGTTATACTTTAAAAAAAAACCACGACATATTTATTTAAGCTGTATTTTTACGAGGGTAAAATATTAATTTAATTGCTGAAATTGATATCATTAATCAATTTCATCATTGACATTGTACAAAAGAAAATTTAGATCCCGACCTTGCACATTGTTAGTCAATTTGACGTTAGTGGGCATTAGCTAACCTAATGGAATGTCTCACATGGTCAAAATTTAGGGATTGAATTTACCGATTGGATCAAATCAATTTGATCTCTAGGATTTGGTCCATTCAGTCAATTTGATCACTCAAAGCTAAATGGTAATCAATAATATCTTTTTGGCTTTAGTTTTTGTTTTTTATAAAGGTTAAATTATGTCGTTGTGATAGAGTTTATCACATAAGTGTCAAACTTACACTTAACGTGTAAAGCCGAAACTTAATATAATATGTGAGACACACAGTTATGATTGCTTGATGCCCCCCTAATGTCAACTAACAAATTGAGTGATGGCGTGCGAAATGAAGGATTAAATTTATCTTTTTTTTGGGGTAATGCTGGAAACCAAATTGTCCAATAATATCAAATTCAGGAATTAAAATAATATTTTACTTTTTCTCATTTTTATAATATGAACATTATATGATCATTAAATTTACCCGTTTACTTTATCATATAAAAATAAGGCCACCGAGCACCCAAAAAAAAAAAAAAAACAAGGCCGCCGTCTTGGGAAAAAAAACAAGGGCTGTAGTTGGGATAAGCATTGCCTGTTCACATTAGATTATTTCTTGATTAGTTAATTTGGTTAATTAATAATAGAATCGTCAATAGCAAGGGGGGCAATTATGTACCCAAAAAAAAAAAGGGGGTAATCACCCTGGGGTGTCGAGGCTTCCCCAATCCCCAGTGCTACATGACCTCACGTCAGCTATTATTCATCCAGCATCCATCCATTATCCAACCCAATAAAAACTCCTCATTAATAATAATAATAATAATAATAATAATTTAATATGGTGTCATTAGCAATATATAATTAATTAATAATATAAATTACTTACACTAATAATACATCACAGTTAAATTCTTCTATTATTATATATAATCAGTATATTTTTTGAGTATGTAAATATGATGACTATTAACTAACATTTATCGCAGTAAAAAAAAAACAAAAAACTAACATTTCTCATACATTGATATAAACTACATTTATTTATCTTAGAATATCATATTTTTTTGTGACTGGTCTTAGAATATCACATATGCTGCTATCCTTTCACGTTCGCATCATAAGAGGGGTAAAATTTTTTTATTTCATCAGTTTAATTACTACTCACTTTTAGAGTATGTTTGAAAAAGCTGAAAAAAATAGATTAGGTTGATAATCGATTATATGTATAATTGAGTATTATGATAATCGATTATAATCGGAATCTGTTTTTGTTTGGGTATATTTACTGAAAAACGATTTTAAGATTATCTATTTCGGTTGGGTAATATAAAAAAAATCACTTTTACATAATAAATAAAGAAAAATGGTATGAAGTTATTTATATAATTTAATAATATTTATTTGGAAGTTAGTTTTTTAGGGATAAATAGAGAAGAGAGTTTTGAGAACAAAAAAAAAAAATCAAATTACAACCTTAAGCTACAACAAATTAGATGGCATAAAATAATTTTTTTCTCAAAAAAAAGTTTTTTTTTTTTATAAATTTAAGCTAATTGCCAAACATGATAGATTATATATGAAACAACTTTTTAGCCAAAAAAATAGCTGAAATGTGAAAAATCTATCTTTCCCAAACATGCTCGTAGTATAAATTTTTTTACACTATTAACCAATCAGAAATCATGATATGAATGATTTTTAAGGTAGTCAGGATAATAGTTAAATATATTAGTTTATGTAACAATTTCTTATTGATTGACAGTGTAAAAAAACCTTACACTAATAATATATACCAATTAAATCCATTAGATATTCCATATTAGTTAATCATTTTAAGCACAAGATTTAATTTTAGGATGATAATGGACTCTTATTTTCTTACATTACTGATTTTAATTTTTCCCATATATATATATATATATATATATATATATATATATATATATTAGTCCCTATAGGTGACACAAATTTTTTATTTAATCCCTAAATATAAAAAATTATTAAAAAGGTCCTCATACGTGCTATCGTTATCCATTTGGTCCCTCTCGTTACCTTCTCGTCTCTAATAATCCGTTAACTCCTACATATAGGGATTAAATGAAGAATTCGTGCCACATGTAAGGACCAGATTATTACTTTTAACATAAATTATTGGGTCCTTATACATGACACAGATTCTTCATTTAGTCCCTATACGTAATAGTTAACGAATCATTTGAGATGACATAGAAATGAGAGGGACCAATTTGATAACGATTGCACGTATGAGAACCTTTTTAATAACTTTTTATATATAGGGACTAAATGAAGAATCGATGTCACCTATTGGGACCAAATTATTACTTTAACATATATATATATATATATATATATATATATATATTTCACTTCTCCTTTTCTCATTGTTGTAGTTGGTGCTCATGTTGTTGTTGTTGTTCTGGTTCCTGTGCCACCCATATCGGTCTCAACGCAAACTCTGTCCAAAACCACCGCTTGATGCTCCTTATCTCTTCCCAATCTTATCCAAATTCATCCCTTGAATTCTCTTCACTCTTTCTTACTCTCTGCTTCTTGCACCTATCTTAAACAACAAAGGTTTCTTTTTTCTGAACCAAAATGGAGCCAATCTTGAACCCAAAAGTGCAATCTTCATCAATTCAGTGTTCTCGAAAATGGGTTCTTTCCCATTTCTGACTTCAATATTTTGTAATTTCAACCCCATTTTCATAACAATCTGATACACTCTCTGTAGATTTTATTTTTTCTTGCACTTTCACGTGTTCCTTCTGATAACGAAGTGGAAAAAGACTGTGGCTTTTTCAAACGGCTGATCACAAATGGTGTCTTCTAACGACCCAGTTGAGTCTTTCTTCAATTCCATTCAAGTTGTGAAGGAGTCGCTGTCGCCACTGGAAGTGGGTATTCGAAAGGCGGCGAAGGATCTTGAGCATTGTTTCTTGGCAGGGACAAAGAACAAGGGTAAAGGTGTTTGTTTGATTGCCCAGGTGAGGGAAGGTGGTGAATTTCAGATCTGTGATGTGAAAAAGAAGAAGAAGAGTAATGGTCTGTGTTTGTTTGGTGGTGATGAGAGGAAAAAAGGGTTGTCAATAAAGCTTCCTTTGAAGGCTTTCTTGGGATTGTTCTCACAAAATTCAGGGAATGGGAATAGAGCTGAATTGTCTAAGGAAAATGGGTCTTCTTGCACCAATTGTTTGCAGTTTGCTGTTACTTGGTCTTTGCTGGTTAATGGTTTTCTCCAGGCTCTGCCGTTTCCTTTCAAATCTGGGAGGAAGAGGTTTCAGAAAATGGATGATGAAGATAAGCATTGTTCCTGCATGAAGCCAACTGTTTCATCATGTGAAGTGAAGCACAATGAACCTAAGGGTCAGTTTGCTAGAACAGTTAGGGAAAAGGGTGTGAGGAGTAAGGATGAAAAGCATGTTTCTCTTGAATCCCTTGTTGGTTTTATCTTTGATCAGTTGTTTCACACTCTTCAGAGTATTGATCATGGGGTGCAAGAAAATGACCTTGATACTGGAAAAACTTCTCCGCATCAACCCTCATCTCACTTTGGTCATGTGAATGCACTCGCAGGTTTCTTGGAAGGACACAAAGTAGATGTGAATGGCTTCTTGGGGAATTTAAGATTTGCAAAGGTGGGTGGTGTGCCACCAAGTGTAGTTGGAGAAGAAAGCCCTCAACCAAAAGAAGAGGGAGATAATAGTGGTAGTGATGAAATCAAGGAAGAAGCTGGAGGGAGTTTGACACAGAAGGTTGCCACTAACATATTCAGTATTCCACTAACAAATGTGGAGCGTCTAAAGTCTACACTTTCCACTGTTTCGTTTACAGAATTGGTTGAGCTGCTACCTCAGCTTGGGAGAACATCTAAAGACTATCCTGATAAGAAGAAACTATTCTCTGTACAAGATTTCTTTAGATACACTGAGACTGAAGGTATGTAATCTTAAATAGGATAGGGAAAAAATAGATTTTGCTTGCATTAAATACAAGTAAATTTTGTCAGCAACTTTGTTTATCGATTAGTAAATCGTAGAATCCCTTGGATTATGGTGTAGTTTTAATTTGTAAAATTGTGAATGCATATATAATATGTACATGGCATGCATGGACAGGGTTGGTTTTAGAAATCTGCCTATGGCTCTCAAATGCAGGGGTGTGATTCCCTGTGGAAAAAAATTTGTAAATTTGTTTTGTAGATTTGAGTTTGGGATCAAGGGGTGAACAGAAAACAGTGGCCATTCATGGAAAATGGTTGCTGGAAATTCCTGGCAGATTGAAAAATCTGCCTCTTAAAGATTATTTGGGCTATTTGAGGAGTGAGAGAGGAATGAAAAAATGTGAATGCTATTTCCACGAGACCACGACTGGAGCCAGTGACCATCTGGTCACAAGGCAGTGATCTTATAAGTGGATGAGCAAATGTTGGAGTTGAGGAATGGAGTTATAAAATGTTAACACTCAACAGTAACCAATATAAAAAAAAGAATATGTATGAATATTGTTAAGTGACTAATGGCATCAACAAGAACTATGGTCTTGTGCAAGTAGTTTAAAAATTCAAATACAGTCATGCATTATGCATTACTATTATGCCCGTTTATGACCCCAAGAGTCCCAGTGTCTTTTATGCATAATTTCTTATGCCATGTCTCCATATCTATGGTTGATACTCTAAATAATGGCATTTAGTGCATGAGCTTATAATTTTATATAAACTGGTAATATGCAGACGTTAATGCTGTAAAATATGGATAGATTAGTGGCCTAAGACAAGTAGTTATGCTTGTCTAGTTACTTTATTACCTGTTAGCACGTGAGATTAATCTTTCTTACATAAACGTCGATTTTGTATAATTGAAAAATATCCATAAAAGAAGGTGGCTTAACCTTCCGGGAAAACAAAAACGTGGTCAAAATGAAAGGAGAAAATAATCACAATAGAAAAAATATTAAGGAAACTTCCTGAGGTTACCAAACTTTGAGCCTGTTTATTTGGGAGTTAGAATTCAGATTTTTAAACTGCTTTCAATGAATATCTGACAAGCTTTTGGGGAGAAGTTGTGGCTTGGGAGATGAACGGAAGTGCAAAAAGGATTAAGAAAGGGGGCCTAGCCCTAGGTATTATTGTAGTATACAACCTACATATCAAAATATTTTTATTAGAGTTCCTTTTCTTGATTATATCAATGTTTCCTTGTGAGTTGGACAATCTGGCGATTTAAGCCTCCATTTTTTTGCCTAGAACACTTGAAGCTCGGGCTTGGCTTGTGAAAAATAAAGTTGCTCAACGTTGTCTCATTTATTTAAATGACCCCAAAAAGCTTGAGCTTGAGCTTGAGCTTGAGCTTGAGCTTAGCTCGTTTAGCTCATTTACTGCTTTATTAATTTTTTCCTTCATCAAAGTTTTCCTTTAATTATTTTAAGTTTATTAATTTGATATTTAACAAACATCTTTATGTTAGAAGATGAAATAAAGATAATAATAAATAAAATTACAGCTCTCTAAGTAATACACCTACACGAGCGGGAGCCATTCACGAGCTATTAATGTCAAGCCTACAAAGCTTGAGTTTGGCGCATTTAAATAATCGAGCCTAACTTTAATCTTGAGCTTGTTTGTTTAGCTAAACAAATGAGCTTGGTTGAGTATTTAATGAGGCAAACACGAATGGTTCATGAATAGTTCATCTCATTTACGCCCTACCTACCACAATCTCTAGCACAAGGCAGTGACAATGATTTAGTGCCTCCCCACTTCATGCATGTAATGCAAATTGAACATTATTCATTATTTGCTGCTTGTGTAGCTATTTAATATGCTTGCTTTGGATGAAACTTTTGAACACCTGACTCTCGTCCACAGAAGCTGTAGTTGAGCAGTGTACTCTTGACATAATAAGAAGGGATATGTACCCTTTTAAACACTTGTGAAATGATTTATCTTCCTACGTTGATAAAATCATACAACAACAACAATGAGAAGAACAACCACCAAGCCTTTTCTCACTAGGTGGGGTTCCATTTACATCGAAATCCTTCTCAATGGTTTCACCTATCAATCATAATATGTCCTATTAATGTTCAGAAGGTAACAGGAGCTAAGTTTGATGGCATAATCTTACATCAATGGAAACTCAATACTTTAAATGATTTTGTTGATCTTGACAGTTTTCAAACCGATTTAACCTTTTGCCCTAATTCTTGATGTTTTCAGTGAGATCTTTTGTCTTGGTACAGCATATCAAACATTTCAAGTAAAAAAAGTGGAAAAAAGGAAACAGAAGAAAATTGTTTTCTTTTTTCTCTGGATTAGTGTTTGGGCATTGTAGCACTCAATCCATGCACAATATAAAATACATTAGTAATCAATAATCATGCATGACTATCCAATCAAAGAATATATTTCATGTGATAAACTTCTTTTGTTACAATGGATACAGTACAGCCTCTACATCTTTTTGCAGTTGTGATCTTTTAGCCTTTTTCGCCCCTGTTTTCATACCAACCTGCATGGAATATATATTACCCTTGATACTAGGTGTATGATATCTTTTAGCTGATCTGTTTCTGACATCTATGTTTGTATGCTTTAGCGAAGATTTTCTGTTTATTTGATTGCATGTTCTTTTGTTTGTGATATTATCTGGAATGACAAATTCACTTCTTTTCACCTTCATTATCGTACAGGGAGGAGGTTCTTTGAGGAACTGGATAGAGATGGTGATGGCCAAGTAACTCTGGAAGATCTTGAAATTGCAATGAGAAAGAGAAAGCTGCCACGAAGATATGCTAAAGAATTTATGAGTCGTGCTAGAAGTCACTTATTTTCTAGGTCTTTTGGTTGGAAACAGTTCTTATCATTAGTGGAACAGAAGGAGCCAACAATTCTTCGTGCATATACTTCTCTGTGTCTAAGCAAGTCAGGGACACTGAAGAAGAGTGAAATATTGGAATCACTAAAAAATGCAGGGCTCCCTGCAAATGAAGACAATGCAGTTGCTATGATGCGATTTCTGAATGCAGACACAGAAGAGTCTATTTCATATGGACATTTTCGCAATTTCATGCTTCTGCTTCCTTCTGATCGGCTTCAAGAGGATCCTAGGTAAGACAAATATGGTAATTTGATCGATTTTCTTTTTTCTTTCATGTATTATATACTAATTGCATCATTAATCCTTTTGATATATTATTATTATTATTATTATTATTATTATTATTATTATTTTCCGGTGGTGTGGGGACGGTTGGGGGATCCAATAAGTGCCATTACTATTTTGTCGAGTGGTGCTTGTAAGGTATCTGTTAGTCTTGATATCTTTAAGTGAAGTAGTTATTCAACTTTGGTTTATGCTTACATTTAATTGTACATTTACAGTAGACAATAGCATCTCGATATCTTTTTATGATAGAAAAACGAATTTTAATATAAAGATAATTGATAAAGTACATTAGGGGGGAGGATAAGATATCCTTCAAAACAGAAAATTCAAAACACCATGGAGAAGCCATAAACTAATCCACATGATAAAGGGATATTCTTTAAGATGTGTGCATTCCATTCCAACCAAATGCACCAAAGAATTGCATAAACTGCACACTGCCACAAAGTTTTGTTCTCCTTGCTTTTACCAAAACCTTTATATAACGAACCATAAAAAGCTGCTTCTAAGTAGGACATGCTAAGTGCTCAGGAAGACCCCCCAATATATTGTTCTATAGGGAAGTGGCTTCCTCAAAATGCAAGGTGATTACATATTTTGGCTGCTTTGTTTGATTTGTCTACAATGATACTCAGTGTGTTCAATTGTTATGGTTTTTCGTAGTCCCTATTCTTCTCTATCTTAATATAAAGCAATGTTCAGGACAATTGAAATTTCGCAACAAGATTAGAGATAATGCAGAAGTGTTACAGTTAGTACTATAATTTGCTTTTTTGTCACAACTACCACTAGTTGTCAATGTTTAAGATGCATCCTCTATGTTAGTAACAATTTTTGTTATGGTAATACATTCAGGAGTATTTGGTTTGAAGCTGCGACTGTGGTTGCTGTTCCTCCACCTGTTGAATTTCCTGCTGGAAGTGTTCTAAGATCTGCATTGGCGGGTGGCCTTTCTTGTGCTCTGTCTTGTGCTTTACTGCATCCAGTTGATTCAATCAAGGTAAATTCTTGAAGTTAATGATTGGTTTGCTTACTGGTGATTTCATTTTTTTGTCTGCTTATGTACTGCCCATAATTCTATATTCCTCTTATAGCTCTATGATTTTTTGGCTCCTTTTAGAGGCCTCACTGTTGTCTTGTTTGTTACGTTAGACTCGAGTACAAGCATCAACCCTGTCTTTCCCTGAAATCATTGCCCAGCTGCCAGATATTGGAGCACGGAGTTTATACAGGGGGTCAATCCCTGCAATTCTTGGACAGTTTTCAAGGTTGTTTATTTGACGTCTCTTCATTTCTTCCCTCCCACCTTTCTTTCTCTTGAAGCAAATAAGCGGAAAAGAATAGTGTTATTTTCCTTTTAAGCTTATGGTAGTTTTTGATAATGCAGCCATGGTTTGCGAACTGGGATATTTGAAGCAAGTAAATTGGTGTTGATAAATTTTGCTCCAACACTACCAGAACTCCAGGTAATTTGTAAATCGTACTTGCTGTTATTCATATCCTGGGAACTTCTGATTATGTTTTCCTTTATCTCTCATTTTCCTTGCACATTGTTTGGAATGCAGAGTACATAAAATGAATCGCCTCATTTCCCGAGCACTTGGCTAATTATGCATTTGTTCTTGTTTTGTCCCATCAAACCAGTCTTTCAGGTTTTCTGCATTATATAATTAGGTATTAGTTAAAGCTGTTGTGTTGTGTCAGACTTGTTATCAAGAACAGGGGTTGAGAATATAGCTCTAACCTACTGCAGTGAATTTTCTTGTACTCTTATGGTCATTTACAGCTAGGGAGCTTACTTGCTGTCCCACTTACTATAAATAGAAGAAAGACAAAATGTCACTCTTTAATAAGTAATAATTCACATAAGCTGAATTATTTAGCTCCTTGTCTTTATTAAAATGATGTGAATGCTTTAATTAAGGCTCTGTTTGCGAGTTATGAGGAAAAGGAAAGGGAGGGGATTATAAGGGAAGGAAGGGGGAGGGAGGGAAAGAGAATGAGAGCATTATCTCTCTCCTTGTTTGGGAATACATATTGTGTGAGAGGAAGGAAAATGGAGGATATTAGACATACTTTTACAATTTTACTCTTATTTAAGAAAATGAACATAATTAATATTCTATAAGTAATATTAATGTAGAAAATAAATAATATTTTTCTCCAAAAAAAATTATTTTCCTAATTTTATGTAAATAATTTTCTCACGCTAATTTTTCTCTCTCTCTAATTTTAAACATTTTTTAATGAAAAAAGGAAGGTTAAAATTTGAAATTATTAAAGGGTAAATTGATAAATTACATCTATTATCCTCCAAAATACCCCAAACTGGGGGAAAGGAGAAAATGGCTCCTAGGAGGGTTTTGGAAGGTTTACAAAATACCTCAAAATCTTTCTCTCTCTTTTACTGAACTCCCAAACAGGGGTCTGAAGCAAACTTATCTTTCCTTTCCTTCCCTTTTCCCTCGTGAAACTGTCTCCCAAACAAAGCCTAAAGTGCTAACACCTAATAGATTAATATTTTTTAAATACCAATTCATATTTTTAGTTAAGATGTAAATACTTTGATTGACCTCTGGAAGTGCAATTTTTCAATATCTGCTTGATAATAGGTTCATTATGTTCTTTATTGGATTCTGATTTGTTGGTACTTTTTAAAATTTTATAAGCTTCACATGTTGACATTTATCTAGGTACAATCTATAGCATCATTTTGTAGCACGTTTTTGGGAACAGCTGTGCGGATCCCCTGTGAGGTGTTAAAACAGCGGTTGCAGGCTGGTCTTTTTGACAATGCGGGTGAGGCTTTAGTTGGGACTTGGCAGCAGGATGGTCTTAGGGGTTTCTTTCGTGGAACTGGAGCTACCCTTTGTCGCGAGGTTCCATTTTATGTTGCTGGCATGGGGCTTTATGCTGAATCTAAAAAGGTATGTAATTTTCATGATCCTGCATGTTTTTTGGTGGCTTTTAAAGACCTTGAGTTTGTTGCATGATAAAATTGGATTATATATAGGAATTATGTCATGAATGATATTTAATATTTTGGATACTGAGTGGTCTTGGCATTTTGATTTCAGGCTGTCCAACAACTACTAGGGCGGGAACTGGAGGCATGGGAAACAATTGCTGTTGGAGCTTTATCTGGTGGCTTGGCTGCTGTGGTCACAACACCGTTTGATGTCATGAAAACTAGAATGATGACTGCACAAGGGCGATCTGTGTCAATGACCGTAATAGCCTTTTCTATACTCCGCCGCGAGGGACCCCTTGGCTTGTTTAAAGGAGCAGTGCCCAGGTTTTTTTGGATTGCTCCTCTAGGTGCTATGAACTTTGCAGGTTATGAGTTAGCCAAGAAGGCTATGAATAAAAGAAATGAAGAGCTAGCTAGTAAGGGGGCCACTTCGGAATAATGTATAGCTGCAGCCCCTGGGATTGTGTCATACATCAACCAAATGTCACATGGAATTTTTGAGCAATGTTCTAAGTTTATTGCAGCTCATGTCTGGATTTTCAATCTGCTGACCATTCATGTGTTCTTGCTTCCTTAGTTCATTTTGTACTTTTTGAGTCTGCCATTTGTAGCAGCAGAATTAACAAAAAGAAATTCACTTAGTACCGCACTTTCATACTAAAAAGGTTCAGTTGATTTCTTCATCTAGTGTACAGATTTTAATATTTTGAATCTTTCAGCTTTTACAGTCAACTTACTCCTCTTTGACAGCGGTTGGGACTGTAGTTTAATAGTAGCCACATGCCCACATTTCCATCTGAATGATGATATAAAATAAATTATGATTGACTCCACCTGATATTTCTGAAATGTACACTGGTTCTTGTTAGTTTTAGTTACATAGAAGCTTTTCTTCTTTTTGTAATTTCACTTTAGCAGATAAGAACTAAGAAAGGCGTATCTCGAAAGAAAAAAAAAATATAAGGGCGGGCATAAATTTTGAATATCTTGTTACGTAAGTTCAGACGGCTGCATGGGAAGTTTGATTCTTGATACACTATCAGAATGAAATTATAAAGAGTACTATATAAATAACTATGGTTTCTATTCTGGGGCATGATCAGGGACCAACCGCCCAATAGCACTGCCGTCCTACAGGGTCGATCCAACTTTGTATAGATCTAAAACGATTGTACGAGAGGTTTATTTGGTGCAGTTATATAACAAAGAATGTAATATATTTTGTATTTCAACACAAAAATCATATTTAGTGCAGTAAAATTGACTTGATTATTCGGTGCAGTCAATAAATTTGGAGCACAAGTGTCAAGCATTTTGACTTATTCAGTACAGTCAAATAATTTATTATTAATCAATGAGTCAATTATATAACATTAATGTATATAAGGTATATGTGTGTTTTGGGTGAGGCCTAAAGCCCTTGCTTTAGGAGCCTCACCCTCGGGCCGGCTATGCCGTCCTACCCTGCAAGAACTCATAGGGTTGTCACCCTACTCCTGTAGAATACAACTGGGAAGGTGATAGAAGCGGCAATTACGTGCGAGTGGCCGAGTAAAGAGATTGATGTGATGTCATCACACTCCCCCATTGGTTGGATCCTCCTCACCATTTGCCTATAAATACTAAGGCTCGAGAGAGTACCTCATCTATCATTTATTGTACTTTCTCTTCGTACCTGTACTAATTTAAGCATCAGAATATCTTTGTAGGTACTTTCCCTTATTCCCATTGTCTCCACCACCGAGCACCAGAGGCCGAGTAGAGCTTGAAGAACCAGAAGATCGAGAAGATCGTGCAGACCAAACAAGAACTGGAGGAGATCAGAGTACACAATAGGTTCGGACAGAAAAAATTTTAGATATGTAAATCAGAAGTAGTGGTTGATTATAAATATCAAATAATACCTAGTTTATTTGCTTTTACTACAAATCAATGATAAAAATAGTTTAATACTGACTAAATTATCATTAGATAATTGCCATAAAATGTTATCAACAATGCGTAAGTATGCTAAATAATGTGTATTATAAATTTGTTGACATTTTCTTTTCAATTTAAGTAGAACCGAAGTACTTTGTTTTAAATGCACGAGCAGAACAATCAAACTATTGATATTTGAAGGCTCAAAAAATTCTTCGAACTTATCATTTTTGAGTCGGTTGGAATTGATAGGTATAGAAAAAAGTTCAGATTTTTTCTTTTGATAGGTACTACATCCATGATGGTGAAATATTGATTGCTTGGAAGGCTATTTTGTAGAAAATTTGTATTTTTGACGCATTATAATTTATAAACTGCTACTTGTTTTCATGGCCCATGCCAAACTGACTAAACGATATGAACTAACTATTGCACGTGTTTAACAAATTCAACAAATGAACTACATCTTTTATTCTTTTTAAATATAAAGATAATGATACATATATAAAAATGAGGTTTAAGTAATAATTTTGTCCCCGTGACACTGATTCTTCATTTAGTTCCTATACGTAAAAAATTATTAAAAAGGTTCTCATACGTGCAATACTTACTCATTTGGTCCCTCTCGTTACCTTGTTGTCTCTAATAATCCGTTAACTACTACATATAAGGACTAAATGAAGAATTTGTAACACGTATAGGGACCCGATAATTTAGTTTAAAGTAATAATTTGATCCCTAAATATGATATGAATTCTTTATTTAGTTCCTACATGTAGAAGTTAACGGATTATTAGAGATGACAAAGTAACAGGAGGGACCAAATGAATAACGATCGCAAGTATAAAAACCTTTTTAATAATTTTTTATATATAATGACTAAATCAAAATTTGATGTCATCTGTAAGGACCAAATTATTACTTTAACATAAAAATAAAAACAGAAACATTCTTCTTCTAATTAAATTTAATTATTTACTTGGTGAGTAAGAGGGTAAGGGGAGGGGAAGCTCTCTAAAAACTACTACACCTTGTAATCAAAAGCTTAATTTCACTTTTCTTACTTTAACTTTTTCAAAATGTGTGATTCTAATCCCAAAATTTTAATTACACATTTGATCCTCTAGATTAGACTTAATCCTATTTAGGTTACTTAGACTGATTTTACATAACTTAACAAATAAAAAAACTAAATATACAATTAAAATTTTTGAAGAACCAAAATCACATATTTGAAAAAATTGAGGGACGAAAAATTTAATCAAACCTAATCAAAAGGTGAAACACATAATGGTGCTGATCCTTTTCCAGCTTGAGCCGATTCTGCGAGGGCATGGACTGGTTGTTGTGCTTTGTGATACGATTAAGCTGAATCAAACCAATTTCTTATTTACCAGGTAAACATAATTTATTAAGAAAACAGGGAAACAACATTTTCTTGAAATTGTGTATCTGCACTGAAACCATAAGCCAGCAGTTTCTTGACAACAATAGCCTTGTTTTCAGGTAAAGTCTAAGTGATTAACTACAGCACCACCAACAAATTTGACAACTCTGAAATTGGTTATATGAAGAACATTACACTGAAAATGAGAACCGAGTTAAAAAGAAATCAATGTAGTTATTATTATTAAAGAGCAACAAAATCAAATTGTGATGTTTTGCCACACTTTGAAGTTTTGAATAATCAATAGCCCCAGTAATCGTTCCTGATCTCATCATCAAACTTCTTCTTCAGCTCAGGATGCTTTTCAAAGTACTCATCTGCTGTCATGGTACTAAGCTTCTTCTGTGAAAATAAATGACAGTGTGAGAGATTTTTAAGTTCTATTAAACCCAAAAATCTATGTGCTAATTTCTATTACCTTTAACTCTTGTACTTCAGCAACTTCCTTTTCCAAACGTTCAGACTCCTTAAGAGATTTCTGCTCTGCTTCTTTAAGCTCAACTAACTGCAGTGAGAAAACGCATGTATACAGCATTAAATGTAAGTATGTAACGTATTTGACTGTGAGAATTACACAAAATAAGAACTGAAGACTTGATAAAGGTTCTTACTAGTGCATCAAATTTAGGCTTATATTGAGGAGTTACATTGTCAACAAACTTGGGGATCTCTATGCCTGCAAAGAAATCATCGCACAAAACATTAGAAGTTGAATTAATGTTATGTAAAACAGTAAAAACGAAACAGACAATTTTGGTTTGCTATAGATATATACATAATATATATGTGTTTGGATGCGCTCATGTATGTATGTATATATGTGTATGTATGCGTATATGCTCGTAGGGAATCCAGCACAATTTTCAATATTAAACAATCTTTTGCCCGATAGTAATTCAAATGCCGGATCCATTCCACATTGACCAATGAGGGAATGACAATAGAAAACCAAAGTGCGAGGCTGAAGTACTATGCAGAAATAGAAATACCTCTGAGCTTACACAAAAATACATACAAATTCCAAATTATAGTCCCTAATCCCTAGTGACTTAGTCAAATAGGTATATTCAAATTTTGAAAGGAAGCAGCAGAATATTGTTTCGGCTGTGTACCAGATTTCTTTTTCAATTTGGGAAATACCAAAGAAACCGTTCCAAAATCTCCATAATAACTTTTGTACGTTATACTCCATGTAAAATTTGAATATTTTGTGTTTCAACATGCATTAGGCAATAGATTACAACATAAGGAAAACAATAAACATGAGAAGCAACCAAAAATGTGTATTTTGGATGCATTGATTTTGGAGGATGTCTTATCATCGTCCTAGCTGTACTTTCCTCCTCTCTCACAGATATTCTTTTCTATCCAAACAATATGGTACCAATAAATAAGTATTCATCAATATTTTGATGCTTAATTGAAACTTTAACCCATATATTGCTAACTTCCTGTAACCTTGAAATCTTTCTAAATCTTTACCACCATCACAAATTTATTTCAAGAGAGAAAAACTCTACAAAAAAAAAAAAAAAAAAAAAAAAACAGAAAGCCAATATCTTTAATTGAAGTAAAACCAAGACATAATCATTGCTTGCACATCAAATCAAAATGATTCAACAAAATGGATGTAAACCTCTATGGTCATAGAGAAAAGCAAGTACATGACAAACCTATAATTCAATCATGTTGTTGCTACTAAGAATGAGTCAATTAAACTAACCTATACTGGTACCATAAAATGAAACAAAAATTTATAGGAAGGGCATTCAGCATAGAGTTAAAAAAACATACTCTCATAATGCTCCTTGTACATATCCACCAGACGAGTTCCAATTCCTTTTCTATAATAATCCCAATCTATGGGCTCAGGCTCCTGCAGATTGTGAAAAAATGATTAAGCACGAATCGAGTAACAAATTAAAAAAAAAAAAAAAAAACCATGATTAACTAATCAACCTTTGCTATATATAAAACATTTTCAAGAAGCCTCTAACTAATTTCTAACATGATAAATTCTAATGACAGCCTCTCATTGAAAATAAGATATCCAAGTGTTTAACAAAAAGTTACATATAACCGAAAATATTTATTAAAAATTAATTGAAAATCGTGTATACAAACTACTATTTCTCTACTATATCATCTTAATTACACGATCCGAATCCTACATACAACACGATCGAAAATACAACGTAAAAAAGGCAAATCCAAATCCTATATATAACAGAATAGAATAAACAGAAAAAACAAAATCGTAGGAAATGAGAGAGATCTGTGAGAATAAGGAAGTTACCTGGCTGAACTTGGTTTGAAGTTGAGAGTTAACCTCGTCGAAAGCGCGACGGAGATTGGCGAACTCCTTGCGAGCCTCATCGGTGACAAGAAGCTTCGCCATTCCTTCCCAGTCGATTTTCTTCCCCGCCTTGAATGCTACATCGGTAACTTTCTTCACCGTTCCGCTCATTTTCTCTGCTCCCAAACAAACGCGATACAAACAGAAAAAGATGCTCTTCTCTTCTGTTGTACTTGTTGATGATGATCCCTGCTTCCTAATACGGGCCGGGTTGTATATGGACTGGCCTATAATGTGATCCAGCCCAATATTATTTCTTTTTTGTCAGGCCCAATTGTTTATAAACACACTAGTATAGTGAGTGCTTGGTTCGGCTCTTTCTTCTAATGGGGTGGATAAAAATAAAAAACAAACAATAATGGGTGTCTCTTCCACTTGTAGGTGAAGAGGGAGGAGCTTAGCCATCCTGCTGCGCTCCTGACCTGAGATAGCATGCATTAGAGGGCTGAGGTATTGCAGGGCAAGTGGATGTCTTCATCATCCACTCTTCATGGGCTGGTCGACTGCCCTCTTGGGCCAATGATAATGTGTTTAGATCTTTGGGTAATAGGTCGTTCAGCCCAAAATGAAGAGTTCTTGTTTTTTCTTCCAGAAAGAAAAAGAATAAAATAAATATACTTAAATCATAGTCTAATTGATTTGATGATTTTATTGATCTATTTAATATCATATCATTTTATACATAGACATTATTTATTTTCACTTCTAATCCTACACATTTTGTTATATTGAATAATTTGAAATCACTTCGATATAAAATTTTCAACTTCTCAAATAGGGTTGACAATGGGTAGGGTCTGGATAGGGTACTATAGTATCCGTCCCCATACCTGCGTTTGAAAAAAATATCCGTACCCGGACCCGCGTGAATAATAACTTAATTATCCTTACTCGTACCCCCTGGGTACTTACCCATACTCGCACCCATTACCCGCGCTTTAACTAAGAAAAAGGGAAAAAATAACACAAAGAACATCAGCGGTTGCTGTTAGTGCTTAGGTCAGTAGGTGATTAAGTCTGAAAGGGAAAAATAGTTAAGAAACCGTAGATTACATTAATTTTATTTTTAAAATTTGATATATAGTTATAATTATATGTATTAATATAAATAAATAAAGATATAAATATATATATTTATATATGCGGGTGTGGGGCGGGGTGGGTACTAGAGTACCCGTACCCGCACCCATACCCTCTCTTGTTTGCGGGTACCCAGCAGGTAAGGTCCAAATTGTCATCCCTATTCTCAAACAATCACACTATCACTCTTTTGATTTAACGTTAGCTGTGTATTTTGTTTCCAACACTTGGAATCTGTGGATCACATGTTTTGTTCATGTACTGTGACTTACAATATTTGGAGATATGTCTTTCCTTAGATTGGTTTTTCTGTGTTTGGAATAATGGGGTGGTGAACGATTTTCTTGCTTTTCAACTTCCTTTGAAGGGTAAAGCTTCTAGGAAGATTCGTTATGTTATCTGTTGTTCAGTGGTTTGGATAATTTGGTTAACAAGGAATAAGGTGGTTTTCCAAGGGGAGCTGGTAGACACCAGTGTTTTACTGACTAAGGTCAAGTTGACATCTTGGAAATGGTTTATAGCAAGAGAAGGAATACATTCAGATTGAAAATATTTAGACTGGTGTGTGAATCCACTGGGTTGTTGCAATGCAGTATAATATTCGGTTTACTTAGTTTTGGGGTTGGTGTAAAGATTTAGTGAAATGTGTCTTTTCTTGAGTTTAAAATCATTCCCAATAGGTGTGTTATATCATAATCGTATGTATCTATACATCAAAGGATACATGCATGAAAGATTGCATTCATTCTTTTAATTTACGAAAGGTTATTTTAATTTACCAAGTGGCATGAGTTGGTCTATAAATAGAATTACACTGCATGCAGGAAAAGGTTCACGAAATTGGTAAGTCTTCACCACTCCAAATCACCTTCTTTTCTCTCTTATGCGCGGAGAGAGTTGAAAAGACTATTGTTTTGTAAACTGTCACTGACGATACGCTTGATTTAGGGTGTGCAAACCAAATCAATGTTTCTCCATTGTATCCTGAAGGGGATTCGTTGTTACATCTGTTACATTCAATCTAGAAAGAGATTGATGGGGGCGAATCGAATCTAAAGTCTAATGTTCGTACACGTTTTGAAGATTGTACTTTTCTTTTGTCTTCTCTCCTTTATTGCATAATCACACCCCAATTATCTAAGATTGTATCCTAGTATTAGTTGTTTTAATCATATACGAATTTAAGATCGAATCATATTCCATAAGAAATAAATAATTAGGATGCTTAATTACAAAACGTAAGTAAAATTCCGGTTAGTCAAGTCAATTATGCTAAGTATTCTAAACGTTGTGCTTGGGTAAGCCAGCGCATTTTACAGGGTATATCGTTCATATTTCTGAAAACAACACTATCTCATGATTTTTTCCTTCTGGCTGCTCCGTTCCTTATAATCTCCTCAAAAGGTCAACAGGGGCTTGCCAAAAGGACAATGAAGACAATGTACTCTTACACAATGTCTAGAAGCACGAACTAGAACTTTCTCTTCACTTTCCCTAGTCAGCTAGAGTATAATAGTTCTTTGAGAAATGTGTATAAAGTCCCTCCACAAATTCAATGTTTTTCTCATCAAAACATTTTTCATACACACAACAGGAATTAAGTCTCTGACAACATATTTAAGGAATCTAACTATCTATCTGTTGTGTTCGGTCTCGACGATCGTTCATCCTTTTAAATAATGTAAACCTTTAATTAATTTTTTTTACTTAAAAAAACATCTTATCTTAGGTTTTTTTAATTTCTTAAATAAAAAGAATCATAGCGATGAAAGGTCATGATTTATTCACTAAGTTAATTGTGTGTTAACACACTATAAGAATAATGCTTATTACCGAAGGGATTTTACAGATGACCATTACCGACCGATATTTCCGTCGGTAATTAATGTGATTGAACATGAAACGTTTTGAGTTTTCCAAATTACCGACGGAATAATTCGTCGATAACGTCTTTTAGCATTACCGACTACTCTATCTGTAGGTAATTTTGGCGCATTTATGCGCCAAACTTTACACAGGA
The DNA here is from genome assembly GCA_039655645.1 of Ammopiptanthus mongolicus. Lineage (NCBI taxonomy): Eukaryota > Viridiplantae > Streptophyta > Magnoliopsida > Fabales > Fabaceae > Ammopiptanthus > Ammopiptanthus mongolicus. The sequence goes on along the minus strand of CM077347.1, from coordinate 11,017,119 downwards.
TGTTGTGCGCCAAACTTTACACAGGATGTTACCGACGGCCTGTCCGTCGGTAATGGGATTTTCGAATTACCGACGGATTAGGCCGTCGGTAACACCAACATTAGTACTCTCAACGGACTCATTGCCGACGGTTCTGATTTGCATGTATCTGATCTATTACTTGTTAACTCTCATGCTTAATTAATAATATTTTACATAAGAACTTTTATTGTAGAATAAAAATTTTGTGATACATTAGACTTAAAACAAAAAAAAAATAAGACTTAAACAAATGGGAAGAATAAAAACAAAGAAATAATTTGGGAAGAATAAATAATATTTAAACCATAAGTCTAAAAACAAAAAAAAAACATTTTATTTATATTAGCCAAATAAGACTTAAACAATATTTAAACCATAAGACTTAAAACCATTCTTTCTCTTAGCCTAATAAGACTTAAAAAATAGTGACTTCTCTTAGTCTAATAAGACCTAAAAAAATAGTCTTAAAAATAATATTTAAACCATAAGACTTAAAACATAAGACTTAACCATGGAAAAATAGTTATTACTCTTAGCCTAATAAGACTTAAAAAAAATAGTCTAAAAAATAATATTTAAACCATAAGATTTAAAAAAAACAAAAAATGGGAAGAATGAATAATATTTAAACCATAAGTCTCAATACTAATTTCTCTTAGCCTAATAATACTTAAACAAAACTTAAATAAATTTTTTTAAATTTAATAATACTAGATTAAAGGTGTGTGTATTGAATTAAAAGTCCTCTTATGCAATATCCTGTATAGTCATGTCATCTGGAGGAGGTCACCCACCCCGGCACCCGCCGTCAGGTGTTGAGAATGGGAAGGATAAGAAGTCTCGTTACCAGCTTCGACTTCGTTCGTTGAGACCCACGCCATCACCAGTTGATGCACCGACCACATCCCCACCAGCTGGACCGACGACATCACCAGCTACTACACCGATGTCATCCCCATTACCTACTGCACCATCATCATCCTCAACTGCTAGATCGATGTCATCCCCTCTACCTACTGCACCATCATCATCCCCAGCCGTGTTTATGCCTACTCCAAGTCTTACTACCCATGATATTCCACCATCATCAGCTGGTCCTACTCCTCAGCCTATGCAGCGCCAGGCTGCCCTAGGAGATAGTCCAGTTAGAGGAGGAGGTGGATGAGCAGGAGGAGATCTCGACCGCTACTCGCCCTATCATACATCCTATTTAGGGAGGGTAAGAAATAATTAGCGTTACATTCACTTTTATTACAATATAATATTAATTAGTTGTATTTCAATATTAAATTGATTTGTTTTTCTATTTAGGTTTGATCCATCCAGCGTTGCGTCTCAAGCCATTACAGAAACTATCAAAAAGCAATTTCGTCATCCATGGATTTCATGGGGATGTCTTAATGATAAAGAAAAATGGATGTTTTTCGGACGTGTTGGGGTAAGTACTTAATGAGTTGAAATGCATATTTGGCAACTTAAGTTATATATATTTTTATTATTATATTTGTTTATTATTTTACTAACTAATTTTTAATCTTTTGGACAGAAAATAGTGTAGTGGGCCCCAGAGCATGAGGCGACGATAGAGAAAAACTTTCACTTGAGAGCCTCTCACAGACTACCAGAGTTGCTAAGGAACGCTTGGGAGACCCGTGAGCGTCTTGACCGGATCGGGGAGCATGTCTAGGCTCATTTGAACGAGCACTGGGGTACAACTGTTTATAAAACTAAGTGTGAACAAGCAAAGAAAAATCGAGCATCTGAAAAAGGCGGGAGCCTACACACTGGTGGCTCCATCCCCCAACATGATCACACATTCAGGATGGTATGTATATTAAAAAAATTACACTTTAATAATTTGTTTTAAATGTAATGCTTATATATTTATTTATTAACTGTTACTTGTGCTTTTGTTTGCAGTCAGAGGAGCTTGGTCGTCCCATAAATATCGTTGAGCTCTTTAAGCAGACTCATACACGGAGGGATACCGACGAGTTCGTCGATGACAGGTCTAGGTGGACAGTGGTGTGTCCTTTTCTTGAATTCTGTTTACTTTATTTATTTATTTTCATATTGATATTGTTTATATATATATATATATATATATATATATATATATATATATGACATGATGTTTCTGTTTATGAATAATAGGAAAAATTTGGCACCAGGTTATCTCATCAGGCTATGGAAGATGCTGCATCCTGCACCGTCGGCTCGACATCCACCCCTCCTGACCCCGTTGAAGAGCAGAGACTTCAGACTCAATGTTGGTTTGATGTGGTCGGAGGGTAAGAAGAAGGGGCGGATTTACGGGGCTGGAGACATCGCTCGTGGTTTCCGACGAGGAGATCCCAGCCTCACGCAGCAGTCATATTCATCCTCTAGTCGCTCCCAGGATTCCGAGGAGCTGGATGCGCTGAGACAGCGACTGGCTGCCACCGAGGATACTGCCCGTTAAGCTAGGGAGGAGAATCAGCAGTTGAGGGGTCAAGTCGAGTCAGTGCACCAGATCTTGCAAGCTGTCCTCTAAATACTCCCACCCGAGACACGTACTGCTTTGTAGCAGCAGCTCCCACCAGATGACCAGCAGGGACAGCAACAACAGGAGGGATAGTGTGAAAGCCATCAAATTACGCCTCTTTGGAAGACTATACAAATTATTAGGATTATTGTATTAGTTGTAGAATTTGTTTGATTAAAATTTTTTATGACAATATTGTTGATTTTATATAATTTATATATTTTTCATTAAATTTTGTATAATTTAAGTTATTATTAGTTATAATTATTTTAATGAATATTTTTATAATTAATTTTATTTTAATTACATTTTATTAAAAGAAATTAATCTTTTCGACGGATGTATCCGTCGATAAAGACTCAACTCTATTACCGACGGATATGTCCGTCGGTAACCCAGACAACAAATTACTGATGACTTTATCCATCGGTAACGTACTCATCGACCCACGACATTTTACCAACGGATAAGACCGTCAGTAATTATCGACATATTCCCCTATCCTTCGATAAAAATTACCGACCAGCAAATTACCGACGGATTTTGGGCCTTCACAAGACCATTACCATTGGTAATCCTACTTTACCGGCGGCTTTAAGTGATTACCGACGGATAATGACCGTCGGTAGTCAACAAATTTTTTGTAGTGAGAAGGACCTATTGTAACAATAATTAAAGTTTAAGGATTGATTGAGACGAAATCAAAATTGAAAGACCTTTTTGCAAGAGACATGACGTTGAAGGTATTTCTATACGCTTTTCCCTAGTTCTTTTATATGGTCTCTCCACCCACCCACACATCTATATAATTCACCATTAGCTATATTAATTAATATATTTAAGTCTGGTTGGATGAATATATAATTTAGAACGCTCTTGACTTCATGTGTTACTTACCAACTTAAACTAGTAACTAGACGTACTTCATTGACGGGGTAGGTACAGTGATCACAAGTAGTGGGGATATAACTGACTATGCGTAAACAAAATATATATCTCTGAAGTCTCAATCTTTTGTGGCCATTAAGTCATAGCATGCCACTTAAGGGGAGCCATATCTTAATTTTTCTTCTATAGATGGAATGATTAATTTTCTGAAATCTATACATGACATGCATTAATCCCTTCCTTCCTAATTCAAGGGTTTCACACAGCTCCATAAACGTAGGGCTATTGAGAAATTAAGAGGTCAAGAGACTCAAGACTAGGTAGGTGGTCATATTGGCTGCTATAATGACATAGAAAAACCAGCCATTGCTGGTCAATTTATGTTTGCTAATTGAAAATGTTCGACTAATCTCTTTCAGTTTCTAGTCGTATGCTTACAAAATTTCATTTTCTAACCATTTGTCGTTGTTGCCGTACTAAGGGGGAAGCATTTGACAAAGCAGACGGACACAAAGCAGTAGCTGGACTTGACAATTCGGGAAGGCATGCATGAAAAATAATTATAACAAGACAATCAAAGAATCAGAAGATAACAAAGATTGCGTAATGGTTCTTTATACGAAATGAATTAGAGATTAGGAAACACTTGTCACGATCGCAAAGAAGTTTATATTAATATATATGTATTATTCTTGAAGAGTTGATCCATTGATTTTATATATGAACATGAATCGATTCCATTCATGTGGATTTTGCTTTGTACTAAGAAATTTCTGATTTTATTCCCTTGGCTCTTCACCGCTGCTTTATGTCTTGACTGCGTTAAGTGGGTTTAGGTGGCCGGAACTTGTAGAATCTTCGAAGAACTTGGCAAGGTTCAAGTTCAAGACGTGCTGGTCGTCGTTTTAATTATCATCTTGGTTCATTGATTCTCACTTTTGAAAAGTTTGCAGGGAGCATGCCAATATACCATATGTACAAATTCTAGTCATCTGTGTCTTGACTTTGAATTCTATCGCACAATTTTATATCAATCAAAACCTATATACGTAACTGAAGAGTTATTTATGTAAATACAAATTATTTGCATAGACAAATAGAGTTGAAGAGAAACTAGATTTGGTAAGAAGGACAAAGCTGGCATTTGAAAGATACATGCAATAAGGTAAGTTTTCTTGCTTTATTTAAGTATGAACAATCGAAGTATTCGAGGAAAACTAGAGATCGATTAGGAATAGTAGTGTATAGATGCTTGTGAATGGAGTTTAAACGAACTGGTTATGTATGTGAATTGATTATTTTTTCCTTTTCTCCAATTTTACTTTTTTATGCATCCATATGATGAAAAATACCGGTCTACACAGGAAAATAATGGAGCACTGAGAAAGTGATGAGCGAGTAAATTAGATGAGATTCCTTCCATTTATATTTGGGAAAGGGAGTCAGGGAAGAAGACTTTGTGTCGCATATTATGTCAAATAGTTTACAGAAGTATTTGATTTGCTAAAAAAAAACAGTACAACATATTTTTTTTTTAACTTGTTTGATTTTTAAAATAGTTAAGAGACAACAACAAAAAAGTTATTCAATAGGATAATATAAAACTCACAATTTCTTTGTTATCCATCAAATCAGACGACAAACTTTTTTGTTCCCAACACTAATTAAATATAAAAACACAAAATTCACTCCTTTTTTCTCTTTTCGCGCGGCTGCCACCGTCACAACTAGGGGTGAGAGTAGGTCAAATCATCCGTCAGGAATCTATGATCTAGTTAGTCTACTTAAGGTTTAGTCTGACCTAACATATTTAACAAAAAAGTCAGGTAAAAGTTTTTTAAAAAGCCTATATAGCTAAAGAATTATCAGGCTAAGTCTTTAAAAAAAGCCTATTAGGCCTATCAGGCCGACCTATTTAACACACACACTTATATAATATATATTTTAATATATAATACTATAATATATTATTTATAATATTTATAACATTTGAAAGTAAAGGCCTTTTGGTCCATTTAAATGTAGAAGTCTTTTGCATATTTATTTGTGAAGGCCTAATGACCTATTTATCGGTATAGGCCTACGAACCTCTTTATCATTAGAGGCTTACAAGTCTATTTACAAGTTAAGGCCTATGACCTATTTATAGGTGGAGACATTTTTAAAGGTCTTGTTGAAAAGTAGATTTTTAAATAGGCTTCCAGGTCAGGCCAGACTTTGAAGTAGAACATGTTAGGCCTTAAAAATTGGCCTATATCAAACTAATATACTAGACTCAGGTCTTGAGATTAAAACACAGGTCAGGTTCAGACTTGTGATCAAGGCCTAATTCGGCCAAACCTATTCCAACTCGTTGCCACAACCCCTCTTGCTACTACTACCACAGTCAATATCGCGTTGTTTTGGAATATCCTAGTCTATGTTGTTATGGCTCCAAAGACTATTATAGTACAATTTATATTATATATTCTACTTATGCAATATACGTAAACAACAAACATAACATAAAAATTGTGTTGTGACCAAGTTATTTGTGTTGTACTATTCTGTTTATGTTGTCTCTATCAAAAGTTGTATCTATTTTTTCCCGTCCTACATTTATAAATACTTTGAAATAATTTATTTAATTACAATTTATTATCTTAACATTAATTTATTATCTAATCATCATCATTTTTTGGGTGAATAAAGGGGGCTAATTAGCCCACCAACAAACAATACTACATCAACCTTTCAAAGAAGGTACCACAAATATCCGAAAAAAATAGCAGAATTAAGAAAATTAAAAAGGCACTTGGGAAAAAGATGCACTCCCCAATCCAAAGAGCGCCCATGATTAGTTATGAAATCAGCGCATGAATTTGCTTCTCTGTAAACAATGGTCCCACTTAATACAAGTGAACTCCGAAATATTCTTCGAAATGTTGTTAGGAGATGAAAAGAAAAACCTCACTTGATTTCATTAATAGGAACCAACTTATATACAAATAAAGAAGCCTTCCCAGAGACTTCAAAAGACTTCCAAGAAACAAAGACTTAACAAACTTAACTACCATAACTGCTACTCTAAACTGAAAAACAGTTATATCAGAAACTGAAATAATCCATTAGGATTTTATATCTAACACCCCCCCACACAAACTGGACTATGAATATCATGCATGTGCAGTTTGGATATCAAATTCTGGAAATGAGTAGGATGAAGAGGCTTGGTGTAAACATCAGCTAATTGAGCAGTAGAGGGAATAGGCAGTAAATGAATAACACCGGCCTGAACCTTCTCCCGAATAAAATGACAATCCAGCTCTATATGCTTGGTCCGCTCATGAAAAGTAGGATTTTGAGCAATTTGGATCGCTGAAAGATTGTCACAATAAAGAGAAATTGGCAGTGAAATGGACTGATGAAGATCTTGCAGGAGATATAATAGCCATTGAACTTCACAACTTGTCAAAGCCAATGCCCGGTATTCAGCTTCAGAAGAAGACTTAGACACAGCGCTCTGCTTTTTGGACTTCCAGGATATGAGAGCTGAGCCAATGAAGATACAAAAACTAGTGATTGATCTTCGGGAATCAGAGCAGGATGCCCAATCCGAGTCACTGAAAGCAGTAAGCTTGAGGTCTGAACTTGCAGGAAAAAAAAGACCTTTGCCAGGAGAAGATTTAAGATATCGAAGGATATGTGTGGCAGCATCCAAATGAGGGTTCAATGGAGTAACCAAAAATGGACTAAGCTTGTGAACAACATAGCAAATGTCAGGTCGGGTGTTAGTTAAATAGATCAGTCTGCCTAGAAGCCTCCGATAAGCAGTAGGGTCAGCAACAGGATCACCAGTGGTGGAGTTCAAGTTGAGACCAGGAACCATTGGAGTGGAGTTGGGTTTGCAACCGAGAAGACCAGCATCATCCAAGAGCTCCAAAGCATATTTTCTTTGAGACAAAGTGATGCCTGTAGATGATCGGGCAACTTCTAGACCAAGGAAGTACTTCAATGAACCGAGGTCCTTTATTTTAAAGTTGGCATCCAGATAACTTTTGATTGAGTCTATTTCTGCTAAGTGATTGCCTGTAAGAACTATGTCATCCACATAAATCAATAGAATGGTGAGGGTGGTAGCAGAGGATTTCACAAATAAAGAATAGTCAGATTTAGACTGAGAATACCCTACAGAAAGAAGAGCAGAAGTGAGTTTAGAATTCCAATTTCTGCTGGCTTGTTTTAAGCCATACAATGATTTTTGTAATTTGCAAACCTGATTTGTTTGAGTTGCAGTAAAACCGGGAGGCAGATTCATATAAACTTCTTTGTGTAGCTCACCATGTAGGAAAGCATTATCAACATCCAACTGTTGTAAATGCCAGTTATGAGCTGCTGCCAATGCCAAAACTAATCTCACAGTGGTCAGTTTTACCACCGGAGAAAAATTTTCTGCATAATCAACACCCTCAAGTTGGGTGAAACTTTTGGCCACAAGCCTAGCCTTGTACCTCTCAACAGTCCCATCAGAATTTATTTTGATTTTGTATATCCATTTGCAGCCTATAGGTTTCTTAGAGGGAGGTAAAGTTGTTAAAGACCAAGTATTGTTATTTTCTAAAGCTTTAATTTCCTGATTCATTGCTTCCTTCCAACAGTCATGTTGAATAGCTTGAGCATATGTTTGAGGTTCAACATGACTAGAAAGAGCTAACACAAAGGTTTTATGAGAAGGAGAGAGGTGATTGTAGGATAAAAAATTAGAAAGAGGGTATTTTGTGTGCTTAGGAGAAGATGTAGCAGCAGTGGAAGTAATGATGTTGCAATGATAATCTTTAAGATAGTTAGGGGTTCTTCTTACTCGGGTGGAGGTTCTGTGAGGCTCAGTAACAGGTGGAGCAACTGATGGAGTAGTTAGCAATGTAGAAGGATGTGCAGGCTGACTTAGATTAAGGTCAGTGATCCGGATTTGTGATGGCTCAAATAAAGTGGGAAGAATGTCACTGTCAAGGGAAGAAGGTTCTTTGAAATAAGGAAAGATGTTTTCATAGAAGGACACATTTCTTGAATGAAAAATTTCTCGAGTATGAAGGTCAAAAAGGAGATATCCTTTAATGCCTTGAGTGTGTCCTAAATGAACACATTTTCGAGCTCTAGGCTGAAATTTAGTCCTATGAGCAGTGATGCTGGTAGCATAGAATAAAGAGCCAAACACCCGAAGACTGGAAATGTCAGGTAAGTGATTATGCAACAAAAAATATGGAGAATGTGATTGTAAGGTTGCAGCAGGTAAAATATTGATAAGCAAAACAGCATGACAAACAGCATAATCCCAAAAATGCAAAGGGAGATGAGAATGAAACATTAAAGATCTTGCAGTATTTAAAATGTGTTGGTGCTTCCTTTCTACCACCCCATTTTGTTGGGGTGTTTCAATGCAAGATAGTTGATGATTGATGCCCTTAGAGAGATAATATGATGGCATAGCAAACTCAAGACCATTGTCTGTTCTAATAGTCATAACTGAAACACTGAATTGTGTTTGAACATGTGTAACAAAATCAATAACATGCTGTCTAGCTTCTGATTTGCCTTTCATTAGTTTGAGCCAAGTAAATCTAGATTTATCATTAACAATAGTGAGGAAGTATTTGTTGCCTTGAAAAGAAGTAGTAGAATAAGGTCCCTATATGTCAATATGAAGAAGATCGAAAACAGAAACTGTGGTAGATGTCCTAGTAGGAAAAGAAGTGTTCCTTTGTTTAGCAAAATGACAAGTATCACATGGTTTATTCATAACAGATGGCATGTTACAATAATGTTTTTGAATAAGAGAGTAACATTTAATAGATGGATGGCCTAACCTATGATGCCAAAGATCAATAGAAGAAACATTGTGTGAGCTACTAATATTGCTTAGAAGAGTAACCAAGGCAGATGTATGAGGAGGCTTGGGAAGCAGTGCATATAGAGCACCCTGCTGATCAGCGGTTCCAATCATATTCTTGGACCGTGGTTCCTGAATATAGCAAGAGTTAGGAGTGAAAAGAATTTGACAATCAAGAGTGTTAGTCAATTTAGATATAGAAATCAAGTTTTGTGAAAAGTTAGGAATGTAAAGAGTATCATAAAGAATAAGAGAAGAAGGAAGATGGATGGTGCCACGATAGGTGGCAGTGGTAGTATGCCCATTAGGAAGATAGACAAGAATAGGAGAAATAGCCTTGTAAGAAGTAAAGAAAGGAATAGAATTAGTAATATGATCTGTAGCTCCGGAATCTAAAATCCAAGAAACAGTAGAATTACCTGAATTCGGGTTGGAAGCCATGATATTATGAGTACTGACCAGATTAGTGGAAGTAGAGGAGGCAGTGGGCGCAGTAGGAGGCAATAGAGCCAATAACCCTTGCAATTGATCCTTGCTCAAGTGCATGATGGAGGAGGCTGTATCAGTTGTGGAAGAAGAAGACTGATCTGTGACAGCAGTGTTTAATGCTTTCTTGGATTTATATCCCGGAGGAAAACCATGTTTAAAAAAACAGTTTTCAACAGTATGATTTGTTCTGTTGCAGTAGGTGCACAGCCTTGAAGAAGTGGTTTTGGTGTGGAAGAACTTGCCTCGACCACGCCCTTGAGACTGAACAGAGGTGGTGTTCGTGGCAAATATAGTTGGTGTGGGTAAAATGCCACTAGTGAGGTGTCTTTCATGTTGAAGGACCATAGAGAAAACTTTAGAAAGAATGGGTAAGGGATCCATCATGAGTATTTGCGTCTTGACATGAGAATAAGTCTTATTGAGACCTTGTAGAAAGCAAATGACACAGTCATGATTTCTATAATCTTGGACAATTGCGGAAGCCTTGCAATAGCATCCAGAGGAAGAAGCACAAGGAGGAATTGGTCGAAAATTGCATAACTCATCCCAAAGAATTTTCATTTTTGTAAAGTAAGAGGTTACTGTCAGATCACCTTGCTTTAAAGAAAAGATGTCACAGTGAATTTGAGATATGCGCAAGAAATCTCCCTGTGAAAAACGGTCTTTGAGATCCTTCCATGCAGCATAAGCTTCATTGAACCAGATAATGCTGGTGGAGATTTCGGCAGAGACAGAGTGATTAATCCAGGAGAGCACCAGCGTGTTGCATCTCTTCTAGCTGGCAAACAAAGGATCAGTAACAGCAGGCCTTTTGATTGAACCATCGATGAAGCAATCCTTATTTTTCATTTCAAGGGCCAAGAGCATGGCACGGCTCCAGCTATTGTAATTGGAGCCTTCCAAGACAGGAGAAACCAGAATCAAGGAAGGGTTTTCATTAGGATGAATATAGTAAGGATTTGAAGAATCTTGAGCCAGAGGAGGAGGAGGAATAGGTGGGGGTCGCTAATCTTGAGGATCATTAACGTCATTCATTGTGAGGATAGAAAGAAAGAAGGCAACAAAGAAGCATAAGAGGAGGAAGAGAAAAATCAGAGGAGGAGAGAAGCGAAAAGATGAATAACTACTGATACCATGTTAGGAGATGAAAAGAAAAACCTCACTTGATTTCATTGATAGGAACCAACTTATATACAAATAAAGAAGCCTTCCAAGAGACTTCAAAAGACTTCCAAGAAACAGAGACTTAACAAACTTAACTACCATAACTGCTACTCTAAACTGAAAAACAGTTATATCAGAAACTGAAATAATCCATTAGGATTTTATATCTAACAAATGTCGTGAACAATAGTAGCATAAGGATGCGAAGGCTCACAACCACAATCTAAAAACTGCAGGGCACGTTTTGAATCAGTTTCAATTAGCAGAGGAGTCCAGTTTCCATTCCTAGCTAAGTACTTAAGACCATACCATATCCTGAAGAGCTCAACTTGCATTATTGAACAGGAATTAGATTACCAGAAAAGAAGCCAAGAACACACCGTACGAGTCTCTAATTAACCCTCCACAAGAGGCATAATTGCTTGCCCCTCGAATAGAACCATTAGAATTTATTTTGACCCAACCCGCAAGGAGTCAGATGCCATCGAACATAATCAGAGTCAAGTACTTCATAATTCATAGTTCATTTTAATCTTTGTGGGGTTCACTATGTTGTGAGACAACCTAGCGTTAGCACTTGAATACTCCTAAACATAAGATTTGCATTTAATTAAATATCCAACTAATGAACTAATTACAAGATTGTTCTTTGGACATAAAAAACGGTTGTACTTCATTTCTCTTCCAAGACTATTAGAAAGACACTGCAAGACATGAATTGTAATCGTGTGGGTTCAAACCCACTCAACGCAATATCCTCCTCTTTCTCAATCTTTTCCTTTCTCTCCTTCATCATGTTAGGTTTCTTATGAACCTCTCCTAAGACAAAAGAAAAAAACAAAGAAAGACCGAATCAAATGGGGTCCGGTACCAATGTTTATTGGACATTTTTTATTTTATTACATAAATCTACATATATACAATTTTCTATTCTCTATTTTAATAAAGAATTTATACTTAACCTTTAACTCTTTTTACTTATAATCATATAATATTTTATTTCATTGAGATTTTTTATTATGAAAATTAATTAATAATAATAAAATATTCTTTTGATCTACTTTCCTTGTCTTTCTCCCGGATGTTCTTCATTTAACACGTGATCACTTCTAATTATCAGTCTCCAATTTGTTTTCTAGACTTTTTATTGTTTTTTATTTTAAAGTTTTTTCATATTATTTTTTGGATTTAATTAGTATGTATTGTCAGTGTATTTACACTGTCAATCAATCAGAAATTGTCGTAAAAACTATAATGTTTGACTCTTATCCTAATTATATTAAAAGTTACTCATACCATAATTTCTGATAGTGCCTTCTCCGGTACCCCCAATAATTTTGTGATAAAAGTTATCTTGTCCAACTAAAATGTAACACCTAAATTAAATGAGTCATGTTAGTGAGTCAAGTCAAATGGTTCTTATTATCTGATTGGACCACATAGACAGGATAAAGTTACCCTTGGGATACCGAAGAATTCACCATTTTTAATTAATTGACAGTATAAAAAATTTCACACTGACGATGTAGCAAATAAACTCTTATTTTTTATGGGAATTTATAATAATAGCAATAATTTTTCCAACTCATGGATACATGCATGTACCTGATGAACGGAAAGTAAGGCATCATTGTGAAATATATGTGTACGTATAATTTGGGGTTTGACTATGAACTTTCGATTTCAATGTCACTTTGTTTAGTTGATATGTCATGAGATGGGAGTACCTCGACGAGCACATATGGGTGTCAGGACAATATATTCCTTTTTAGCGTAAAATGTAAACAACGGGTTAAAGCATGAAAAGCTATTAATTTATGACTTTATAGTTCTTTCTTCTTCTTTTTATCTTTTTTTGTCTATGTCATGGATCAATGAGTGTTGCACGTGAGATGACAGAAGATGGTGTAAAACAACTAAACGATGAGGCAGAAGAGTTTGCAACGCGGTTTTTTGGGCAACGAGAAAAAACACATGAAGGATGAAAATTGAAAGATTAAAAACAAAGCGCGTTTTACTTAACCAAATGATTGCAATGTTCATCTACCGAATCATTTTTTAAGCCTTCCAAATCAAAAGAACTGTTCCACTCATGTATTGAGTCATAGTAAAGGTAATTTTGTTGCGTGGAATTCACCCACTTCATGTATGATGCTTATGTAGTTTATTACTGAATAAACTAAGGTAAATTTTATCAAATCTAAACATTAGACATATCAATTTTAAAACGAGAAAGACATGCAAAATGAACCATTATTTAGAAAAAAAAATTATGAGAAGTATGTAATATAGTGTTCATTTAATTAAGTTTTGAAAAAAAATGCTTTTATAGTATAGTTTTTTTTAGCTTTTTTTTAGAAGCTACTCTCCCTAATTTTTGAGAAAAGTACTAAAATTGCTTCTTCTTTTTAGTGTTACGTTTTTTTCCAGAAGAAATAACCGATAAATTATCTTAAATTTTGTAGACATGCATTTTAATTTAAAAAGTATTTTTTTTCTTGAAAAAACCACAAACAAACGAATCCTTAGTCTTAAAATGGCTAACTTCGAATAGGTTAAGGAGATTATCAGCGCAGTAGTTATTGCAGGCAGAAAATAAGCTAAATTTGTAGTTTGGATGTTATTAGATAAGGAACTTTCATATTGTCCACAGTTAGTTTGACAATAATGGCTTAAATTTCATTTCTCAATTTAAAAAAGAAAAATTAGGTGACCCCAAACAGTCGCAGATCTGTTTCAAGGCTATGCTGACTCAAACTAATTGTACTCATTTTCTTCTTTTATTACCCTTTTCTCTCTTAAATCATTATATTGGAGAAGACCATCATCAATTATGTTTTTCTTCTTTCTTTCTTTTTTTTTTCATTGTCAAATGTTTGGCTCGTGAAATGACTAATAAAGTAGCAAGCACCATGACCCATATCTACCAAATAACTAATTAATGATTTTATTGAAATTTCCTCAGTATGATTTTCATTATATCCTCCCCCAAGATGGAGGTTGAAAGTTTAAATGTTACTATGGAACGAATTAATCTTTATGTAATAGATATATCTAATTAAGGAAACATATATAATTCCTTAGTTTCATCATGTCCATAGAGGCTCCCAAGCAGAGCCAAAATTGTTGTCATCTAAGAAGCCGTTCATATCAACGTGAGGTTGAGGCTGAAGCATTTGCTGGTCCTGTGATTGACTCATTTCCATACAAATTAGCGCAACTAAATTAGTTTGTTGGCACTGCATGTTGACTATCTCAGCTTGTGCTTTGGCCAGCTGTTCTTGTAGCTCACTAACTTGCTTTTGAAGTTGGCATATTGCACCTGCACAGCCATACACCGGGTCTCTGATCCTAGCATTTGCTTCATAAACCATGCTGCTCACTGCATCTGCTCTCTGTGATTCTGGTAGTTCCTGAAAATTAATGCAATTCTATTGTTGTTAACTAGAATTGAACTCTTGGTAATTAGAATTGGAGTGATTAGGAAAAAATTGGTGCTATTGCAGGTTATGAGTTTCATGCCCCTTTGGCCAAAATTAACAGACTTAGTGGAAGTATTCCAAATAAGGGTACTTAATGGTGACTTGTGATCCCATATATAGTGGTCACACTATGGGGAGGCACCAAAGAAATAAAGAAAAGATAAACAAGCAGTTTGAAACATGTTATTTAACTTGGCCTTTTTTTTGGTAAAAAGTGACATAGTGGTTTCTAGAGTTGAAGAAGGGAGAATTATGCATAAATTTGAGGTGTTAGTAAGTTAGAAAACAACCCATCATGCACATCAATTAGTTATGCCCCTAGCTAGCTTTTCCTTCCACTTTTGACCAAAACCAATGATTTCGTTTCTCTGAACTTATCAGAGACAACTTAACTAATTTTTTGTTGTCTTTCAAGAAAATGTCTTGTCCTGAAATGTGAAATGATGACACACACCCAAAACAAAAAGACATAAAAACCAATTGATATTGGTAATGAATGCAGAGAAAGTGAAGTACATTACCTGCAAGAACTTGATGATGTTGCTGGCTCCAAAGACTCTGTGAGCAATGGTGAACTTGAGTGGATCAGTCGGAGGGAAATAGGGAGCTAAGACACACTTCTCCGCACACCTGCGGCGGAGGATCTTGCAGGCAGCACAAGGGCTAACCACTACCTGTGGTGGTGGAGGTGGAGGAGCAGCAGCAGAGGGAGAACACTGAGAAGGTGAAAGGAAAGGTGGGGGAGATTGTGAAGGAGGTGAAGAAGATGAAGATGGAGGAGAGTTTGAGTTTTGGTTTGAGAACATGGTGGGAAAATGGTTTATTGGGATTGATGAAGGAGGTGTTGATGGTGTGCTTTTCACTTTGCATTCCATTTTGTGTTTTGAGAGAGACAGAGGAAAACAGAGAGCCTATAGGATAGAAGGATCAATATTATTCAATAGATCTTTTGCTGTTAATAGAGCTCAAAAACTAGGGGGGGTGTTTGGCTATATATATAGACCAAAGGGGGAAGCATGTTGGGTCAGAGTGGGTGACTCCATTAATTCTACACGTATTAATTAAGTAAAGATGACGATATTATTTTGAAAAAGCCGTATCAAATGTACTGCACATAAAAAGGGTATGTTCATTAAGAAAATATACACTAAATGATATTTTAATTTGATGTTGATTTAATGCATTTTTTCAATTATTACTGCTCCAAAGAATATAACAGTGTGCAGTGGTTATGATGCACTTATCAAGTAACTTGATTGATCCTATAATTTTTTTTTTCACTTTAGTCCTATTTTTTTTTTGTTATTTTTATTTTAATCTTATGTTATATTCTGTTTTTAATGTTGATCCTAAAAGTGATGTTATCAATAATGAAACATGGAAAATAGAGATTAGTCATTGACAAAAATACATGATGACATTTTTGTTCATAAGAAACGAAAAATACCAATTTGGTCATCAAGAATGTAAAATGCGGATCAAATTAGTTATTTTAGGATAATTTTTAGGAATATTTTAATCTCTATTTGGGATTATTTTGACCCGCATTTTATATTTTTGAAGATCAAATCGATATTTCTTATTTTTCAGGGACTAAAATGTCACCGTACATTTTTGTTGGTTATCTTTGTACCTTTACTCTTTTTAGAATTTGTGATACCCATACAATACGCGTCTAATATATATGTATTAGTGTTTCCTATTGTAAAGGGTTTTTTAGAACGGTGGGATGGTATCGACTCTCAAACTCGCAATCAAGATATAGTCAAGTGGTTAACGAATTTACTTGTGTTTTTGTTTCTTAGGTACAGACTGTGTGTCTGAGTTTGGGATGAAAATCTTCTGTCTCATCTTCCTGTCATATTTTCCATTCCTCGTTAATAATAATTTGTGACTTAACAAAATAAAATCATACACATTCTCAGCCTTTAATTAATGGGGGACATCGAGACACCATTTTTTGGGAGAGCAGAATTTTATTCTCCAAGCAGAATCCTTATCCTTCGTTGGTGCTCGTATCTTAGCCATTGAACATGGGCTCAAGCGATGAGAGTTGCTTTGCTTTCGAAGAACAAATTGAAATTTGTACATGGAAGCATCGATCACACCCGCAAGAGGGACAAATCCAATAATGTTTGATGTTTGGGAAATATGCAACACAATGGTTCTTGCATTCATTCACCACTCGATCTATTTTAGATTCCATTGCTCAATCCATTCTTTGGATTGACAAGGCTTCAGATGCTTGAAATGCTCCATGATTGTTTGTCACAAGGTGATATTTTCAGAATATCTGATTTGCAAAAGGACATATATCGTTTGCATCAAGGTGATCAATTTGTTATAGAGTATTTCACTCAATTGGAGATTGTTTGGGACGAGTTAGCTAGACAAGTTTAAACCTCTTCCTGTTGTACTTTGTATGATTCCTTGCGCATGCGGTGCTCCTCAAACCATGCATATATAATTACAAAGATCAATATCAAGATGATCAAGTTATCAAGTTTCTTAAAGGCATGAATGAGCAGTATGCTCATGCATGCTAGGTCCCCATTCCCGTTATTGGATCCATTGCCACATGTTAACAAGGTGTTTCTATAGTGGTTCAACTGAAAAGGCAATTTCACTCACCATGATCAGTTTCTGATTTAATAGGTGATTCCAAAGCCTTTGTGGCTGGCTCGGATCAATCCAAATGGAAGATCGAGGTAGAGGTCGGGGCTAAGCAGGTATCCATAAGATGTATACTTAATATGGGAGAAATAAACCACATACTATTGCTTTCCCTCCAAGATACAACCCCAAGGCTGCAAGAGCTGCCAATGCTACAACCACCACCGCTACACCTCCTTCAGAACTCACCAATAATATTGAGCAAGGGAATTAATTACATTCAAGTTTCAATTGTGCCTTTAACTCAAGAATAATATCAAATCATTCTGGCTTTGATTTAACAATCCAATCAAGCATCTCCTTCTATTGTACATGCCTCAAATCTTGTACAGACAAACTGCCTTACATGTTCCAATTCCTTTGTTATAGTTTGTTACTGGTTAGTTGCAGTCTGTTGTACATCCATCTTACTATATAATTACCTGACAAACTATTGTAATCATTTAGTTTTTGCCATAATGATCAATTTTCACCATTATTAAGAAAACTTCTGATTTGCACCGAAATTTAGTTGATATTCACCAAAAAGCGTGATTTACGAATGGAAAATAATGTGCTATCTAATCTAAAGAATGTTTGATTATATATATAGTGAGCTACTTAATTAGGTGAGAACACCTTTTTACTGTGAGAAATGAGAATATCATAATAATGAATCTTGATAGTTGGATTTTACTTGAATGAACCAGATTAGAAGATAAATGCATGTTACTTATTTAAGTGGTCGCGTAACCACTAAACAACTTTTAATCTTAACCATTCATGTATGGTTGTATGATCAAGATTTGTTGTTCTCACGTTATATATATATATATATATATATATATATATATATATATATATATATATATATGAGGAGGGATCCGTTTACACCAGTGTAAGCTATTTTTCACTTACACTCAATCTCAATCATTGTTTTTATTTTTATTCAATGGTGATTGTGATTTTAACTTTAGTAATAATTTTACACTGTTAGATGAAAATAAAATCAATAGCTATGAGTAGGTGTAAGCAAAAAATAACTTACACCGATATAAATTAATCCATCGTCTCTTTCTCTCTCTCACAATATATATATTGAGAACGTGAAAACAACAAATCTTGACCATACAACCATATTGTTTGTATGGATATATATTTAGAATATTAATCTAATAATTAATTTAAGGGTAGCTTAAAAATTTAGAGATGTCAAAGTCCTATCATGGGCTGACAAAAAAGTGAGTAAACCCAACCCGGTACACTTTTTTGGTGAGTTAAGAAATAACCAACCTGGCTCAACCTACCCTGGAATATTCGTGAGTTAAACGTGTTAGCTCACTTAAAAATAAAAAGAAAACAAAACAAATGAAAAAATACAGAGAAAAAACACAAAAATAACAACCTGATGGGTTTTGCAATAACATTATACAACAAAAAAATTGGGGGTCAACCCACTTCGAACTCGTTTAACCCATGGGTTAAGTGAGTCGGGATAAAAGTGAGTCAGGTTTTTTTCAACCTAACCCACCAGTGAGTCAGGTTAGATCGAATAGGTCATGACTCATTTTGACAGCTTTAACTTATATGAACAATGAAAATTTGGCTTCTTGACCAAACTGTTGCAATTTTAGAAACAATTTATCAGTATGGGTGTTTAATTTTTAAACTAATTACCAAAATGTGATTCTTTTTGCCACCTTAATTTTTTTTTATTTTCTTTGGTGGCGCCACATGGACTAGCTCCATCCACGGGTGCACGTGCTATCCATCACATGTGAGCCACATGCCGCACCCATATCAGCAGCTTCTCAACCGATCTAGAAATTAAAATGTTAAATTGTCCAACATAGGATACAAACTCATGCCCTTGTATTTGAAACCATCGCCTTAGTGATGTTGTACTATTTATTATTATTTACTGTTAAGCTACAGAGCTGGATATGATATTATATCTCATATATCAATTGATTTGTCTATTTGTTTGAGGCAATATCAGAGTCATTTTTATTTATTTATATATAAATACTTTCATATTTACAGGTAAATTATTTCAAAAAATATATTTATGTATACGTTGTGCAATATAAAGTAAAAAAAGGTACACAATTTTCTGTAAAAATACATTAAGTGGATTTTTTGTACCATAAAAAATTATATAATTTTTTATCTTTGCCTTTTTGTTAACATATAGTATAATATTTTCAAATTGAATATATAATTTTTTATCTTTGCCTTTTTGTTAACATATAGTATAATATTTTCAAATTGAATTTTATTTCTTTGAAGCGCCAAAAACCCTAATTACAATAGTTTATCAAAAAAAAAGTATTGATATATAAATAAAATGACTCAAATATTGCCTCAAACAAATAGACAAAATCAATTATATAATTTTTTATCTTTGCCTTTTTGTTAACATATAGTATAATATTTTCAAATTGAATTTTATTTCTTTGAAGCGCCAAAAACCCTAATTACAATAGTTTATCAAAAAAAAAAGTATTGATATATAAATAAAATGACTCAAATATTGCCTCAAACAAATAGACAAAATCAAATAACTATTGATATTTGAGATGTAATATCCTCTCCAGCTCCATATATTACCAGTAAATAATAATAAACTGTAGACTTTCATCAAAGTCAACTTGGTAGAGTTGGTCTAAGCCCTAAGGTGCTCATTTTAGGGATGGCAATGGGTAAGGTCTGGGTAGGATATTATAGTATCCGTCCCCATACTCTCATTTGAAAAAAATATTCGTATCCGGACCCGTACTCGCGTGGGTAGCAACTTAAGTACCCTTACCCGTACCCTTTGGATATTTAAGTACCCATACCAGCACCTATTACCCGCACTTTAACTAAGAAAAAGGGAAAAAATAACACAAAGAACATCAGCAGCTGCTGTTAGTGCTTAGATCAATAGGTGATTAAGTCTGAAAGAGAAAAATAGTTAAGAAACCGTAGGTTACATTAATTTTATTTTTAAAATTTGATATTTGATTATAATTATATGTATTAATATATATATATATATATTATATATATATATATATATATATATATATATATATGCCGGTGCGGGACGGGATGGGTACTAGAGTACCCGTACCCGCACTCATACCCTTTTTTGCTTGCGGATAATTATCCAAACACGCACTCATACCCACAAAGTAGATATTTACCCTTCCCATCATAGATATTTTTTGCGGGTATCCAACGGGTAGGGTCCAAATTGCCATCCCTAGCTTATTTTAGGTATAAGGGTGTGGGTTCAAATCCCATCTACATTAGCAATAAATAAAAAGACCAACGTGGCAAAAAAAATTCCCAAACTGATAAATTGTTTATAATAATAAATTATTAGACTATTAATGTGTTTGGTGACACATAATGAACATGAATTTCGAAATTGCTCTCTTGGTTGTTCTCATATTCAACCCAAAATCATAGTTATCGTCGGCCACCATCAATGTGGTTGGTCACCGGACCACCGCCGGTCGCAACCACAGTTGCCATCGACCACCACCAATTTTTTAAATATATTTTAAAAAATGAAATTTTATAATTGAAGGAAATTAAATTCTTTTATCAAACAAAGAATTTTAAATATAAGAAATTTGAATTGATTTATCCAAACAAAGTATTTTAAAAATGAAAATAATTCAATTGAAGCAATTCAATTATCTTATATTTCAAATACCTTAGAATTTCAAAAATACCTAGTCCAAACACATATTATGTGATATTTTTTTTTATGCTCAAGTGGTTTTATTAATAGATTAAGATGAAATATGTACAAGTAATCATTTATAGTTAGATGTTATCATTATGTTTATTCCAACAATAATCACAATACCGGCTTAAAAACAATGACGATAATAATTATGAAATGGTGATAATAATAGCAAACAAACAGTGAAGGTTATAGTGACAACTGAACTGACAAAGAAGTTGGAGGTTAAAATTCTGCCAATATGATGGTGATGACTTGCAATTGTAAAAAAAAGTGGCTATTCAATTTCAATATAGTACAAAACGATGAGGCGATGCGGGTTAGTTTCGTGAGTTTAATTATTATATATTGATAATGTAAAACTTTTTTTTATATAGATATTCAAGTATAAATTATGATATCAATAACAAAATCGACTCTTATTCTAATATATTATTTTAAAAGTTATTTATATCATGATTGATGATTGATTGAGAGTGTAACACATAACAATTAAACTCTAGTTATATAAACACTAACACAATATTATTATATATATATATGTCCGAATGGAACATGCATGGTATAACAATTTTTTTTTTCTTGGGTACAGTAAGAAAGAAAAAACAAGAGCCCAAAACCTACTCCCTACCCAATGATCGCCAGCTTCTCACGAACGCCACTCCAGGTGCATGAGAAGAAGAACCTCCTCCTGCACTTCACCTTTGAGTAAGCTAGGAGAAGGGAACGTTTGGTGAGGTAAATATGAAACTCTTGATTTGAGATTAGGACATATTTAGAAGAATTAGAGCATTAAGGATATCAACTTTAATTCACTGGGCAATATAAACTTTAATATCACTAAACAAGTTCTATAAAGTAAAAATGCTAACAAATGTCTTAAGGACACTCGTTAAGGAAGAAAAAAAGAAATTTTTTATTGAAAATTGATGTATTTAATATTTGAAGAGGTAAGATACTTAGTTTTTCAATGTAAAGTTGTTTTTTTTGTTTCCTTAAAAAGTGTCTTAGCATGACCCTTTAATTTAAACTAAATAACAATTTTAACTTACTAAAATTTAATAATAGATATATATTTTCTTACTTAGAGATAAATTTTTTTTGGAATATATATATATATATACACCAACGTGTGGTTGGTTCGAGTGGTAACGAACTCTGATCCCTTAAGCAAGTGGTCAGAGGTACGATGTCTGACTCTTGTGTACAGAGAAGACCTGGTTGGAAGATGTCATCCCTTTAATGTCGTATAGTACCTCGTGCGATTAGTCTCCACAGTTACGTGCGGGGATAACCTGGGCAGACCGTACATGACAGATAAGAAAATTATTCTGTTATTGCGATTTTATTAGTGCTAATTAATGTGTTATAAAAAAATTAAATTTCAATATATAACCCAACAATTTACTCTAGAGATGTAGATGAGTGGAATGTTCGATATCAGGTTCAACCCAAAGGCTAAACAACTAAAGCCTTTGATTTAGGTTTCAAAATTTTGTTATTTACGTACTACAATTAACATTTAGTGCCAAGCCCACGCTAATTAATATCGGCCAATCCTATGCTACCTTTTTTTTAAAAAAAAAAAAAACGTTTCAAAAGGTCCTCAAAGTTTGCTTTAAGCCTAAATAGGTGTTGGATCAGCCCTATTCGATACATATTTAATTTATACGGAAACAACCTTTTGTCAAAAAATGATTGTTTTGGGGTTTAATTTGTCAATGTTTGGCAAACCTAATTATAATTAAAAAAAGCAATTTTAATGAGGAAAAAAATGATTTTAGAGAAGTTAGAATTAGTTTGATACTTATTTTAAAAAATACTTAGATTATTTTGAAATTAATTACATTTTTTCCAATTCACTTATTCAAAATTAACTACACAAACAAATGCTTATAAAAAAACTACACAAACAAATATTATTAAACTATACAAATAATTTAATACCCATTTTTCTAATTTACTGTATAAAATTGATGTTTTTTACACAATCTAAACTAAACAAATTATCATAAAATCTAAAAAATACATTTAAACGTAAAATTGGTTATATTATAATTGATTAGAACGATAATTGAGTATACATATAATCAAGTACTATTGAAATAATCTACTTTTCTCAACTAATCCAAATACAAACAGCATGCTTAAAGAGCAACTAAGTTAAGAAATTCGGCTGAAAAATAAAGAGATTAATTATATTTATTTATTTTTTATTTTTCAAAACAGTTACTCGTGGGCTATTGTTTGAATTCGTACACTCATAATTTATGTCCTACAATTTAACCAACTGAGCGGACTCAAGGGAACGATATCGACATGCCTGATTATTTAATTTCTTTCTTTCTTTTTCTGCGGTAGTTGTCTCATATTTCAATAAATAAAACAAACTATGAAAAGAAAAGTTTTAGTTATTTAGAATCAAACTTTATTGATGATTTCTTGAGTTCAAACAGATTTTGATCTCCTTTTATCATACTCGCACATGTTTATTTAGAAAAACGATTTTTCTAGAACGACAAGAAGTAAAATTATATAGAAAAATTCAGAATTTAAAACGACATATAATATAAAAAATCACAATGATATAACAAATTGTAGAATGTCAATATATCTCTACTAGGCTTTGTTGGCCGACAAAAAATGTATATTTTTTTATATGCCAAAGTATAATATTTTTAATTATTGTTTTCTACAAATGCCTTCACATTTATTTGCCTGATTAACAAGATATCAAATACTCAAAATGGATATTTTGATGCGATTACGAGGTGTTTCATTTATTTGGTTTATCTAAATCACTTAAGAAATTAATTTTTATTTAACTGTAGAATATGAGATTTATGGGATTTCTCCATAAAAGTTGCTTTCATAGTATTTGGACTGGTACGTTCATCCTAAGAAATTGAGATTATTTTCCAATTCGAGTATTGAACCCACCTTTGTGGATTACAAATGGACATCCAAAACTAAAATGTTCATTTTCTTCGATCTAGTTTTTCTTTGATCTAGTACAAATGAAATTCTAGTTTAAATCAATTTCAATGTTTATTTTTTGAAATTAGTTTGATTTGGCTTACTATTGTTGACCGAAACTTCAAAGAATAATAGTATAGTACTTTAATTTCTTGTCATTTTGTGTTGCAGTTTCAAACAATTAATTAATATTCTATTGAATATTAATGGTCTTTTTTTTTCTCTAAAATCACGATACGTGCTTACACTTTTTTTTGGCTATAAGACAAATCATAGTTTGGGAGCTACTTGGGGTGAATGCTAGCATGAAGTATTTGTTCATATGGTACATGGATGAAGCACAAGTTTAAACCATTGGATATATTAATAATTTATTTAGTGGTTTAGATTTGATGGTCCACAAAAAAAAAAAAGACAACCTTAACCTATTAATAGAGGTAACTCAAAAAATTGAAGATGTCATTTTTGCCGTTTAACCCACACACCCCACCCGTCCCTTTCTCCCTTCTCCCTCGCCGCCGATCAAAATACCGAATCATCCTATCTTAAAGGTTGAACCACTGAGAACAAAGAAGATGAGCATGAAAAGTTGCTCTGAACATTGAACTGCAGAAAAAAATCGAAGTAAACAAACAAGTGAGAACTTGGAATCAAAAGTGCAAGATTTTCGTGGAAATAATAATAATAAAAGAATAAAATGGGGAAGAACAAACCCTAATCTAGAGATGAAAAGATTTCTTGATGATTCTTGGCAATAAGGTTCTGAATCTAAAATTGTATTCTCGGTTGCTTTAAACTACCAAAGAAAAGCTATCTCTTTTTTTCTTTTTCAATTTTTTTAAGTGATAGTTCTTGGAATCAAACCATATATGGTCAATCGAGAATGAAGGATTTATAGTAACGAAGAAAACTGTTGTATCATAATATCCCCAGCTGAAAACTGCTGCATTAGTAACAAACCCCATACATGCATATTGAGAATTCCAAGTTTAATAGAAAGCATGTGATGAGATTCAGAAGATAACAAATCGGTAGGATTTTAGAAGGGATTTGCAAGAGCACAAAACGAGGTTTCTGAACCAACACTCGTTTTGAAGAGTTCTACCTTGGCTCCGCCGCACTCCGCTGCATTGGATTTGTTTTCAATTCGATGACAAACCAAATCCAGGAGAGGGGGTAGGGGTGAGTAGTGGGGGGTAGAAATGGAATTTTATAATATTTTCTTTATATTAAATAGATTATTTACCTGTAATAGCAAGTCATTTGGGTAAAAAATACTGGTACATCCATGTACCATATGAGCAGGTACTTCATGCTAGCATTCACCAGCTATTTGCACGATTTTCAAGATTCCTGAGCCTGTTTTCTAGGGGTATGGTCTTTCTTTATGTAGGTTTTTTCGTTCTTTCTTTTGTACTTGTTCAAATCTATCTTCCAAAGGTTCCTGGCATAGAAGCTCTTTAGAGCATAGACCGTAGGTGTTTTAGAGGCATTGTAAAGTGCGGTTTGGTTTTACTTTGGAAGGTAATTTTCTCGTTGTAATAGTTTTCCAAGGGAACATCTTTTGTGTTCTTATCAATATACTTTCTTTACTTATAAAAAAAAGAGTATATTTTGATCATTTTTTATTTTTTTGTCAAAAATAAATAATTCTTTACTAGAATGGAAAGGAATTAGTTTGGTCTCAAATTAGGCATAAGCCCAAATTTTAGCTTTCAACAATTTTTTTATAAGCCAAAAATATAGAGCCATGTTATTTGAACAACCATTTTTAAGACACCTTATGAAGATGGTAGGAGCTTCTTTCTATTCTTTTAGTTAAATTTAAAACTGGAAAATGAAATAATAAAAAAGAATCATAAGATACCGTGTTGGTGTCAAAAGTGGGAGTACAAATAAAATTTCTCTTTGTGAACTATTTTTATTAAAATCATTGACTAGGACTAGGATGCAGATATGTGGCGTTTTCTTGAAATAAGATAAAATACAAATTTTTTAGGTTTAATTACTATGTAGGTTCCCACACTATTTGAGAATTTTTAAATAGGTCTCTGAATTAAAAAATTTTGTAATTGGACCCTCGAACTTTGATATACTTTGTAATTGGGTTTCTGCACTTTAAACGTTTGTAATCGGATCCCTAACATGTTAATAGTTTGTAATTTGTCCCTAGGATATAAGACATTTTTAAAACCTTTACTATTGTGGTGATCCAATGGTTATATTAACCTCTAAGATCGACAAGAAACTTCGAAAGAGATTTATACGATGCTTTAATTACAAGGTTCTTCTCCTACCCTGAGGACCAAATAATAAATTATTTATATGCTCAATGACCCAATTACAAACGTTTAAAATGTAAGAATCCAATTACAAAGTATTTAGAAATTCAGAGACCTTTTGTCAAAAAAAAAAAAAAGAAGTTCAGAGACCCAATTAAAAATTTTTTTAGTTTAGGGATCTATTTAAAAATTCTCAGATAGTTCGGGGACCAATAGAGTAATTAAACTATTAGATTTGGGCCTAACTCAACTCCAAAAGTTAGCTCAAGAGGTGAGGATTGCCCAAGCTTTATAAACTCTTATGAGGCTCTATCTCTAGTCAATGTGGGACTTGGGTTTTTCCCAATACACCCTCTCACGTCCAGCACTATTGGGCTTGGTGCACGCGTGGATAACATAGTGAGCGGCCCTTTAATGGATCTAGGATAGGCTTTGATATAAACTAATTTTTTAATATGTAGATCCAATCCAACTCAAGTGATAGTCCGAGCAAATCAAGGCTTAATATATAAAAGGTAAGTCCTTTCTATGGTTTAGTTCGATTCTATCGCCCTTACCGATCACAATATTTAGATTATGAGCCTGTTTGGTAAAATTAGCTATTAGCAGATAGCTTATAGCGGATAGCGGATGAGGTAGCTGATAGCGGATAGCGAATAAGCTAGTTTATTTTCTGTGAAAGTGTTTGGTAAAACTAGCGGATGAACTAGCTGAAAAATATAAAATGACATAAAATGACATCTTCATTAATGATTTTACATAAAAGAGAGAGAAGAGAATAAAGGTAGAATTAAATGAAGATAACAAGGATAAAAGTGAAAAAAAAAAATGAAATGCTATAAGCTATAAGCTCAAATACTACTTCAAGTAGCGTCTGGAAAAAACGCTATAAGCTCGTGAAAAAACGCTATAAGTTCGTGACAGATGCGCTTACCAAACGGGGGCTACTTTCTCATTCGCTATAAGTTATCCGCTATAAGCTCGTTGAAGTGCCTTGCCAAACAGGCTCTATATCTTACCCTTTGTTTTTCTTTGAGCAGGTTAATTTGCATATAAGCCAATAGATTCAATACCTTAATGCAATTGTTTGTGGTGTCTTAATTCAAATGCAAGTTTTTTTTAAGATATCCTCCGTACGTAATTGCGAAAACTAGCTAATTAATTCCTCGAGGTACCGAACGACATTTAAGGACTGACATCTCCCAATCAGATTTTCTCCATATACAAAAGTCAGAGATCGAACCTCTGATCACTTATTTAAGGGATTCAAATTCGATATCACTCAGACCAACCATACATGTTGGTAAATGCATACCATATGTAGTGATCATGTGAGGGATTTCCAAAATATGGAAGTCCAAAAACACACAAGAGGAAAGGTGTCTCTTCATGAGTTTAAAATCCTTCCTAATAGGTGTATTATATCATGAGCGTATGTGTCTATACATCAAAGGATGCATGCATGAAAGGTTGCATTCCTTCTTTCAATTAATGAAAGGTTGTTTCCATTCACCAAGTGGCATGAGTTGGTCTATAAATAGAACCACTCTGCATGTAGGAAAGGATGACGAAATTGTCAAGTCTTATCCATTCCAAATCACCTTCTTTTCTCCCTTATGCCCAGAGAGAGTTAAGGAGACTATTGTTCTGTAAACTGCCATTGACGATACGCTTGTTTTAGGGTGTGCAAATCAAATCAAGGTTGCTCCATTGTATTCTGAAGGGGATTCGCTGTAAACACCTGTTGCATCCAATCTAGATAGAAATTGGTGGGGGCGAATCGAACCTAAAGTCTAGTGTCCTCACACGCCTTGGAGATTGCGCATTTTCTTTATCTTCCCTTCTTTGTTGCAGATCCACACCCCAAATTTCCAATAGATCATGTATAGCATCTGACTATCTGAGCAAAGACTAGTGCATGCAATAGCACATGCAGTTGCGTGATAAACATTCAAATTAACAACTGGAAACAACCATGCACAATCAGAAATGCAAGAAGCAAATCCCTTTATTACGCAAAGAATCAGCTGAAAAAGGAAGTCGTCCATGCATGCCACTCTGGGTAGATTGGAAAAAAAAGGACAACTTCTCAACAAAATAATTTCCACTGGCCACAAGGTTTAAGCTTTTTTCTCTTATTAATATACTTAAACAGATAAATCCTAGTGCATTTGCTGATCAGAAAAGCATGAAGTTTTGTTACTAAAAAAAGGAAGCAAATATATAATCATTGATTTTGTCTCATATTTATCTCCATATATGGTCGCTCAACTTCTAATCTTCTCTGTCTACATATATAATCAAACCCTTCCCATGTGGCTCTTTTTTTCTTTAAAAAAAAAATTTTAGATAAAGAAAAGAATAAACTTTTTTTTTTTTTAATAATCAAATCCTTCCCATGTGGATACTCATATATGTGAGTCTGAACTATGGAATATCACTCAATTTCAAAGTCAACAAAACACTCATCTTACTTGAACAGTATCCAACCGTTTTAAATGTGACTTAGATATATATGAGTATGACTAAAACTTTCCTAAATAACTTGTTCATTGAAATAAAACTAAAGTTGCTATGACATATGGTTAGCATAACAAGTGTACATTATTGTAAAAAAAAAAAATTAGTTCAAAGTCAATATAACATGCATAATATTCTATAGGCGTAATTGTACGTTTGGTCCCTCAGGTATTACGATTGTGCAATTTTAGTCCATCGGATTTTAATTGTACTAATTGGGTCCCTCAAGTATTACGATTATGCCATTTTAATTGCGCCAATTAGGTCCCTCAAGTATTACGATTGTGCCATTTTAATTGCACCAATTAAGTCTCTCAAGTATTACGATTGTGCAATTTTAGTCCCTCGGGTTTCAATTGCGCCAATTGGATACCCAGGTATCACGGTTGTGTAATTTTGATCCCCCAAGTATCAAGATAGTGCAATTTTTAACATTAATAGCTTATGTGGCTAACGTGAGACTGATTTGGCACTTAGTGATATCAACTCGGCAGCTTACGGGACATTCTTATATGGTATCATTGATATCTCACACACTTTAATAGTCAAATGTACATCACTAAATGTCACACAGAAATGACATGTAAGCTGCCAAGTTAGCCTCACTAAGTGCCAAATCAGTTCCACATGTGTTTGGAGGACCAAAATTGCATAATCATAATACTTGGGAGACCAAAATCGCACAATTGTGATACCTGAGAGACTCAATTGACACAATTGAAACCTGGAGAACCAAAATTGCACAATCGTGATACTTGGAGGACCCAATTGAAACAATTAGAACCTGAGAAATTAAAATTGTACAATCATAATAACTGAAGAATCAAAAGTGTAATTAAGCCTATTCTATAAGATTTAAACGCTATTGTTATTCATGTATGCAAGTTCATCTCCCCCAACCCGTATCGTAGTTCTTGTTCTTGGATAATCATTGGGTAGCTTTCAATCATGATTCATAGTCCTAGTTCAAAATGAGCGGTTTGGTCCTCACTTACCAAAACAGTATGGGACTTTTGCAGTTCAAAACCTGTTGCAGTAACAGTTCTTTTGGTTCCCCTCCTATGTTATCCAATTTTAAGTGCATAGAATCCGTTCTCAACTTTGCATGCCACTGTTGTAATACAGATACAGTAGCTACAACCCACTATTTTGGGCACGATGCCTTGGAAATTAAGTTAGCCAATTTTGTGGATATTGGGGGAGTGGATATTGGGGGAGGGAACAGCCGAACAGGTAGTTGCCCTATATAGTTAGGACTGTGTCTTTTGAAAGAAATTGTCACGTTTGAACCAAACCATATGCATTTGTCACGTGATAATAATCTGTGTTCTTACTTACTTTGAAATATTGCAAAAAAGTGGCGACGTGTTATATCGATGTTGATGGTAGCATAACCTTAGAGTCTGACACAATGTACATTGTCTAACAAGCCTTCAGTCGTGCGATGCGAGTAGTGCTACACTCTTTCATTACGGTTTTTTCCTTCAAATTATTTAATTAGTATACAGTATATCCAATACTGGTTGATCGCAGTCCAACACTGGTTGATCGCAGTGGAAATGGACTGTAATCCCAGACAACCTTCATTTACAATTTCAGGGGTTTTGGAGTTACCACTCAGGGGAGGACTAACATTATACCTAACCATCATCCTGCCCGAGGGTTAGGCTCTATTTGGTAAAAACTAACGGATAACATATAAGTAATAAGCTAGCTGATACTGGAGGAATTTGCAGTTGATACCGGATAAGATAACTGATAGTAGGTAATGAATAAGCTAGCTTAATAGATTTAAAGTGCTTGGTAAAATCAACGGTTGAACTAGACGATAAATATAAAATAACATAATTATATGTTTTTTTTATAGAAATTATATATATATATATTATTTATTTTAAAATAATTATCACTTGTAATAGAATTTATTTTAAATTTTTTTATCATCTCAAAAAATTAAAATATTAATTTTTATTTTTATTGTTAATTATTTGTAATAAAGAAATGAAATAATATAAATAAAATGAAATATTGATATGATCGTTTATATAAATTTTATTTTTTAATCCTTAAATATATATATTTTTAATTAAAATAATTTTGAAATTTATTGAGAGTATAAAGAAGGGATTTAATTAAAATAGTAAGGACAAAAACAAGAGAAAAAACAATAAGTTATAAGTTCAAACGCTACTTCAAGTAGCGTCAGGAAAAAAACGTTATAAGCTAGTAAAGAAACGCTATAAGTTAGTGAGAAAAATGTTTACCAAGCACAATTACATGCTAATCATCAGCTATAAGCTACCAGTTTGGCCTTGCCAACTATAGCCTTAGGCTCTGTTTGATAAAACTAGCTGATGACGGATAAGTTAGTTTATAATGGATGAAATACATAGCTGATAGCAGATAGCAGATATATGAACTAACTTATTGGTGTGAAAATGTTCGGTAAAACTAACGGTTGAACTAGCTGATGAAAAAGATAAAATGAGATGATCATAACTTTTTACATAAATGTTGTTTTTATATATATATATATATATATATATATATATATATATATATATGACATGATTTGTAGAGGATAACGGCTGAGTTAGCTGAAAAAGGTAAAATGACATAAAAATTTATAATTTATAATTGATTGACAATGTAAAAAAAGTTATACCAACAATGTATAATCAAAATGAAACTCTTTTTCAAATTATTTAAATGTAAAACTAATTTTCCACATTCTTTACATTTAAGATTAATTCCCGTTAAGAAAATAAATTTGTCATCATTTAAGTGCTTTTTAGCGGACTTATGAAGAGAGGCAGAATTAGTAAATCAAACTAAGAATAATTTTACACCCAAAAAATGACCTGATAAGATTGAGAAATAAAAGCTATATGTTATATGACTGAAGACTTTTTAGACAAATCCATTATGTGAATTTTGACAGAACCGATTAATTCGTTACAAAAAATTATAAAATCTTGGGTAAGTTTTCTTTCTTTTTTGGTGATGTGCTGCAGATGATAGATGAGGTTCGTGGTATCAACATAGTTAGGATGACTTGTCCCATTATGATGCCTTTGCATGCTACTTTGTTTGTAATTCTATTAGATGAGTCTTGTATATGAGTTAGAGTATCCCTTATACTCTTTTTAATATATTTTAGCTTATAACAAAAATTACTTTTCATCCATTTATGGTAATATTAACCGGTTATCATTGGTGAAATTATTTTCGAATAAATAAAAAACTGTTGATCTATGTTAAAATATTAGTTAAAAATAATGGTAAAATTTGGATAGAAAATAAAACAATTTTTGTGATCAAATTGGTCATTAATATTTTGAAAAATAATAATTAAAATAATATAGGTCAATAAATTAGTCACAACCTATTCGATAATATTTGTCACCAGATGTTCGATAAAGCATGACAAGAGGAGTAAACATTTTTAATGATGTGATATATTGATAGTGTGAAAAATCTTTTCATCAAATATATGTTTGGATCAGCTGCGAAAATTCGATTATTCAATAATTGATTATATGGATAATCGATTATTGTTATAATCGATTATAATATGGACGAGCTAGTTTTATGTTCGGATGTGTTTGCTGAAAAACGATTATAATATAATTTATTTCATTTAGGTTGTGTAAAAAAATCACTTATATATAGTAAATTACTAAAAAAAATATGAAGTTATTTGTATAATTTAATAATATTTGTTCGGTAGTTAGTTTTTAAGGAATGAAATAAGAAGAATGTTATTGGTTTTAAAATAATGTAACAGCTTTTTAAATAAGCTTCAAACTTTTAAGTTCTCTAAACACAACATTTTTCTCATAAAAACAATTGTTTTGAAATTTAATCAATTTATCCAAACATACTAACTTTTACTAAAAAACAACTTTTACCGTGAAAAATAGCTAAATCTTATCCAAACACCCTCTAAAATACTTACCTAAATACTATTATGTAACTTTCACTCAAAAGATATGAATGAAAAAAGAGTTTAAGTTGTTTACCAAAAAAAAAAAAAGGAAAAAAGAGTTTTCGTCTTCCTTTATTGTATGCTAAAACATTTTGAAACTAGTCAATTTTTTTTTAGGAAAAAAAATGTTTTTATATAAACGAAAATTTTCAAGCATATTTACAGTTGTTGCTTATTTTAAAATCAATTACATTTTCTTCCATTTCATCATTTTATAACTAATCATTAAATAAATATTATTAATCTAAATAAATAATTTCGTACATTTTTTTTTATAATTAACTACATTAAAATGATTTTTCACATACAAGTGAAACAAAATATTTTATTTTAAAATCTCCTTTCAACAGATATATCCAAATATAAAATTAATTATAATAATTAATTTTCACTACTAGCTGAAACACGTCTTTGAGCTCAAATTATATTGTCAATATATAATAGTATTCAAACTTCGACACACCAACTAATGTAGACCAAGTAGTATTATATAAAAAGACGTTTCTTCGAGAATTTTTTTTTCTAATTAGAGTGTATTTTGATTAGTTAAAAAAGAAGAAGATTATTTTAGTAATTAAATATATATATATATATATAATCGATTATTTTTGTTTTTTTTATAAAAATATAATCAATTATTGTTATAATTAATTATAATAAAGTTAGTTTTATATTTAGATATAATAGAGGAGGTGTTAAAAATCAATTTTATATTTGTAAAAAAAAAACAATTTTATATGGTAAATTACATATAAGGATATGAAGTTATTTCTTTAGATTAATAATATTTGTTGGGTAATGAATTTTGTAAGAATGAAATAAAAAATGTAACCGGTTTCAAAATAATAAATAGTATTTTCCTAAAAAAATGTTCCAAATTAATAGCTTTTCTTAAAACATTTTTCTATAAGGACTGTTGTTTTATACTTTAAGCAGCTTTTTCAAACATCTCAAATTAAACCATAAACAAATGTTTTTATATAGAAAACTATTTTATTGAAAAATATTTTTTTCTCAAACACTGTCTTAGAGTGTGTTTGCATTACTTAGTTACAAAAAACATATTATTTCAATAGTTGATTACAGTAGATAATTAATTTTATGTTTGACTATATTTGTTGAAAATAATTTTAAGATAATTTATTTTGTTTGGGTAATATATAAAAAAATTACTTTTGTACAGTACAATATAAAATAAGAGTATTAAGTTATTTGTTTATATTAATAATATATGTTTAACAATTAGTTTTTTAGGATGAAATGAGAAAGATATAATTAATTTTAAAATAATTAAGACTTAATTAACTTTTTAATCTCAAAATAGGGGAGGTGAATTCTCTTGTACCTAAAAAATGGAATGGTAAGGTTTACCCTGCTTAGGTAGGTCAATCAGATGGTGAGAACCATTTGACATGACCCACTAACTTGATTCATTTAATTTAGGTAATACATTCTAATTGGACAGGGTAACGTTTACCCTTTCGTTTTCTGGGTACTAGAAAATTCACCAATAGGGATGCTTTGATTTTACTTCCTCCAAAACTTTTTCCTATGGTCTATTCATTTTAAAACTTAGGACATAGTCCCGGTCGTTAGTGTTGCATTGTTAAGTGTTGATGTGGCTGGCGGAACGTCACATGAGCCATGCCACATAGTCCAAAAATTCATTTTTAATGCCATGTCATTTTTTTATTATTTTATTAATAATTAAAATTATTATTTTATTTAAAAATATTACAATATTATGTAATTTTAAATAATTTTATTATTTTATTATAATACGTGTATTTTTTTTATTAATAATATTATTTATTATTTAAAAATATTAAAATATTTTTAATTATTATGATATTACTTAATTTTTTTAATATTTCTAAATAATAATAATAATACTTAAAAATTACATAATATTCTAATATTCTTAAATAAAATAATATTATTAATTTTAAATAAACTCTCGGAAAACGCTGTCAGCAACGAGTTATCTACCATCGGATAGCTGCATACATAAGAGGAGACAGACCAGCTCGATCAACATGAGCCTGTACTGCAGGTGGTAGTGGCTGACGCTCGCCAAACCACTTCTGCCACTTTTTCCCGTACGCAAAAACCCTAAGCGGTTCCTCTCGATCCTGCACACATAAAAATAAACGTCTTGTCATGAATTATACAAAAGTAAAAAAAAAAAAACTTAAATGTTTTAAAAACAGTAAACAATAATTACCTCTCCGTTTCACAAGCTGTAAGCTATGTGGTCCTTGA
Source organism: Ammopiptanthus mongolicus (assembly GCA_039655645.1). Taxonomy (NCBI): domain Eukaryota; kingdom Viridiplantae; phylum Streptophyta; class Magnoliopsida; order Fabales; family Fabaceae; genus Ammopiptanthus; species Ammopiptanthus mongolicus. The sequence goes on along the minus strand of CM077347.1, from coordinate 10,982,266 downwards.
ATGAAGTCAGCAGCGATATATCGGAAAGTCCTTTAGGAAATGGTCCCTCCTCTGCCCGTGCATCAATATACATCTCGTCCTGTTGTCCCTCGTCCTCATGTCCCTCTTCTTGAGGTGGCTTGTACTGAGATGGCTCGTCCTCCTCGTACTGAGGTGCCTCGTGCTGAGGTTGAAGTCTACGATGTCCCCCTCTGCTCGGGCCAACTCTACTATCAACTAATCTCCAACGGTGCGAAGCAGTCATAGCATCCTGCTGCTCTCGCCGCTGTCGCTGAGCCTCTGCTCTCGCAGCCTCAACCGTCATTCTAGTGGCCTCAGCCTCAACCTCCCTACCGGCCAACCAACCTGCTCCCTTGCTGCGCGGCATCACTGAAACAAATAACAAATTAAAATCAATATTTTTAAAATAATTCTTATTTGTGATTTCCTTCACTCGCAAACAAATAAGGTATTTGCGAGTGAAAGAAAATTTTCACCACTCGCAAATACCCTATTTGCGAGTTCAAAAATAAAAAAAAAATCGCAATTACCTAATTTACGAGTGAAAAAGATATTTGCAAAAAAGCTAAACTTATTTGCGAGATTCCAGATAAAATTTAATAACTCTTTGAAATTGTTAATCTGCGAGGATAAGAATGGAGGGAAAAAAAATATTAACTTTTAAAGGTTTTTTGTTAAGGGTATTTTGAGAATTACATTATTCGCGAGAGTGTGTTTAGTAAATTAGGGGTGCCCTTAACAATCCTCTCCTATTTTTAGGAATCCAACTCGACCCTGATTAGGTTCAGTCCCAAACTAGGTTATCAAGTCAGGTTAGATCAGAAGAATTCCTACTAATTAATTTCGTTGCCATGAAATACCTAACACATAGGATGCCAACTTTTTCCCACGTCATATGACTACAGTTACATATGCTGCCACATAGGAGACATAATATTCTTTAGCAACCAGCCAAACCACCATCCTCAACTACTAGCCTATGTGGCCTTGCATTGACAATGACTTATGCCTAAGACCCTAGCCATAAGAGAGTACAAAAAGGTAGGGAACCTTTGTGGGGCACAAACACTCAATTTTGTGTGAAGAACCTCGAAGCCAAAGCTCGCGGGAATGGAATGCAAGAAAAATAATTTTTTTGACGCGTGAAAACGGAATGCAACAATAAAAAATTAAAAAAGAAAATTCGTGACTCGAGTTGTATTGAGAAGTCCAAAAGATTGTGACATTTGAAAGCAAATCATACTTTTTAATTCACGACTCCCACACCAATGTGTTACATTTTTCCCTGGAGTTGGAAAATAAACTAGTGTGTAACACGGGTTTGTAGTGAGAATAGTTGGGGACTAGAGAGTATTTATCTTGTTATTCCGCACTCATTTTTGTCTTTACTTTCTCTTTAGGCTTCATCGTGAGTCTTTCCACAGTCTTTAGTCCATCCCCAACGTAGCTTCCACTCTCCACTTCAATTGGGCCATTTAACCTTGAAATTGTTTATTTTTATGGTCTTCTGAGTTTAAGTACGGGGATAATATATAATGTGGACCTTATAGATTTTTTTTTCCGTCGACTGTTGAAAACTAATCTCTTTCTAAATAAGGAGATTATAGAAATGGATATAATCTTTTTCAATAATGTTTTTTTTTTCATACATATGGTTTGGATTTAAACTCCAATGAATATATTTAAGAAATTCAACTATTTATCAATCGTGTTGAGCCTTTTTGGTATTTGGAAGTTGAATTTGATTAAATATTTAATCAGTTGTTTAATTTTTATAATTCTTTTTTGGTCACTGGCCTTTTACCCTCTACTTCTAATGTGATGGTTTTCAAATAAAGGCTGCCTAGAATTAATTACGGGTCATGCCTTAAAAAAATTGATCAAATTAATCGATCAAACTGTTGACTTCTTAATTGAACATACATGTTTTAAATACTACTACATTAAGAAACGAGTCCACTCAAAATGAAACTATTAAAAATGCTCAAGAATAATTAATCCATGTGCCATGTTTTTAGTGTAATGGAAACTTTTTGATGAGTGTTGAAAAAGTCGCAAATCGCTGAAGCTGTTTGTTTTTGGTGGCAGGGCTGGGTCTCAAGTTACAGCTACCAATTGCAGAGCTATGCAATGTTAATGGATAAAAGAATGAACGAGGAGGTCTTCCCCAACCCCGTGTGAACCTTAGCTCCTTCTCAAGTTCAAATAATTTGAAATGAAGAGCAAGAAAGTGGTGCACATTGAAGCTGGGCCTGGGCCCCTATTCTCCTGTCCAACTAACTTCATTACTCTCTTGATTAAGGTTAATCAATATCCAATACTGGAAGAAGAAATTGTCTCCTACTAGACAAACACATCTTAATTAAGATTCACAACAAAATTAAAGTTAATTAGGGAAAAAATTAACTAAAAAGCTATTCTAAATGGTCATAATCTGTAACTTTTTTATAATTAAATCAGCTTTCTTAATTTTAAAAACCATTATTTTGGCTGAATGAAAATAAAAAAAGTCACCTCAAAGATTAACAAAAAGATAAAGAACCACGAGGGGAGACATCAAGTCACCAATGCTGACTAGCATATAATTTGCAAAATTAATCTTCAATAATCTTATTCACGAAAATTTCAATCTAAAAATCTTTATGGTATAAAAAAAAAATCTTGGAGTCCATCATATATAAGTCATTTCTCTTCTTAATTATATTATACCATTATCACTTGAATTCAATTTATGGAGAACTATTTTGTTTTCATCCGACATCCCATTTGTGCTAAATCATCAGATCATTTTTGACCCTTTAGCAATACATAAATCGACTAATTAATGATGCTTTGAAAAATCATAAACGATTCTTAATCTACCATGTCTATTTTCAAGTACCAGCTGTATTTTAAGGTATATCACAATGCTTTTAGTTTATTAGGAGAAACCAAATTTTGTCAGTACTACGAAAACTTTTCTATTTCCTAGTCAGTCAGTACTAATTAGAAAATTATATGCCACAAATGTCAAATAATCTGCACACAATCTTTTACTTTATTACCTAAATAATATTACGAAAATAAAAAATTTTAAAAGAAATGTTCTAGAACAGATTACATTTTAAGCAGAAGGTGACTATAATTAATAGATGAAAACCGCTTGAAGCAGCATTTCAACATCATGTGTATCATGCAGGGATGACTTAACATGAAGTTAGCCAAACCAACATTCCTCTCTATGGTCTTGACACCAACGAACCATTTAATAGTAATCACCAAATAATAAATGAGACAGCATGATATCAGACGCGTATTTAATTAACAACTAATTAGAGCTTATGACTTAATTGTTCTCCAACTATTTTTTTTATGTGAAGCAAGTTATTCTCGATCGATAGTCAGAGACTGATCTCTTTCGAGACGTAGAGATCACCGAAATGAGTTTTACCTCTCCTAACAAAACTTTTTTCATACATATTGTCAGAATCGAACCCCTAACAACATGCTTAAAGAATTCAACTATTTACCAACTGTGTGAGCCTTGTTTGAAATTTTTCTCCAACTATTGGTAGAAGAAACCTTAACATATTGAGTCACATTCAGAAAAAACAATACGATCCCATTTGTCTTTGAAGAAGAGTCACTTTGATTGGACTAGCATAGCACGATAGCAACATTGCAAGAAAACTGGCTTCCAATATTTGTGAGTTCAACAAAAAAAAGGTCCACGCGTCATTGCTTAGTTGGACTTATTTCTTCAGCTTGCTCACACGTTTTCTATCTTTTAACAGATAGTTTTAATTTCAGTTTAGTGTTAGCTCTTATTTCAAAATATATGAAAAATTTATAACCTTTTAGAAAGAAAAGCCAAAGTTACCAGGAACAAATTAAAGATCTTTCCAAATTAAGGATATGCTCTTAAAGTTTGGCGTGAAGTTGAATCAAATTAGTCCCGACCCAGTGCCCAAAGTAGAGGAAAATTCACTGATTAAAAAGATCTTTATGCCTGAAAAAATAATTAACTTACGATTACAAACACCATTTTATATTGGGTGTGCTTTTTATTCAAAAACTTGTGCAGTTTGAAGATTCCACCGGGAAACTTGGAATAGTATTAATATAGACTCAGGTCCACGGTAAATTCTATACGTGACAACAATTTCACTATTAAATTTTATAATATGTATATATTGATAATTTCAAATTATATTTTAAATGATAGATATGTTGATATATGTTTCAATATGAACTTAAGTCTATATTAATATTATTACAGAACTTATTTATTATCATAAAATGATAGCATTTGTGCGAAAATAATGTCCTTGCAAACTATGGTTTGTCTCATGAAACATTACAAGAAAATGACTAAATAGCAACCGGTATTAGCGACTGAATTTTTGCCTTTTTTTTTTTTGGTAGTAAAAATACATAATCTCCCCCGTAGTAAATAGAAGTCATACTCATACCAGGAAACTAATAATATTAGTTATCATAGAAGTGAATTATTTTCTTTACAATTTCACAATTCTTGTAACCTATGCCAGAGAAAAAGTAGTGATATATTATGTGAATGCTATGAACTAGGCTGCCTGTCAGTCAAAATATATATGGTTGGATAGCACTTTGTATATAGTCTGGCCTACCCCATTTCAACTAATCAACTGGCTAAGGATGACATCCCATGTCGCCATTATCTTAATCTGGTTTCATACTTGCATATGTTTCCGGCATTGTGGGTTTCTCCAGAAATCCAAGCTAGCATGCAGAGCATTTGATCTTCATCATTTTGAAGTAAAAGGATGCATGACTTATAGTATAATTAAATAAGCACTTAAAGTGCAGCAGTATATATAGGGATTTGAATTTCAGTTTGTGACCATATCATGGATTGGCAGCAGTCATTAACATCACGTACATTTTTCTCATTATTTCAACTCACATGAATCATTACTATTTTTGTATTTTTTCCATAATTATCATGATCGTGATGCCGAGACTTCTGTGGTCGCAAACTATAATTAACGTAGAACTCTTGATAAAGATTATCATGTTTAAAGTAGAAAAATGATTGGCATTTCATGATGTCAGTGTCAGGTCAAACAGTAAGACATTGTACCTGAAAATGATTAAAATTAAAATACAATGCTCAGAGAATATTAGTGCAGTAGTTATGAAATAGCTGGGTGTGGGCTTAAAGGTAGGCCTTAATGTTAGAGCATATTGGAGACACTACTGATGGACACTTTAAAATTATTTGAAACCTTTCTGAAAAAGGGTTTCTCAAGTGGGAGTAAGTTTGGCAACTAAAACTACAAGGCAGGTGTCCCCAGTTTGACAAATTCTAGATTCTCTTGGTTGAGATGGTGCACATTGTTCTATTGACAACCTTTCCTTGTCCACATGAAAAATGATAATAATATCAAAATATCTTAGCATTAAAGCCTCAGTGGGACAGAATGCAGAATCTAAAACATAAATTGTCTAGGTAATTAAACAATTCTAAAGACACATAGTGAAAAAGTCATTAGGCTAAATAAATGTAGTGGAATTGGTTATTTTCTTTGAATTATAATTAAAAAAAAACTGTTACTCTCAAATTTTAAACAAACTTCTTATCACAGACACAGTTACTTGGTTAAACAAAGTAATTTGATATCATGTCAATAATTAACTTAAAAAGCTTATATTGTTTTGTGCTCGTTTATGAATAGTTTTTATTGAAATATTTTTTATTTTCGTTTTCTGGGATTATAAATTTCATGCACCATCAAACTGCCCTCATGCATCATACAATGTCTCATTTTTTTTTCAGGACATTGATACTGATTTTGTTTTATCGTATAAACTATGGCATGGTACATATTTTATTCTTACCCCTGATTTCCCCATCGGGCTAATTTCTTGATATAATATGAAGCATGGATTTCCTTCATTAATTTTGCGGTCAAACTTTAGTGTTCCTGCCTATAGAGGTACACATCAAGGGGAAAAAGTGGTACAAATAATTAAAGTGTGTTATGGTTTACCTAATCATAAACCAGAGAGGGTGCAGAGAGAGATTTCTCATTCCAACCACAAGTTTACAATGATTACCGACATTGCATGGTCTTTTTCCCTTTCTTAGAAACGAAGTGAACCTAAATCATTGAAGGTTTAAAAAGGATATTAAAGTTAATCAAAATTTGCAAGCCAGAAAGCCCAATATTCTGGGTTGTGGTTGCTTGCAAATGCTAAATGAATGAAAGTGATTCAAGATTTGTGTCAGATCACTGGGTCCGAAAATTATATACCATGGGAATCTAATAATAGTAATTTGATCCCCAAAAGAGTACATAAAATTTGGCAATTCTTTTTTTTTCCCATTAAAGTTTACTATACCTCATCATAGGCCCAAACTAATCCACCTTTTCTCTGTAATGAAAATCATTAAGACAAACAATTAAATAAGTAGAAAAAAATTAAACAAAGTCTAGCTTTTGGATGACATTGGACTTTAACTTGAATTATGAAAGAAGAGGCAAAAAAAAGTACCTCATGGAAGATGCTCTTATAACTAATTTTGTCACATCAGATGAACACACTTGGCTATGTAAAAGGGAAGAAGTTAAGAGTCCCAATGAAATGTTCTTGGCATAAATAAAGGGAATACAGACACAAAATAAATGAAAAACTTAATATTCATGACAATTAGTGCTCTAGAAATACCTGGTATGCCGTCTATCCACTGTTTCATAATATTTTTTGTTTTTTTTTTTTAAGTTTATTGCTGACTATCCAGTGTTCCAATTCGTGGCATGACAATACACGAACAAACTTTAGATTGATTGTATCAGTACTTTACCACCTTAGATGATTTTCCAAATGTAAATATATATGAATCATAAAGCATACAAATTATATCACCCAAAAAAAATGTAAAAGATTTTGCTTAAAAATAAGGTTAACTTCTGCGCCTAGTAGCACTTTATTATTGATCATATAACAAACATATATATGCCTTAGTTACCATTTTTACCTTCTATATTTCCATTGCACAGAAACAAGCAGCTTTTTGAAAAGAGATGAATGGTTATCTATATTTCTTTGCTTCATAAAGCACTTTATCTCTTTCTCTAAAAACATTTACCCCTTTCCAAAGAATCCAAATGTCTATCAGCATCCTCATCAAACTTGGAGGGACTCACTTGGTGTCAGCTGGGAATCTAATTACCATTATGGGGGTTCTTTTGAGACAATATAATTGCTTTGGTCATGCTAATCCACTTTCATCTTTTTAGTCCATATCAACATTGCGCATTGGGACCCAAAATATTTTAATAAATAATCTATTTGTTGGACAGAAACAGCAATCAGAACCTGAAATTACTCGGGCTTTTCGAAGCCATAACCCAATAAAATGAAGATCCATTAGGTCCACTAGTTTTCAACTATCATAATGGAGCATTTGCTCCATAATAGTACTTTGATTAAACCAGCCCAATCTTTTACAGTTAAATTACTCAAATCTCCCCTCAACTACAAAAATTTACACAACCCTGGTTATATATGGAGTAACCACATTTCATAATACGATCGTGACGTGGCATAAGCAGAGTAAGTAGTATAATAATATCAGAATAAAACGATTGGGGAGTTTCTTTTGAATAAATTAAAAAGGTAACTTCTGTAGACAGTACAACCATCATTCAGCCCTTTAAAGTAGCATACTCAAATTGATAACAAAAATGCATTACACCATCAGAAGTGTCAAGACTCAAGTATATATATCTAGAAGTGTAAACGGTAAATTGACAGACAACTAAGCACGTTTAGTCTGTACTCTACAACCATCATTAACATTGCAATAGAGCATTGTATGCACACCAAACCAGTAGTTGATCCCGGTTGAGCACCTGAAAACCAGGTCCCCATTGCTCACATGTTGCTACCATGGCATTTATCATCATTTATATGTCCTCAAAGATCCCCATTCTCAACATGGAATCCTCCACTAGTATATATTTATTATTATCCTGGTCGGACAGTAAGACTGCTTTTATGCTGTAGCGCCATCACTATCTCCTAAATAGTCAGAACTCAGATCCTGTACCAGACAGCAAATGTAGTCTTCGAGTGGTAATTTCACTGCCCTCGTCACACGCTACTTTGTTATGGCAGTAAGACCATATATGGTTGCATGAGCCTGCCCTCTCATCCTGTCATCACATGATCACCCCTGAGCAAACTCTCTTGTATTGTTTCACTTTACTTTGTAGGAAAAACCTGTGAAATCTTAATGTCAAAATGAGCATGCTAACTTATTACTAGGACAACAAATATTTTAAAACAGAAATCATCTTTTACCATAGTGTCCAAAGCATCAACAGCAGAAAATATCAAATCAAGAATCCTCCAAGCCTGGCCTCTTCTAGATTGTACTCAATGCAAATATTTAATTGCATAGTAAATTGTTAACAACATAATCAGAGTGAGAAAATAAATCAGAAGCATTATATTTATATAGTAAGAAGAAACAAACACAATAATATTGCAGAACGCATAATCAAATGGTTAAACAATGAAGATTACATTTCTGTCCGAGGAATGACCAAATATGACATTTTGACATACAAGTGTCATCAGTTTGGTCTTCCCAACAATGAATACATCAAAATGGTCCTTCAATGTTAAATTTTCACATCAAATTGGTCCTTTCAAAAGACCAAGGACCAGTTTGATATCAACAAATGACATTGTAAGTCCAATTTGACGTCAAAAATTGACATAGAAAGACCATTTTGACGTATTTATTATTGGAGGACCAAATTGGGTGTTTACTCTTTATCAATTTTATTGTGAATCGTGGCCACACCTCTTAAGAGTCCATTGCATTATCAATTGCAACTTGAGAATCGTTCAATTAAAGCATAAATCATCTCTCCAAACCTTTAAACCTTAACTACATATCCCATCTAAAACTTCCCAGAAAGACATGAACAGGCAGGTGCATTGACCACATTAAGTATATTATCTAAATAGTCACAAAAGCTGAAAATGTAGTTATTTATTATATTATTATATTGGAAAATGAGACACTTGCATGAAATCATTGAATGCCATCACAACACCACCTCTACAACATGATTCAGAACTATGGCATGACGAATGCAAATGCCAAAATAAATACCTAGCCAATTTAAGGGTGGTGAATGATCTAAACAAGGAAAGCATAAGTTCATCCTGTCAATTCTATAACAAAATATCAAAACAAAAAAGGGAAAAGCAGGAATCTTTAGTGGTTTAAGACTAAAAATTATTTTTTTCATGTTTTTCTTTTTGGCTTTGAGAATTTTGTGGGAGAGTTACAAGGCTAAGAACTATAAAAAGCCACAACTAAGCTTACATGTTATTGGATTTGCTACTGTCAGCAACTGCTAGCTTCACGCACTCAGTATCCTCACAAACAGCAACCTTGTTCTGAGGCACATCAATATTATTTTGAGGTAAAATAAATCTTGCTTTTGTTGGCAGCCACAGGATCAAAACTTATTCCATTATGTTCTGATGCATCGGATGTTGTATTTGAATGATTCTCTGTTCTGATATTGACTTCATTTGGCAGTAATGATGGATCTGGCGACTCTTTATTTCTTCCACCTTTGCAATATAGCAAACCAACATTAGGAGAAATTTTCCATATAACCGAATTTTCGAATCTGTTTTAGCAGTCTGACAAATCACATTATCACTAAGATCTTCACTAACTTGATCTGTAGGACATCTTTGCCACTTTTGTGTTGCTGGAACTTAGTCAACAGCTTATCCACTTGTATAGATGATTTATTCTCTGTTGAAATCATTAGATTGGAACTGGTTGAGAAACTATACACACTTATACGAGAAGAATCAATGCCACAATTATCCAAACCCTGAGGTCATAAACCATCACCTTCTCGATTATAAATGGCCATACATGGACATCTCTTGACAGCAGTTATACATCATGTACCACTTGATGCCATTATGGAGGATGATGTTTCCATACAAGCTTGACCTTTAGCAGGATTAGCTGACATGGCTTCTAAAGCACGATGGAGGGGCTTAGAAAGAGGTAAAGCAACTTCACCATCCACAGAGCAGAATATTTGGTCTCCTTAGTATTACAAATCTCAAATCTGAGTGTCAGAACATGGAGCTAAAATCTTTGAGGATGTGATCATCTGCTGTGGTGAGTTAATATCTTACAGCTTTTTTCTTGAGCTTGTGCAAAGCTATTGAGTTCTGACTCTGATGATGATTTACCCATTCAGACTCTTGCTCGCTTCTAAAGGGACAAGTGTTCATCTCCATCTTGCTCAAAGCATCTCCCTTCTGAATTTTCACAAACATTCTGTGAACTTTGAATGGCATTCTGCACGCCAGCCTCATCCTCTAGTCTACTGATAGGCTTGGCAGCATCATGAGTTGCTCGCTTCCTATCCAGTTTCCTTTCTTCTTACTGACTACATTCTTTATTTCAACATCAAACCCTTTGTTCAACTCAAGTACTCAACTTCTTCAGGGCATTCAATAGTCACAGATTATTCAAGTTTAAAATTTGAATCTATCAATTCTGAGAATTTCAGAGCCATTGCCCTCCATGCTAACAAAAGCAGATGAATCAAAATTGTCACGGCCAGAAAGATCAGGTGATTTCCTGATACATTCATTCCTGCTTACACAAACACTCTGAGCAGCTTTAGCAGGTAGGTTGCCAGCACTCTTTCCACCATCACTACAAGGCATCACAAAGACATACATAAATCATAAATCATCGGTCTAAGACATGGATAAGTTCCTTTAAAATTTAACTACAGGTCTCATCTAAAAATTCCCAGAAAGACATTAACAAACAGGTAGGCATAGACCACATTAAGTATGTTGGCTATATAATCACAAAAGCTGAAAATCTAATTTCTCATTATATTGGAAAATGGGACAGAACCGTTACATGAAATCATTGAATGCCATCGAAACACCGCCTCTACAATATGATTCAGCACTATGGGCATCATGAATGCAAATGCCACAATAAATACCTAGACAACAATTGTGTAAATCTGATCAGGCAACCTTTGATATGCTTTTCCGCCTCTTCAAGAGACCATCCATTAGCTTGATATATGTATATTTATTTAAATGAACTCCTTTCTGCTCTGTCTCTTGAAATAGTTTCATTGCCTCCTTGTACTTCCCTTGAGTACACAAATTACTTATCTGCTCTGAGTACATCACATCACCTGAACCACGCCCTTGGGAACTGTCGTGAGTTTTCACATCTTGCCCTGCCTCTACAAGTTTTGACATCAATTTCTCTGCTTCTTCAGTTCTACCAGCATCAGTAAGGGCACTAATGATGGCGTTATAAGTATACCTGTCAGGCCTCAAATTTTTGCCCTCCATTTCATTCATAAGATCAAACGCATCCTCAAGTCTCCCTTCTTTGCAAAGGGCGGATATCAATGTGTTGTATGTAACTACATCTATGGGCTTCCCTTTAGAGATCCACGTGTCAAAAAGTTTAAGAGCCTTCTCCAGCATACCCTCTTTGCAAAGTCCTCGAAGAAGAATGTTGCATGTAAAGATATCTGGCTTGAATGAGTTCTCTACCATTTTGTTATGGAACTGAAATGCTTTCTCTACCGCCCCCTCCCAGCAGTATCCATGAATAATTATGTTATATGTAGCTTCATCAGGTAGCAAACCCTTCTCTAAAAGCTCATTCAATTTATCTACGGCTTGATCTGTTTTTCCAGACAGGCATAACCCTTTGATTATAGTGTTATACGTGACAACACTAGGAATGATCTCCTTCTCCTTCATCTCATCCCAAAGCTTCAAAGCTTTGTCTGCTTTTTCATCCTTAAAGTATCCCATGATTAGAGTTCCATAGGTTACCTCATCAAGAATATAACCTCGCTTCCTGGCCTTCACAGTTAATTCATATGCCTCTTCAAGCTTCTTCTCCAAGCATAAAGTGTGTAATATGGTGTTAAGGGTAAAAATATCTGTTTTGAATCCTTTCCTTGCCATTTCATCCATCATCCTAAATGCTTCTCCAAGCTTTCCTGCTTTACAATAACCATTAATCATAGTATTATAAGTAAAACAGTCAGGAGAAAACCCACTTTCCACCATCTTCACTATTGCATTGCTTGCTTCATCAATCTTACCTTCCTTACAGAACCACTTAACCATTATATTGTGAGTGACTGCATTCGGCTCGACTCCCTTCCCCTTCATTTCCTCAACTAGCTTAAATGCCTCCTCACTGCCCCGCCACTCAAAACACCCATCCATCAAAGTATTATAAGTAACAACATCCGGAATCAACTTCAAGTTCTCCATCTCATCTTTAAGCCTAACCGCTTCGTCAATCTTACCTTCATCACACAAACCCCTAATCATAGTATTGTAAGTCCAAATATCGGGCAACATATTATTCCTTGTCATCAACTCAATAACCTCAGCAGCTTCCTTCAACCATTTAAGCCTACAATACCCATGAACCAAAATGTTATAGGTGTTCTTATTGGGAACCAACCCGCTATTCTTCATCTCGTGCAACAAATCCCTCACCTTAGTCAACTGGCTTCTCTTGCAAAGTGCATCCAATATTGTGTTATAAGTAACATTATCAGGAAAGCAACCAAAATCACTCATTTGATTCATCAACTGAACAGCTTCATTGAACTTATTATCAGCACAACATCCATATATAAGTATGTTAAAGGTGTTGGTATTAGGGTTCACACCAAGTTCAACAGCATCCTCAAAAACTTGCTTAGATAAGAGAATTGAATGGGAGGAAGGGCACCTAACCAGTGCATTGAGGAGAGTGTTGCAAGTGAGCAAATTGGGGCGGAAACGAATGCGTTTCATCTTCTTGAAAATCTGAAACGCGAGGTGAGGGTGGCCTGCTTGGACGTAGGCACCGATGGAGGTGTCAAGGAGGGATTTTGAGATTGTGGGTAGGGTTCGATTGGGGTGGAGGATGAGGGAGTGGAGGGAGTGGCGGCGATCGGCGGCGATGAAGGCGGTGAGGAGGGATTTGGCGTCGGAGAATTTGTTGTGGCGGAGGAGGGAAGGGAGGAGGGTGAGGAGGGGTTCCGGGGAAGAGAGGAGGGTTTGAGGGGCGTGGGATTGGAGCCATTTGAAGAAGGAGATGAGGGTGGAAGGGTTGGAGTGAAGGTTGTTGGAGGAGAGGAGGGAGAGGATGAGAGGGAGAGTGAGGTGAGGGATGAAGGGTTGGAGGGTGTGGAGTGAGTTTGGGTGGCTGTTGAGGAGGATTGTGGTTATGCTTTGGACCACATTCATGTTCTGCTGCCTATGCTCATCACTCACATTGCTGTTCTGTCGCATGTTCCTTTTTCTCTGGGGTTTAGGGTTTTGTTTTCTTGGGTGGCATTTTCAGAGAGAGAGTCAACCAATTTTATTTTTTGATTTCCAGATTTTTATTTTATTATTTTATTTTTTAAAAGAAATAGAGTTTAACTATGATACATTATCGATTTAAACTATTTTAGATTTTATCCTGTTAATAATTTTATGTTTGACTTAATTTTATTGTAGTTTTGATAAAAGTCACCAAGCGAAGATTGTCGAGTGGTAAACATCTCGATCCTATAAAAAAGAGAACGCAAGTAAGTTTAAAATCTTGATTACAGACACTTTAGTTGGTAGATTGCGAAAATCAAGAGTTAATTTAATGCCTAAACCTCAAAATTCTTTATATGATGAATAAAGGCTCAAACTGGTCTTTGATAAAAAAAATACGATGACATTTTTATCCCTTAGAAAATGAAGATATCAATTTAATCCTTAAGAATGTAAAATGTGGATCAAATTAGTCTGAACCAAACAACACAAATAGTGTTACTTTCTCTCCCCTCTCCTCCTCTCAACCAAATACAATAGTTAATTAAAATCCCTCCCCTCCCCTCCCCTCCTGTCATTGTTTGGTTCAAATGATAGGAGGGAAGAGATTTTAATAGAGGGGAGATTTTAAGACTAACTTATTTTTTTACCCTTATAATTTTAGATTTTAATGGAGCTATTGTGTTTGGTTGAGAGGAGGGGAGATGAGGGATTTTAATGGAGGGAAGAGAAAGTAACACTATTTGTGTTTGGTTCATAAGGGGAGATGAGGGATTTTAAAACTAACTTTTATACCCTCATAATTTTAGATTCGAAAATACATAAGTAGCGATATTTTAATCATTCTATTCAAAATGTTTTACATCTCCTTCCCTCCAAATCTTCCACTTTTAGAGGGGAGCCAAAATTGGGTGAGGAAAGATTTTGCTCCCCTCCCTCTCCCTCCTAAAAAATGAATGTGAATCCTCTCTTCTCTTTTCTTACTTTTTCTCTATTTTCTCTCACCTTCTCTTCTTGTCTTTTATGCTGCAGTGGCTAGAGAGGCGGTAGAAAATCCAAACACCTAAAAAATGAACCAAATAACAAATGGTGTATTATAGTTACCTCACATCGACCGCGGATTCGAACTAACATCGTGGGATATAAGCTGTATTCTTACCCATTGAACCTTCCTAGGCAATTTTATTATTTTAATTTCTTTTAAATATATATATAAATAAGGCAAGGAAGCATAGAAAACCAATAATTCGTATACCATCATCTTCTGTATCTTCCTAAGGCATAAGAGGCAGATTGTTGTTGGTTACATGGAGGCGACGAAGGTGGTGAGGGTAAAGGCAATAGAAGCAACTCCGTCAACGTTCAAAGAGTATGGTCAGGTGGTGGAGGCTTCTCCGGACGGCGATGAGTTCGGTCCCCATGATGCTCAATTGGACCTTACCCGAGGAACTCCCAGGTCCTAAACCCTCCATTTTTATTATCAACAAAATCTATGTTTTCACTCTCTTATCACTCACCCTTTTGCTTCCCTCTTTTTCTTACTTCCACTTATGTCTCTCACAATTCTAACTTATCTTCTTTTATTGCCTTCACTCTAATATGCAACTGATCTAGTTATTTATCTAGTTTTCAAGTGCAAACCATCAAATTTTATGGTTAAATTACCAATATTGCTTGGAATTTTAATCAACTATTGATTGATTGAATTGTATTTGATAATCTATGCTATTTCCATACATAGATTTATAGCATGGCTAGTTAGTCTGGGAAAGCAAGTGTAGAGATGAATTAGTTGTTTTGTTTCATGTTTTAGTAATTTCTTGATGCTTGTACTGTATGTATTATCATAATTAAGTTCACAATGTACTGTATTACCATTTATTTAGGCTCCATCATGACCCAAAAAGTATAGTTTGATATAAGTCAAGAAGTTTGTTACTTCTAGCTAATTATAAAAAATATATATATAAATTTTAAAAGAATGTGAAATATCGGGTTGGAACAACCCAAATTATAACCCCGAATCCGACCCAAAAACACATTAGGTCTAACTTATAACATCTGAATCCATCGCAATTAGTTTTAGGTCGGGACAATTTAGTGGGACTGGGACATATGTTGAACACCACTATTTATTATGCATAGACCATCTTTTTAATGTAATTGGGATGGCAATTTGAGGGTCCAAACCAATGAACTTGTTGGAATGAACGTGTATTTGGCAGGTTCTACATTATGCATCTTGAAAATCGCCCGCTTAAGTTTTCTAGTATTACACATCATGCAAGTGTGACTCAGTGCCTCGGGTCCATTGGTGGTCATGTTTGGTATCTTGGAGTGGCTAAGCCATCCATTGTTGATTCAAATGAAATCAAGGATGAAACTGGCAAGAAGATTGTGCAGTCACCCTGTGGTCATCCATATGTGCCTCCTGCCATAGAGGATGTCCAAGTTTTCAAGGTTGCAGGTTCCAAATTTCTTAAGCTTAATCACGGGACATGGCATGCTGGCCCTCTATTTAAGGCAGATACAATGGACTTTTACAATCTAGAATTGAGCAATACAAATGTAAGTTCTTTCAACTTCCCTTTCTCTGGAGTGTTACATGCTTCTTAGTTCATTTGCAATGCTACTGGGGAATTATATTTCATTTGATTCTTTTTCTTTCCTATGTTTTAGTGGATGTTGCTCTGGTACAGATGGTATGCATGTCATTTATATATTGCTTGACCTTATTCTGTGTACAGGTGATTGATCATACCACACACAACTTCAAGAAGGACAATGGAGTGGTCTTTTTAATCGATGAGTAGTTTTATAGCTTTATCTAGCTTCCGCCATTTAAACTGATTCTGCTTACTGTATATCAATCAATAAATTACACGTTATATATACAATGTCTGAAAACTTCAAATTTGTGTTTCATTTGGTGCTACTATTCAAATTTTCCGTAAAAAGTGTGTGTGTGAACACAAATTCTAATCAATACCTTTAAAACATTAGTTAAAGAATAAAAAAAAAATGATGAATCTTTATTGTAAGTGTTACCTTTGAATTTTCAAATTATTGAATGGGTCACTTTTTTTCATTAAAGATTTTTTATCTTTGATTTCTTAAAGAGGCTAAGAGCGTTGCCGCTCTAGTTAACAAAACCTATAAATAAATTATCTGATGGAGTTTAGTACCTCTTTCATCCAAGACGATAATTGAAAGAGTCTCTCCTCAGAAAAATTGGTATGGGAGCGATTTTCATTTACTACAGTACAGTCTTATGAGTAACCAAAGATTTATTTCCATGTTATAAGAAAATCAGTTTTCAAAGCACAAACGCAAGCGTAATCTAGTTTGGGTCAAGTTTCTGACAATGCCGAAGTGTTGGTGAGGGGAAGAAGATTTTTGCAAGTCATTCGAACATTGATTCTCCCAGGAAATAAAGACTACTGAAAAATCAATCTCCACAGTGAAGTTTTTACAGCAAAAACTCTTAAAATGGGTACTTTGCAAAATTGTTAAACTAGCATTTATCTTACAACAAACTCATCACAATAAACCTAGTCAAGAGATTATACAAAGATATTCTTCACTGAGATTAGATGAGTTTGCTCTTTCTTTTTCTTCTTTTTAAAGAAAAGAATGTGATAAATGCTAACGAGTGTCTAACATCGGTTAAAAATTCAAAAAGACAAGTTTTTATTGAAAAATAGTGTATTGAATAGATTGAAAAGTGATATATTTACTTTCTCAACAAAAAATTGCTTTTATTTGATTTCTTAATCTCTGTCCTAGCAAGACCAAAAAAGAATTATAAATGTCTGAATCTTCTATAGAAGTTGGTGTTCTATCTGGTAGTGTCTCAATAATGAATATCATTACGATGGCCCCATCAACTGCATAATAAGAAATTAAGATAGAGTTAATTCATTATGAGATTTTTTATATTCACAAGTTTGTGATTTTGCAAATGCCAAGGTGGTTAAAATTAAACTATTTAAAGGTATCATTAGTCACCTTGAATATATCTCCAATCATCCCCATGGGGTTCCTTCGCTGTACTCCATAGAACTTCTCCGCAATATCATCTAGCATCTAAATTGTGCAAAGAGAAAAATAATCATAAGATAACAACACAAGAATGGTCAGAATTTTCGTAGAAGCATACAGATACACCACATCTTTGTGAATATATTTGCTAATTGCTAGCTGCTAGCTAGCAACAACAAAGGAGGAAATAAAGCATATGACTTGGTATGGTAAGTTAGCTGACCTCATTGAACGCAGGTTCCCTGTCAATACATGACTTAAAATTTGCTCTCAACATATTAAAAAGAGGCACAGCATTTCTCTCCATCCTGCATCAAAGAAAAATTAAATTTAAAAGAAGGCAATTGACGTGCAATATAATGGGAGCTTCAAATATTTGCTACTCTCACTCTCACAATAAATAACTCTTCTTTCCATTAAACATCTCTCAAATAAAGCAAGTACTCTTTCACTATCACTAGATATGTCTCATATATAATTTCATCTATTACAGATTATGACAAGCACTGTGCTTCACTTATATGAGTGCTAATTACTTGTTATATGTTTCTGTTCCTTACAGCAGAATAAGGTGCTTAATTTTAGTTCTCCAAGGAATAGAGCCATATATGTACAACACAATTAACACTCTTTATATAAGTGAAGAAACGTCCTCCTGTCATGTAATAGATGAAATGGAGGAGCAAACTATCAATATTCTTCAAATCATAGTGCCTCGAGTCCCCTTCAATTTGAAGTAATGCAAATGTCCCTTCACTACACCTAAATTTAATTAGAACACAAACTGATCAACTTATCAATTGAACATTACAGACGGCTTACGTTTGCAGAAGATAATTGATGAACTGCATCAAGTCTGTCTGAGGAAACTCAACTTTGGCAGATTCAGCTTGCTTCTTTATCTCTTCCATTAATATGTTCGCTTCTTTCAAATTACCTAAACATAAATACCTATCATGCAAGAAATGAGCATTTCCTCAGTTTGAAACCTTGTTGAAATATGCTTGGAATTACAGGTGAAAGGAATTAACCAAAGGAAACAAGGATTGTAAATTTAACAAGTACATCGACATCGCCGAAAACAGTGGATGCATGTCTTCACTCATCAACTGTTACCTAGGATGTCCACTACAGGGAATCAGTAGAGGGGCCCTTGGGGTAATAAAATATGCAACGATGATGATTAGTCCAAGATAACTAAAATGAAAATTCTCCTTATAAATCACATAGATGGCAAAACAGGGAGGATAGTTTAAGACTGATTTTATTCTCTCTTATTTTTTTCAAGTAAGAAACAATCTCCTAATCTTGCATTCTGTGATCTGAATTGGAAGTGTTTGTTTTGACAATGAACACTTGGATGCTAATATATAGTGAAATGCACAACAAGTATTTAAGCCAAGGTAAAATGCATTAAGAAACATTGAGAATATCTGAGCAATATAATTGTAATGCAATAAGCAAAAACTTAAATTCCATCGGAGTATACAAGGTTATTTTAGTATCATAAGCACCCTGGGTATCCACTACCCAGGAGTGAGAAAATATTGATAATATTGCTAGGGAGTCTAAAATTGAGAAATAAGTTCTTAAATGCTTTTACCTTAAAACCGCCCGAGCAATGGCCAAATCATCTTCACCAGGATAACACTACAATATTTGAAAAGTGTATCAGCTGAACCTTCCCAAAACTATGCCAACAGTACAAAACAAAAGGAATGCCTGAGTTACCTCCTCCAAATTAGTTTTACAAACAGTCAACAATATAACATGAATCGTAGTACCATTAAATTCATCATGGATGTTGAACCAAGTTTTAGCAGAGTAAGATCAATACCACTTGGCATGCCTCAACAGAATTTTGTAAAGTTGAACCAAACAACAAGGAATATAAAAGTAAGGAGGCTGACCTTGCCCAAAAAATTCACTAGAGTAGAAGCAAACTTCTCTGGTTTATTCCCTCTCACAAAATGATATGTTACTCTACCCATATCCTGCATGTAAAAAGTATATTAATATTCATTCACCACAAATAAAGGTCATAATAGTTCCAAGAGTAAGAGAAGCTCTTCATAGCATAAATTTACATATCAGCACCTTCAAACATGAACAGAGATGGCCTCAAAGAACTTAAAAGTAGAAAGAATATCAATTAAGAAGTTGCTGTCCTCTCCCAGAAGAAAGGATCATATCCTCCTCTAAACCAACTCAAATACCCTTAATGAGATCCCTATCCATGGAAAAACATCAACCACTAAAGTAAACAAGAAAGGGGATAAAGGGTCTCCAAGCCTGACTCCCGCCTGACCCCGAAACCAAGACTTAGGCTTGCATTCACAATCACGGAGAAAGTAGCACTTGAGAGACATACAATAATCCATCTTCAACATCTACTGCCAAAACCCTTTCTATCAAGAACTTTGTCTAAGAAGCGCTAGCTCAATCAATAGCTTTTTACAATCCAATTTGAAAATAAAACACATTTTCTTCTTTTTCTGACATTGTCCATGTTAGGATTCATGAATGCAAAGAAACTAGTGAGAAAACGATAGAACGTGAAGGAAAATTCAGAGAGAAAGTAGAGAGAGAAAGAGATAGGGGAGAGAGAGAGGGGAAAACGGTTTCTGAAAGTGTAAATTAACTAAATGGAATCCTTGGCAGGTTCTGGTACATATAGATGCTTCTAGAGAAGCTAGATCATAACAGAATCTTAACTATCTAACTGATACAAACCTTGGGACAATCACACCACAAAAGCCAGCCGTTGTGGAGAGCCTGAGGCCATATAACCTCAAACTGGAATCCCATACTTCCGATATGGGACTCAAGTCCCATACCTTGCAATTAGATCCTAACACTAACAGTGAGCTGGCACCAACTGTTTGCTGGGACGTCAGCACCTTATTCGCTATTAGCGAAGCATTTAAATTATTATTAGTAAAATTGTGTCTGACAATACTTCATTCAAACAAATTGAGAGAACCTTGGTAAAGGTTAAATTTCTTCTCGTCTTATACCCGATTTTTTTTAACTTAACAGCTACCTAATTTATTCGGCAAACATCATCAAAAATTCTTCCTGTTAAAACCCTGATCATTCCCTGCTAGAATTTTCCTTAAGCCCTTCAAATTCAAAACCTTATACACACCTGAACAGCCACCAATTTGACCCTCCAAACAACCATGCTATAGTTTCCAAATCACTCTTATGAGTACACGGTACACCCAATAAATCTTCAATTCAGCTATTACTATCACAATTCACACAAGAAAATCCTGAAATTAGCCAAATACATCAATGTTTATTTTTTTATTTTAATTTCAAATATTGAAACAGAAAATAACTTAACATATCTGTGCTATTGTGTTTTCCTTCTACTAACAATCAAGGATAACAAAAAGTTCATACAGATGTTGGTAAAAACAAGTTTGCAACACTATACAGGGTATAGATTCAAGAGACGCGGAGCGCCATTGTGAAACATACCACCTCAGGACTTTCAGAATATATGTATTCAGCAAGCATAATGTGAAGTTCTGGAGATCCATTACTATTTGCCCCAAATTCAGCAGACCACCTGAATACAATAGCAGCAAAGCCTGAAATATTATTCAGGGGAACACAAGATTATAACGTAAATAAGCATAAATAACCATGGTGACATACATTTGTATCAATCAATAACCTTGTAATGTTAAAGTTCCAAAAGATTCAAAAAAAGAGTAAGTCTGCCATTTAGAACTGCAGGTCTTGTTTAACTACGTATAATAATGTAATTTGTGTCATGAAGAACAACTACGAAAAGGAAAAGCAAAAGGCACCCCACTCACTTTACATATTTTTTAAGTACTACTTCATTCTAAGGTTCCTATCAGATGATGCCTAAATGAAACATGAAAGTGGGTTCAGTAATGTTGTGGCAGACATACTCTAGAATCCATCAGGAAAATACCATTGGAACCCACCGGAAGGAAAATCCTAAAAATATCATCACCTCCAATATATCTCATCATCAACAATAGCCTTACATTGGTTTTCGGCCATGAACAAAAGAACAGGCAGAAAAATTCCCTAAGTTCACAACCACCCAATTCAATTATCCACCAGATCAATCTTGAAATAAAGATCTATTTTGTCCATGTCATGCACAATGGAACAAAAAATTGGATCAGCATATATGAAGGATAACACTAATCAAAATAGATAATTTATATTGCACAGCCACACACCCCAAATATATTATTACCTTAATAACCAAGCGCCAAAACATTCTTTTTACTTTTTCCCCCTTGATTGAAAGCCAAGAGAAATTCTCTTATACATTACTTCCAAATCCCCCATGTTCTGTTCATTGCCATTTAAATTAACAAGCTCAGATGAAGTTCTGGGGATACCGTAACAATTAACAATATAACAAAACATAAGGATCGCAATCTTAGAAGCAGGGGAAAGACACACAGATACAGACATACACATGCTGAAGAAAAAAATGGCATTCTGTACAACCAGTCCATGGTTCAAAGAAAGACATCTAGGTTACAATAAAAGACAGACAAAAACAAGCCCATTTTACTCACTGAAGAAGTCAAATTTACAAACATAGGGCCAACTTGATCTGTGAGACAGACCTATTATCTGTGAAGGGGTCAGAACATATCAATTCAATATCAGAAAAACTCTTCACAAAAGATCTTATTGTAACCCAACAAAATTGCCAATGATCAAGAAAACAATCTGCTTTATATGCCACACAGGAGTAAAAAGAAAACCATGTGAATCTTAAGCTAGTTCATATAACTGCAATTTAAGACCAAAATAATTTTACATTCACCTTGTTGGTTGGAAATGAGATGCTAGAATTAATGCATGAAAAACAGGGTGAGTCTTGCAGGAAATCATTTCACTTCACTGCATGCATAGGATCCCTTTGGTGTATGCCTTATTAACTTCTTCAGTCACATTTGACCGAGGAAAACATGAGACAAAATGAGTAGGACAGTGAACTTGATAAACCTAAATTGTATCCAACACTCAGCACAAATTAGATGCACAAAATACAACAGCACTGCCCTGTTCAGCCTTTTATTCACACCTGAATATCATGATTAGGGCTTAGTTTCCAACCACTGACTACAACAACAAGAAGAACAACCATACCTTATCCCACTAGGTGGTATTCACTATATGGATCAATTGTGACACCATTAAGATTTAATTTTCAATAGATTTGACAAAAACAAACAATATCAATTTCCTTTATATGCTTATGCTTCGGGATGTTGGCAGCTTTTTAATTTATTCTCATAATCTCATGTCAGTTTATAAATACATTAAAAAATTCATTAATTGTATGCATCCAATTTGCTATCAAATTAAGAACCAAAACCAGAAAGTCCACATCCAGATTGCCAAACTAGCTTTGAAGAATACTTATGCACACAGTCCATAATAGTTTAGCATGGGCATGAAATCTTTGTAGAAATATAACCAAGAACTAAATCAACAAGCTAAACAATTTTGAAATACGCGCCTTGATGTGAGATATGCTATGACAGTTAGAATTTCTACTTTTGTCGTAGAGAATTCTACACTCTTAACTCATGACTCATCCAAGAAATTCCTAGTGCTGATTAGTTCATTCTAGGAACCAACAAAATAACACAAATGCATAGGTAGCAGAACAAGTCATAAGCCTTCCCTCATATCCTCTACTTACATAATACAAACCTCACTTTTGACTCAACTAAGATTCGTTGTAGCAGGGGAATGGAAAAAGGGGTTAATAAATAAATAGGACACAGTACTCAAAGCCATAAAGACTAAATAGAAATTTCTACATACTTGATGCTTCTATAATTATCAGTTATAAATATTAATAAGAAAGATCTTTTTAGCCAAAGGCACATTAAATGCATTAATATCTTTTTGTGAACTGAACACTACAATACTCAACATAAACTGAGACAAATTATTTTTTTTATAGAAAATAATATTTGGCAATGACTCGCTTGCACAGAAAAGAGACAGAGCTCAGTAAATGCAAAATATAATCTAGAATATTTTTAATTTTGTGAAATCTCACTTGATAGCAGCTTTTAAGAATGAGGAGCAGCCCTCAACACGTGTCTTTGCAGTTCTAAGCTCTTCGGAAAGCTGCTGCATGTCATCGACATCCCACAAGTGTGGTGGCAGCGGAACCTGAGGAAATGCTTTGTAGATTCTCTTGAGAAGATCTACCATTGAAATTTATTAGTAATAAGAAGGAAAGTACTACTATAGAAACCAAATAAGAAGCATGAAAGTTTATGAAATTATGAGACAATGATCCAATTAAAAATTCCCAATGCAATGGAATAACCACGGGATATAATAAAAGCAAGTGGTCCAAACTGAGAAAGGGAGACATGACAATCATTTACATTGCATCACAAGAAGGCAAAAAATAAACAGCGGATAAAAATAAAACTGTAGACAGGATAAGAACGCACCAAGAGTTTTATCATCATAAGGAATTTTCCCTTTTGCTAATGTCTCCACAAACAATAAAGCAAGCTCTGCTCCACAGATAACCTTAGATAAAGAGAAAATTAAGAGTTAAACTTTGTTGTTGATGAGTTGATCAAATGTAAAACTTAAAACTATTACCAGATATTTTTATCATAAAAGTAAACATTTTGTGACAAGATATGTGTTAAAATTAAACAAATAATATAAATTAGATAGAATTGTTGAAAGGATTCTTGAACCTCCAGCCATGCATTCCCATTCTCTCCTAATGATTTTTCTTTTATTAAAAAGAAAATTGCATTTAGCAATTTTTAGCAGCCTATGCTTTCATGTGTCTCAGATGGGCCAATTCTTGGTTTAGATAGTAGAATGTATAAGTAGACAATAAAGTAAAATCATTCAAAATACAGCTCATATCACATCTAACAACGAAACCAAAAGGTCAGACTGATGTCAAGTCTTGATGATAAAAGTATATCTAGAAAGACATTGAAATAGAAAATGTATAACCTGCCCATTAGCCAATTGAATGCAAGCTCCTGAATGTAGGATATCTAATGCTTCAGAGTACCTCTGAGCAGATACATATCTGCAGCAAAGTGTATGCTTCATCAATGTCTACAACTTTGATGAGTATGCATTCGTTAATGTCCGGTTGTAGACCAAAACAATAAAGCTTATCAACATTTTTTCTCAGGTTCATAGGACTTCAACAAGCACAGATCTATATAGATGATAACAGGAAAGTACATCATACAGATTAAATAAACAAGAAAAACACATCAAGTAAGCAAATCTCTCAAATATTCGTGTTATCGTGTATCTAACAAAGCAACCCCTCTAAAATAGCCATTAGCAAACCAAGTTAAAAGACTTAAAGACCATGTTATACCACGAGGGATAACAGGAAAAAAAATAATTATCCTTGAAAATTCCAGCACTCATCTCCAAAGAGCCATGCCTTCTTTGCTCCTCCCACACTCTAAACTGGCATATGAGAAAATACTCCAAACTCTCTGGAAAAATTTCCCTATTCACCAAAAAAAATACCAAATGTCTACCATATGATATTTAGAAATTATATTATCCAGGTCCCAAAAGAATAGAATTGATATGAAAAATTATTGTATCTCTATTCTCTACACTAAATCCTTTTGCATTAATGCTAAAATTGTCCTTCTGAGGAGCTGCAAAAGATGAACTATTCCATGCTAATCTGCTACCCCCCATGGGTAACTTTTTACTATATGGCCTGATCTCATAAAGTACGTACTTGTAGGTGAAAGAAAATCACAATGGCAAAACTAATTACTTATGATTTAAAATAGCATTTCACACAGAAGGTCAAATGAAGAATATATCACAGAGAATGTATGATAATGAGTAGCAGAAAGAAACTGTTTGAACCTTGCACTAGTAGACTTGTACATTTGTTGTGCTCCATAATAATTGCCCTCGTTTACAACTTTCTCCAATTTATCAATATTCTGCATTTCACAGCAGAAGATATACGAAATTCGATTAAAAAAATAAACACGGTGCTTCAAGAAGCATCAAAACTGACCGTATGTAGCAGAGGCAACTCTAGCAAGATTTGATCATAAAAAACTTCGCATATTTTAAAATAAAAACCTCAGAAACAAATGAACTCCATTTTGAATATCAAATGTCCCCTTAGAATGATAAACTCAAAATCTACAGGATAGCAAATAGCAAAATAGATACCATTTTGCTTAACTCAAGCTAGACCCTTTTATTAAAAGACTTAGTGTGTGTTTGGTTTTCTATTTGGAAGGTCACAAACTGGCGTTTGCCCAAAAGCTACCGAACAGGAAACCAAACACACCCTTAAGCTTCAGATGTTTCAGATTTTGAACACCTCCAAACGGCCATTTGACCGAAAGAGGAGAACTTTCCTTTGGGAAAAAGTGCCTCATGCTTTTCCTGTTTACTTTGAGATGTATCTCAACCAAACATGTTGTTAACCATTTGAAAAAGATATTTGCAGAATGTAGGTGAGGTATGTGCACAATTTGAACCATTCCAAAAAAGATACAATGGGATTAGAGCATTATCCAAAGGATTATTACATTGGCGTATATGAGGAGTGTGCGAGTGTAAGTTTGTGCAAGTATCATTCATTACTCTAATTCCTTTAATCAAATTGCCTCTATGATTGAGAAACTATAAAACAGGGTCCGAGACAAGTTATAGAAAAAATCAAGCAAACCCCATCTCAGCCATTAAGCATGACACCAATGCAACGTTGGATGTTAGCAAAATTAAAAATAATCATATAGCAATAAAATCAATGGCAATTTTTATTGAAAGAGAAAAAAGATAAAAAGAAAAAAAACTTTGTCTTTTGGGTTAGATGAATCTTGAAATGGCTTCAATTGAATTTTCATGTTTTTATCAGCAAGTTTTGGAGAGAAAAATGAAAGGTGAATTTGGTGTAGGTTAGCGTTACCTCTTGAGCGGGAGGTAGTTCGGCTCTTCTGGGTCTCTGCCGCGACATAACGATGATTGATCTCTTCTCTTCTCTTCTCTTCTCCAATGCCACACCCACCAACCAAGATTATGCACAGTGAGTGAATCAAGGAACAAATCAAGAAAAAATGTGGGAGAAAAAAACAAATATTTTCTATTTATAGAAAGGACTAATAGGAAGAATTTCCTTTTTCTTTAGGGACTAAATTGGAAAAATGTTCAATTTTTATATTTTATATATCTGTAGGGATGGGGATGGGGATAGGAATAGGGGGATAGGGGATTAGGGAAAAAAGTAAGAAGAAAGATGGGTAGCATTAGCAGAGGTGTTTTGGTGAAGGGAGCATCATATTCATATTCATATTCATATGCAACAGCAACAATGTGGCATAGAAGCTTCAGCATCCATCATCACAAGTTGAAGTTGCGGAGTTGTTCATCATTCACAACAACCACTCGCTCCTCTCTTCAACCTCCACAAGTTTCTCGTTTGGCTAAAACTGCCCAAATTTCTCTTACCCCAACTGAGGTACCATCTCCCCTTTCATTTTCTTTCACACTAAAAAATATCTTCTTTTTTATTTTAATATCTTATTATTGCAGGTTGAAGAATTTGGTCCAAAAATTCAACAGGTGATAGACTGGTAAATATTTGCTTCTCTTCTTCCCCAACCCTAAGAATAGAAAACCATTCATCATATTATCAGGGTTTGTAAATTTGCTATTTTTTATTCACACAATCAAATCTGGAGGGTTGTCAGTGAGTTCTCTGTACATAAGAGCAAGGTTTCACCCTCCAGATTGTGCTTTATTGGTTTCTCTAGATTTTTCATGTTCTTTGGGATTAGTATTACGTTTTTGCAGTTACCAAATCTTTAATTTTGGATTGACTTGTGTGGTGGCAGGTTTGGACAGCTGCAGGCTGTTGATCTCAAGACCATTGAGCCCTCCATTAGAGCAGGTTCTTTATATGTTAACCTTTATAGTCACTTTCATCAATTTATGATCTTATTCTTCTTTTGCATTAGCTTTATCTTGGTCAATTCTATTTTCAACTATTACTGCATTGCATTATATTCATGCATTGAAAATGTAAGGTTATTACCTATTCATTGAGAAGTATTGGTGATGTTGCCGTCTTACACAACAGCAAATCATCAATACTTTGGCGTTTGGCAAATTAACCATATTATGATACCTATCATGCTAAGAGGAAAATTCTACCGCACAACCATAAAACAAGGAATGCTTTATGTTACTGAATGTTGGGCAGTAAAGTACCAGAAGAGCATAAGATGATAAGATAAGTGTGGCAGAGATGAAAATGTTCCATTGGATGGGTGCGCATACAAGAAAAGATTAGATCAGAAATAGATATATTAGTAGAAAGTAGGTGTGGCACCTGTTGAGGAAAAGATTGTGGAATCGTTCCAAAGATGATTTGGACATGTGAGGAGAAGATCAATAGAAGCCCTAGTTAGAAGAGTTGATCAAATTGAGGATAGTCCTATAAAATTAGGGGGGGAAGAAGACTAAGAAAAAACTCTAGGTGAAACCTTTAGAAAGAACTTGGACCTAAATGGCCTATCAAAGCATTTGATTTTTGATAGAATGCAGTGATATCATTTGATCCATGTAACTGACCCCACTTTGTGGGAAAAGGCTTTGAGTGTTGTTGTTTTTGTGTCCTCTTTCTACTCATTGCTTTCCTATACTTCACCTTGGTCAAGCCAGTTTCTTCAAATGATTCTGTATGTTGAACTGATGGAACAAGTTTTTTGGGGTGCTTGACTTTCCTCTTTACTTTTTCATAACAAAGAAGGAAACAACAGAGAGGGAGGGGAAGAGGATGGTAAATAAGTGTTCTGCTCATACAGCACAATTTCATGACTTAATATGTTAAGTGATTCTCAATTAATGTGCATATGTACTGAATATACATTCCGTCATGCATTTGTTTTTTACATGAGAGCAAAGTGGGAAGAGAGGGATAGGCGTGACTAGCGGAAGCATCATTGCAAATTGGTTTGGCTTCATATTTTTGTTGCTAATTTTTTTCATGTTATTTGCAGAGACTGAGAACAATTTGCGTGACAATGCTCCTGAAACATTTGACAATAGGTGAGTGGGCTATTTATTATTTGTCAATTGGACATAATTGGAAAACTAATGGTACAAACAGAGCAGTATCTCCTTGACAGGGATGCCATGGTTGCTGCTGTTCCAAGTTATGAGGAGCCTTTTATTAAAGTTCCCAAGGTCATAAGCATGGATTAAAATTGCTTAGTTGAGGTATTTGATGTAAGGAAACACATGAAGACTTTTGTTTTGTATTTTGGATTGCTTAGTTCTTCATGTGAGGAACTAACGTGGCCCAGCTCTTATTTTGAACTTTTATGAGGGAATTCAGCTCATGAAATCTGCTATTAGACAAATTTTGAAATTTATATTATCGTCATTTGACAAATATTCAAGGAGTCTGATGCACTTGTATAAATGAAGATGAGTTCATTTATTGTGTATTGAAACTTTCTTTAAGGTAGGTTTATGTTTGTGTTTTCATGATTGGAGATGCTCTTTCATTTACATTGCTTTTTGTGGATTAGAGGACAGGAATTCTCTTAATACACTTCTCGGTATGTTGCCAATGCTAGACTTCAACCTTTCCAAAACCCACAGGGTCTGGCATGGGCATGGGTGACTTATTGATCCATGGCTAAAGTACAAAATGAAGAAAGGGGGGGACTCTTAAAGATATGCTTGCTACCCTTGTATTGATAAGGATATCGCCTCGATTTCGATCGCGACAGATGGACCTATTGTTCCAATCACCTCTTCTGTTTGTGTCCTTCAAATGTTCAATGGAGAAGCCATTTGCCTGTCACATGAAATTGCAGATCAGAATCAAGTCCCTGACGAGCACTGGAATGTATCTGTTTCAAGTTCGCGTTTTTCTCCAACCCATCCACTCCTTTGTCACAGTCTCCAGTTCCTTGTATCCCAAAACTTTAATGTTTTAATGCCAAAACTCCCAAAATACAGGAAGTTATGCTCTGCTTTTTGTGCATTTAATTATTTTTCACAAACTGCATGGTAGAAATCGTGTTATTTCTAACTTTTTTTTCAAATTTTTGCTTATATGGTTTTTTTGTTAATGGAGAAGTTTGTCATTATGAACATTGTATACAATCAATTCGTTTGTACAAAAATGACTAAACTGTTGAAAGCTTAGGAGCTGTTTTTTATACTAATAAGTCTTATCAAGTGTAACAAATGGGGCCCAAGTTTATAAAGACATTGACAAGTCACATTCCCGTCTTATTTGTTTCCTCTCACCTTTTTTTTTTTGTCAAGGGAGGGTCTATCACCTAGTGTAATGAATAAATCTTATATTGCTACAGTGCCTATTAGGCACAACTAATCAAATATTGATTAGCCATTAGAGTAATAATTTAAAAAGACAACGAAGTCTTTACTATAATATTTTAAAATTATCTTAAAATTTTGATTGGTTTGTCTAATGAGCACGTCCCATACAAGAATAGCTCTAGTGTAATAAGGGAGATGATGAGGAACATCACGGACTAAAGTACAAAATAAGTGGGAAAATGACTTTGTTGTGTTTCAATCTCGAAATCAAGTTTTGGAGAGTTGAAGAGGCCGCTGAGCTCTCTCAATTTAATTTAATTTAATTCATTGTTGAGTATATTTTCAGCTGAAAAAAAACTGATTGTTGCAATCGTTTGTTTACTGAGATTGTTACAATCGTAATATGCTTTATGTAAATAATTTTAACAATACAAAAAAAAGGGAATTTAATTAAAATTTAATTAGTTACCTTAGCTATTTACAATCTTGTACATTTCTTAATTTTATTTTATTTTATTTTTTAACATTTTAATTCTAAATAAAAACTTAATCATCTTATAATTAACGTTTAAGCGTTACTAAAGAGCATATTTCTATATAAGATCTAATGACAAAAAATTTAAAAGTTGATAATGCAATGATCTACGGCTACAACGATCATCATCAAAGCTTTAAAAAAGTGAAAGGGGTGGCAAATATTATGTAAAAGAAAAATGCTCTTAACATTATTTCTTTTTTTTTTTTGGTGCTTGCTGTTAACATTATTTCTATGTACATTTTTCTCACGTTTTTTTTTTATAAGTATTTTCTCACATTTGTTAATGTGACAAAATTAGAGTATATATATTTAAAAAAGCATTACACTAAACATGCATGTCAATTAAATTCTTTATTTATTGCTATAGAAAGTGTAAGATAGTCATTCATTTGTCCATGCAATATGTACCGAGATGTAAAGTCTTGAGAGCGAAACGACAATAGAAAACACAATGGTCTCTATTTGCTTTATTTCTAGTTTTTTGTTTATTTACTATTTTAGAGGGGTGTATTGGATTAAGATTTTAACGGATTTTAAAAGAATTTTTATGATAAAAAAGTCTTGTGATATTCAATTAAGACTTTTAAGTAATCTAAATAAGTCTTGTGGTATTCAATCCAGACTATTAGGATTTTTAAAAGAGAGAATCTAAATCCAGTGATATTCAATCAAGATTTTTTGTAAACGTCTTGTGGTATTCAAAAACTTCTTAATTTCGATGGATTGTTTTCAAAGATGGATTTTGTGGGACTTTTTATGACTTTTTAGTTATTTTTTAGTAACAAAATGTCTCACACTAACACATAAGATTTCTACGGATTCTCGATCCTTATTTCTCTTCACTTTCTCCTCCCTCCTTTCTCCCCCTCTCCCTCCCTCCACCTTCCCTCCGTCCCCCTTTCTTCCCCCATGCTTCTCATTCAACCCAACATAAATTAACAAACAAAACGATTTTAAGATATTTACTTCAATAATCGATTATATATTTATTGTAATAATCGATTACATATTCTTTTTAGGAAAAAAAAAAGCTTTTTCCAAGAAAAATAAATTGTCCTAAATATGTTCTTAAAACATTTATTTTTAGCTTTAACTTTAAAGTAGTTTTTAAATCTCAAAAAAGTTGGGTCAAACGCTACCTAAGTATAGAGTAGAATTGATTTGCAAGTAATGACATATCAAAGCTACCATATATCAGTAACAACAAGCAAGAAAAGTATAAAATACAATATTTTGGACATTATGAAAATAAAATGATTTTATTTTTTTAAGTTCACAATTTCATTTTTCACCATATAAATACAATAACATGTGAACAAAAACATGTGAATATGTTGTCTTCTCCACTATAAAATTGATTTTGCTATGTAATGTTGTAATTAGAATTTATGTGTTTATTCTGTACTACAGAAATAGAATCTGATTTATAAATTATGATTTTATTCTTCATTATGTGTTTCTTTCAAATCTTATAAATTCATATAATCCTTCCAAATCTTATAAATTCTTATGATATAAATCCATTAAAATTGAAACAATAAAATCTTGATTATAAAAGTTTTAAAAAAAAATCTTATAAGTCATTACATTCCTACATAATCCATTAAAATCCACAAGACTTTTTTATGTCAAAATAGTCTTTTAAAATCCTAATCCAATCCATTAGTTAATAATTGTAAAAATTCATCTTGTTTTTATTCTACTTCTTGTTTTTTAAATATTGTTTTCCCTATACAAATCTTTAAAAATAATAAACAAGTTGAAATAATGTAATATTTTACTAATTATTAATTATTAATGAAAAGAAAAATGAAAAACAAGAAACTAAAAATAAACCAACCAAATAATCCCACTGAAAATTCGGAATATGGCCCATCAGATATAAAAAGAAAAGAAATATTAGAATCGTATGAAAGGTGTATGGTATACTATTCCAAACTAAAGAACCAGGTAAATTTGAAGGATTTGAAAGGAAATCATTACATTTACATCTAGAAGTAATCTGATGACTTTAATTGGGGGAAAATATCACATAAAAAGAGAAGAAAGAGACGGGGGACGGTGTACATGCTGAGATGAGAACCATAAAATCCACTGAAGAACACGGATTTGGTTGGCAATAACTTAGTGGGGATGTAAGTGGAAAGTATATGGCTAAAAAATTATCCATATCCATCCACCCTAGCTAGTTATCTTACAAGGATAATTTCAAATCCTCTCGATTAAGGTATATTTGGATGGAATTATTTTTGGGATAGATATTATTTTAAATTTAATCTAATATGTCTAATAAATTTTTATTAAAATATAAAAAAAAAATTATATAAAGGTGATTTTATGATAATCCAAAAGTTTAAGTATTAATTATTTTTTAAAAATTTAAATTGTTTTAAAATTCATCACATTATTTTGACCTTGGAGAATCAATTACCAAGTAAATATTATTAATTCCACATATTTTTATTATTTTTTATAAAATATACTCTTAGCTAACCTAAATAGGGATCATCTTAAAATTGCTTTTTGATAAACATATCTAAACATTAAATTAATTCAATTATAATCGATTATACAATAATCGATTACACAATAATAAATTATATGTATAATTTGTTAATAAAATAATTTATATTTTATAATTAATATTTGTTGATACATATTCTATATTTTTTTTTGATACATTATTTCATAATTAATCTAAACACACTTTTAATCTTCTTATTAATATATTCCTATTATTAAATGATGAAGTATTGAATTTTTTTTATGTTTCTAAGACATTAAACATATTTTTTAATATATTTTTATTAAATACTAAAAATATTATTAAAAAATATTTTGAGAGATTACAACCAAACTCATCTTGAAAATGATCACCAATTCATCATCATCATTATGAGAATATTTTGCAAATCATTTTGTTTTTTCAGAAAATATCAACGTGCTTTACATATGCACAATGGTCCGAAATAGCGTGGCTTCAAAAAGGGTAGTGCTACCTACACTACCCCAATTACACATCCACCACCCCACTTTTTACTTTTATGTGTGAAAAGACATAAATATCCTTAATATTTAAAAAAAAAACTCTACACCTTTTCTTCTTCTTCCTCCATACTCCACCTCTGCCCCTTCTTCTTCTTTTTCCCTTCACTTCCCTTCACCTCTTATTCTTCTTCTTCCTCTGGATTGGCACCTCCGCGGCTCTGCCCCTTCTTCTTCTTCTTCCATCTCCACCGCCACGTCCCCTTTGATTCTTGTTCTGCGTTGCATCTCCATATATTTCGTCACGGCAATTAATTGTCGGAATTGGTTATTGAATTTTTTTTAAATACCGACAATTAGTTGTCGGAATTCCGACAATTAATTGTTGGAATGTGTTTTTTGAAATACGGGCACCTAATTGCCGGCGTGTGTGTTTTGAATACCGGCAACTAATATCCCATCCAACATTTAATGATTATAGATTCATTTTTGCAAACTTCCTTACCTTCTTCCCCAGTTTTCCCATATGGCAGCAATATCAACAAACTGGGTGGTGGAGATAGAAACTAAAGAATCAGAGACGCGGTGGAGAGAGAAATCTGGGGCGGAGGAAGAACGAGGGTGATGTGTGAAGGGAGGGGAGTTTTAACGGAAAACAAAATTGGAGTTGGTGTGTGAGGATAGGGGTATTTTGGAAATAAAATAAAATAAAAATGCGGTGGTGGGAGAGAAAATTAGCACCACCCCTTCTAAAATAGTACTTTTATAGATAAACTTAAAAAGCATGTCAGACTGTAAATAGTGATTCTAGCTAACACAAATTAATGGAAGATGACAATTGCATAGAAATTTATTTTAAAGATTTATCACAAATTTTAAGCGAAGTGCAACCCATTGAAGTTGGTTAATTTTACTTTTTGTGCGTTTTATCATGTCATTTCATCATTTTTTATTTTATACTATTTTAAATAATCCTACACTTTCATGTTACAACTCTTAAAAGTTCACTAAATGGCTCCAATAAATTATTTGACATCTTTATTTATAGTTTTTTTTGTTTCAATTTATAATATTAATTCATTTATGATTGAGCTGTTGAATATTGTGGTTCTCTCTCTTGGTGGTTGTAATATTGGTGGTTCTTATATAATAATCATTTGCTTATAGAAGCAATCGTCTTTACATGTGATATCCACATCCGATTGCTCTAATAATACAACCCACTAAAAACTTGTCTTTAACTTTAAGAACTTGTTAAACTACTTTCATTGAAGCTGCTCTAACTTTATTTGGACCATTAAAATAATTAGAATAAAACTAATTAGTAAGCAGTAGTTTATATATGAGATCATATGAATGACTTATGCAAATAAAAGCCGTGCATATATATTTTTCTCAAAATTAATTAAGCAGGAGTTATCCAGGAAAGATGAATCGAGGTGGTAAGCGACTTCGACTCCCCTCATGAGGTGAGGATGCAATTTTAAATCTCAACGAAGCAAGTAAGCAACTCTCATATAGAGATCACATAATTCTTTTACTCTCACGATAAAATAGAGATTAGTTACATGGATATTTCAAATGAGTCAAACTTCTAGGAATACCTCGTAGTCTCCCAAAAAATTTGTCTAAGCAAGTTCATAAGTGACCTTGGTATTGCTAGTAAGAAAGGTGAGACTCTCTGTCTCTCTCTTGTCATGCCTTGCTTTCATGAGAATGTTGGAGCACCCGGTAATCATCTTATTTTATTTTGTTTTTGTATGCTTTTTCAATAATTTCCTCAGCTTTAATACACCAAAAAAAAAAAATTTCCTCAGCTTTAATAGATATTGAGTTTGTTTGCTTAGATTTGCTTCCCTCAACGGTAGATCTTATCACTTAGTTATCCTTTTTATATGTGTTTTTATTGTTCTTTTCATGAGTGTTTTTGTTTTAGATTTTTAGAGAATCTTTTGATAGTCCTCTTGTAGTTGATATATCGTGATGGTTTTGTATTTAGGGAGGATTTTAAGATTTTGAGAGGAGGTATAATACATTTTTCAAGCTGCACCACTTTTTAATTATATTGATTTTTCATTGTAAAAGATGTTTGGACGTCAGCAGTCTTGAGGTAAGAAACAAATTTACAGATTATCATCTAGTTCAAGTGGTAGTGTATTTATTTCTTTCTCTTTCTAGATATATTATATATTTTTTTGTGTCATTATATCTTTTCTAACTTATTAGTATTATTTTTCGTATGTATAAAAAAAATTTATTGGGAGAGACAAAATCCACTTTGATGATCTTTACGTCTTGAAATTGATTAATCTCCTATTGGTTAGAGAAATCCTTATACACAAAAAAAACTTCAAAAAAAAAATTCGAAATAAAAACGAGAGTAACGAAACTATCAAATTAAGAAAGATCGAAAATATGGTAAATTATTTAATAATCGTGTGCTAATATTTTCAAAATTGCAGTTTTAGGTTTAGTTTTAGTTTTTCTTTTTATTGTTTTACCAACCAAGCATGCCGATTGTGTTCTTTTATCCCTTGATTTAATTATACCTATTTTCATTCATTGCTATTATGCTATTTTTCCCAAGCAAATATATATATATACACTAATTTAATTTATGTATTTATGGAGTTCTCACAAGGATCCATGTGGAGGCGCGGAATAGAGATGGGGGATAAAAATTCCCCTCGGCAGGGATTGAGGACAGGGACGGGGAGCAGGGATATTCCTTGCCCCGCCATTGCCATCCCTATTTAGCTTTGGTTTCGTTGAGCGCCTTCTCGGTATCTTTCTTAACTGTCTTATATTTTTCCCATTTTACGACCATTTTACACAAGGGGCATGCTTTATAACACTTCCTTCTAATCTTAACCTTACTTAGTAAGCTTGTGTTCCACCATCAAGATCCCTTACCCTTAGGTACAAGACCTCTTGATTCACCGAGTGTTTCTTTATCTACATTCCTAATCCCTTTATCCATCTCTTCCCCGCATATTGTTAGCACTGTCTTTTGTTTCGCCATACCATTCCTCCAATCCTTCTCTAAAAGCTCTTTTATTTTCTGCCCTTCATTTGCCACCACTTGATTCTTAAAACTTTATATTGGTCACATTTCTCTTTACTCTCATCTTCGAGAGTATAATGTCACCACACTTTTATATGTGATAAAATGCATCTCTAACTTCGTAAAACAAGTTTTAGCTATTGTAAAATTGTAAGCTAATGAAAAATCTAGTGTAGTTTTACCCTCTACATTTACTTCCTTAGAATATATCCCCAATCATACAATTGTATCCACAACTAGATGAACTCCTCATATAACTATTTAGATCCCCTCCTAGGAAAATCTTTTCTTCTAATGGTATTCCCTGAACCAAACCTTTTAAATTCTCCTACAATTTTTATCTTATGGTGCTCTCCTAACCCTACTTCTAGTGCATAAGCAACAATAACAGTAAAAGTGTCCCGTTCTATTACAAACTTATATTCTAACATTTTTATATCAACAACATCATTCTTCCAATACTTATCTATAGTTATGTATATCTCATTTCTAGATTTTTTTTTTCTTGCCATTGAATCATAGCTTAAAACACGAAGTGTCCTTCGTCTTTTCACCTACCCACTTAGTTTCTTGTTGGCACATAAAAATTAATCCCCCTCCTAATCACATGGTGTCTAGTATTTCCATAGGTTTAACTTAATTAAGTGTGCTTGCATTCCAAGTTCCAAAACGAATCATACTCTCGTGAACTTGCCTTCTTATAATCGTTCATAAAAAATTGGAAACCCTTGCTTATTTTTCACTACACTTAGGCATCAATGCAACGACTCTTGGTCATTCGACTTGATTATCATTATCTAATCACTTTCTATTCCCTGTGCGCATTGAATGCAAGTCAATGGTATATGTAAGATAGAAGCCATTGGGCCTTGGAAGGAGGGGTGGTGGAGTGAGGGAGTAAGGAGGAAGATTGGGAATGGGAGAGAGACATCTTTTTGGAGGGATGAGGGGGTTGAGGGGGGGCAAGTTAAAAGAGAGATTTCAGCGCCTATACCAAGTTAGTGAAGACAAGGAGAAAAAGGTGGGGGAAATGGGATGTTGGAAGGAGGGGGTTTGGATATGGGAGTTTTGTTGGAGGAGGCAGAGGGTCTTCTACAAAATATGATAAATGATGTGAAACTCTAGGAACTTACTCCAGATAGCTGGATTTGGATTGTAAACAAGTCAAAAATATATTCTTGTAAGTTGGCCTATTTGTGGATGCAAAGATCATATCTCCAAGCTGGAAATAGATTCTTCTCAAAATTTTGGTCTAAAGTGGCACCTTCAAAGATTGTAGCGTTTGCTTGGAAGATGGTTCTTGATAGGATTCCTTCAAAGAGCAATCTACTTAAAATGAAGGTCTTGGACAGTGAGGATGCTGCTAGATGTGTGTTTTGTAAAATGCATCCAGAAACTACTGAACTTCTATTTTTTAGATGTAGTCATATATACAATCTTTGGCAGAAGGTCTATTATTGGTTTGGGCTCTCTGTTGTGCTGCAAGGAGATGGAAAAAAATCACTTCAAGCATCATTTGGGCTTGGGAATTTCAAAAGGTAGTAAGGAATGCTGGAATCTAATCTGGTTCTATGTGGTGTGGTCTATTTGGAAACATAGAAACCAGGTCATCTTTAAAGGGGAAGTGATTGACTTGAAACAGGTACTGGAACTAATAAAAGTTTGAACATGGGTGTGGTGGATAAGAGGGAAAAGTGGAAAAATGTTCTCCTTCTATGAGTGGTGGTTGAATCCCAAACATTGCTTGGTGTCTTATTTTTCTTAGCAGGATCTGCTAGATGTTTCCTTAAGGCTCTTTGGTAGTTCAATTTATCTTGGTATTATTTGCTGAGCTGATGTCTTCGGAATTTTGGTACTCGGGCAAAGGATGAACTATGTGCCTCGAAGGAGTGTTTTTTATTTTATGCTGTTATAAAGCAGGGACGGGGTCTAAGTATCGCAGGGAGTTTGGTTACTCACGTGCTTTCTGTTGCAGGGCAGGACTGTTGGTGTGATATTGGTATTGGGCAGGGAATGTTTTTGTATTTTAATTAAAATATGATTAGCAGGGATTGTATGGAAACTGGGCAGGGTATATTGATGTGCATTTGGTTGGATGTTTTAAGTCATTCTTATTGTATATATACTTACACTCTTGTAATTGGGTTGAGGTATCCTATGTACTCCAATATTAATACATTTGTCTTATCAAAAAAAAAAAGTCAATGGAATATGTGTTCTCCCATATGCAGTTCATCAAGTACTTTCACTAGTATATTAGTGAAAGATTTTCTTTTTAATCAGTGTGTGCTTCTCAGAATGTGAGAGATTCTTTGTTATGGACATAAAACGGTGACACATTAATTAATAAGCGATAATTGTATCTTGTATTTCATTTTAGAGTTCCATCGTTATACATTATCAATGTAAAGAATATTTTTTATATTATCAATCAATTATGAATTTTCACTAATCATTAAAAATATTTGACTTTTATAATAATTATCTTAAAAGTTACGTACAAGATGATTTATGATTGATTGACAATATATATCAAAATTAAACTAACGGACTTAAATTCCCTGCATTCAGGAATTCCCTACATTCACGCATTCATGTTAATCTACGATCAGGATCTCATGCAATCATTTTTTCATTAATGTATTTGCCTACACAAAAATTAATCTGTGGTCAGAATCTCCTACATTCAAAAAAATGACAGTAGAGAATCCATTTAGCTTTTTAACATAGAAGAGAGTTCTATTTGTGAGAAAAAGATGCATAATTCATTGTGAGGAGACATAGAGCATGTTTGGGGCAGCTTAAATTTTTAGATTTCAGTAGTTTTATCCCCAAAAAATTGTTTTCAAAATAATCTAACTTGTTTGACACTTTGCTTCAATTTATAAAAATACCTTTTTTTGAGGTAAAAAAATTGTTTTATGTTATCTAATT
The DNA here is from genome assembly GCA_039655645.1 of Ammopiptanthus mongolicus. Taxonomy (NCBI): domain Eukaryota; kingdom Viridiplantae; phylum Streptophyta; class Magnoliopsida; order Fabales; family Fabaceae; genus Ammopiptanthus; species Ammopiptanthus mongolicus. The sequence continues at coordinate 10,942,958 of CM077347.1, read as the reverse complement.
ATTTTAGCTTAAGATTGTTGCGATTTGATTATTTTTCATTCTCAAAACTCTCTTTCCTATTTAACCCTACAAAACTAACTTCTAAACAAATATTATTAAATTATATAAATAACTTCATATCCTTTTTTTTCGTAATTTACTATATAAAAGTGATTTTTTTTGCACCACCCAAATCAAATAGATTATCTTAAAAACATTTTTCAGTGCATGGTTGATTATCACAATAATATATATATATATATATATATATATATATCGATTATCATCAGAATCTATTTTTTTCAGTTTTTCCAAACACACTCCAATTGTTTTTGAGGAAAAGGAGATAATCTATATAATCTATATCTATTAATAAGCTACTCAAATGGTAAGAAATTGATGATAAACCTAAAGATTTCAAGTTTCGTGTCCTGTAAACCAAAACATTAAAACTTAATTATATCCCGTGGGAGGATATATAGAAAGAAAAACTTTATGCTAATGACCCGCCTATTCAAGTTGAGGATCATAAATTATAGCTGATGATCAAGTCCTTGCCTTTAACTGAAGCACACATATTCGTTCAAATTCACGATGATAATCCAAACTATTCAAGGAACCATGCAAAAGGCTTAGAGTAATCAAATTTTAAAATTCCCGAAGAGAACTCATGACAGCAAAAATCCAACCTGATTCTTGTTACCATTAATACAATGAATTGGCAAAAAACGCAACAACTTGTAAGTGTTAAGTACTTAATTAGTTCGACCTATTAGCCAGCTAGCCTACTATTTTTATTCTTTAGTAAGCTTAATTAGCAGCCTCAGCCACATAAGAAGAAGATTAATTTCTTCTATTTTTTTTTTTCTTTCCTTCTATTCTTTCGTGGCAAGATGGATTGGCACTCAACCTTATATGACTAAAAATATTTAGAAATTTGGGCACGTGTTTGTAAGTACTGAAAAAGAAGAATTTGAAACGGACGTAGATTGAAGTTTGGAAGAAGATCGAATATATATATATATGGTACATGACTACATGTAATTTACTCTATAACGTATCTACCAAGCAAAGTCTTAACTCTCTTTATTAGTAGTATGATGAGTTTGAGTCTCTTTGACGAAAATTTGATTCCGGCCCCTTTCTGCAAGCAAACAGTATCTAGCTCTCAAATATTTGAAACAAAAAAACCAATACCTGTGAGGCTGTGACCAAATGATAAATGTAGAGCAAATATTCAAGAGAGAGAGGAAGAATACTTGGCCTTGCAAATTATACATCGATCAATATTCAATATATTAATAATTTCATTATGCATAGCAACTTCAAAGCTTTATGGCTAGCTAGCTCTAGCTATCTGTAATACATACACACAGCAGACCAAGCATTTTTTTTTTGTTGACAAGACAGACTAAACATTTATATATATATAAAATATAACTATATATATATATTAATATTTTTTTGATAAGCATATAACTATATATATTAATATTTAATATCATGCAATCTAGAGGAGACACACATAGCTAAGCTAGCTAGCTCCATGCCAAATTGCCAATACATTAATTTACCCATGGTTGCTTTTGCCCTTAGACGCCAAGGGTGACCGGTTATTGCTGCCGCCGCCGCCACCACCAGAGCTGCCTGAACCAGTTCCAGACCCATAACCACCACCATGAGCTCCACCCCCACCAGACCCATATCCAGACCCGGATCCAGATCCGGACCCAGAACCAGAACCATATCCAAAACCTCTACCAAAGCCTGTTGGAGAACGGCCTGACCCTGAACCATAGCCCCACCCACTGCCTGGTCCGGACCCCCATCCCCAGCTGTAGTCCCAGTTTGGACCGTGGCCGGAACCAGTGGCCCCCGTGGGGGTTCCAGACGGCGGTGCATCACCACTTGACATATCAAAACGGAGCTTTCTTCCACCGGCTACTACTTCCGTGGAAGTGGTCAAGAAGAGAAGAAAGAGAGTGAAATGTTTAAGGGTGTTGGATGATAGCATTTTGTGTAGGCCTTGTGATTATTATTATTATTATTATTATTAGGTTTTATCTTTGTTGAGTGGTGTGGTTGGGGGAGAGAAAAAATGAGGGTCTTTTGTGATTCTTGTGAGGTTTGACTCGAGGGTGCATTGTAGTGCATGAAAGTGGCTTATATATATGAGATATTTGATATGACTTATAACAGTGACAACCCGTGAATGTGAGTTAGTGCAAGACAAGGGTACCTACCACTTTCGGTTTTTAGTTTTATTTTTATTTTTTATTTGATAAATCTTAATTGCTTAATAATTTATTGGCCTGCTTTCATGATATAGCGAGAGAGAGAGAGAGTAAAAGAACTCGGTACATGAAAACGAGAAGAAGCACTAGTCGCTAGCGTGACCTGATCTCCACTACCGACTTTCTGGTAATTGATAAGCCTAACACATGTTGTCACACTAGCATTGGTGTTGTGTTTGGGAAAAACTACGAGATCTTTTCAGGTTTTTGAAGTATCTTATAGTTGAAGTACAATTTGGATCGCCCAAATTTAGGTGATCTCATCAATTTCGATCAGTGCAATATGTTGTTTCTGTTCATTTCAGTTAAAAAATCGAGTAAAAATTGGTTAATTTCAATAAGGCAATATATATATATATAGACAGAGACGCATGCAGGACATCCTCCATAAGAATTCTTGAGACACCCAACATCATCATAGTGTATGATAATTTATGTTATTTTTATTTGTGGTAATTTTGTGATTGTTTCTAGATATTGTGTAGATAATTTAGGAAAATTGTATGAAAATTAAGTTATTTAATTTTGATAACTTTCTTTAATTTTAGATATTTTATATTTTATTAAGTTAATTATTTGAGATACAAGACTAGCACTTAACTAAATATTTAAAGAAAAAAAAAAACAAGCACCTCTTAAAGAAAAAAATGTAATTTTATTTATTAATAGCAAAGCTTCTTTTACACAAGGCACATAAAGAGTATATATATTTTATATATAACTCAATAATAATCAAATACTGTTAGCATTGCTTTCACAGAGTGTTATTATCGTCAGGTTTAGGACTGTGATAAGTTTCTGCGCTCTTGGAAGATCCAGGTACTGGTGGCCCTTTCTATATATCCAGTAATTAACACGTACGCGCAGGAGGAATAGCCATCAATGATCAATCATTTTATATATTGATAAACTAAAGCAAGTGATCAGATTCATTACCTGACTTGATGATAACATTATCCGCAAACTGCATATACTTTTAGAGAATTTAATGAAAGAAGAGTAGACAGAATTCTTCGAGAGGGACACATTCTACATTAGTTTCTGAGTTCTCTGATTTGCCTTTTCTCTATGAAGTTTTCCAACCTTGTTACCAGTATTCTTCTTATATTTATTCAAGGTCGGTTATCCGGCATTTTAAGGACATTTTTTAAGAAATAAACAAATGAATACTTGTTATTGAAAAATTAAATGTAATATTTTTTAATATATTAAATATATTATTTATTCATATAAAAAAAAAAATTTTAATTTCTTAATCAATATTTTAAAGACACTCATTAGCATTCTTCTTTATTAAATACTAATAACTGTTTGATTAAAGAAGAATTCTTATTAAAAGCTGTAACTTTCGATTTTTTTTAATATATTAAGAGTTTGATTTTGATGTTAAAGTTTTCTTTTATAATATCAACAAATCACTGATATCTAATTTTTAAGATAATTATTATAATAATCAAATATTATTTTATTATAATGATATATGACTAATTAATAGTGAAAAAATATTTATAATAACAATATATTAAAACTAAATTCAGATTAAACATGTAATTTTTTAATAATTTTTTTTTACATTTAATTCTTTGGTGTATATCCTAGGAAAACCTTTAAATTAATTAATTAAAAGTTTGAAATGAAAAAATAAAACGAAATGGATTTAGTTGGCAAATGTAGAGTAGTCCCACTCGGATGGAGAAAATATCGAAGAGGATTTTCGTATAAAATCTTCATGATTGACGAGGTCACGAGGGAAGTGAACTTCTAGAGAGAAATTTTTCAGAGTAAAACTGCAAAGAGAAAAAATAAAGAAAAGAGTGGATTTCAGTTTTTTTTTTAAAAAAAAAATATTTTACAACATCAACTCATCACATATGTGAAACTTTTGAAATAAATATTATAACAGTGAGATATTTTTAATGATATAATAATATATGATTAGATGATAGTAATAATATAAAAAAAATTTATCCTGATAATATATTAAAATTAAATCATATAGATGAGTTCAATTTTAGTATATGAGCAATATAACTTTTTTGACGGTATTAATTAATCATACATTTTATATATGCCACTTTTGAAATGATTATTATGTAAATAGGTCAAAATAATTATTTGGTTCCATATCCAACGCTGATTTTGAATTTGGTCCTTATGTATGAAAGTTTTCAAAATTAGGAAGTAACATTTTCACAGACGGCAGCAGGGGTGGTTTTGGGTCATTTTGACCTAAAACCATTCATTTACTTCGTTTTTTCTCTTCTTTTCTTTTCATAATTGGGTTTTTCACATAGATCTGATTCTTTTGTATGGGTTTTCCACATATCTGGATCTTTTTGTGTTTTTTCCTTGTTCTTTGTAGTCTTGGTGTGACTTTGTTTGGTTTCTGGTCTTGGTGCAGTGCTGTTTGATTCTCGTCTTAGTGCGGTGTTCGTTTGTTCCAGATTGACAGATCTGTTTCGATCCATCACAGATTTGATCAAGACTTGGGTCTCAATACTACAGATCCGAAAGCATGGGTATTCCGGTGACTTTGATAGTGTCACTTTTGTAAGCAAATTGACTTTGCTATATTATTTTTTTAATCTAGGTACTGTGAGTTTGTTCGCAATTTCATCCTTTTCGATTTTTAGCAATTTTGGATCTGTATTATCATCGATATACTTTATCATTTTGAATGAATGAATGTCTTTCTTATCAAAAAAAAAAATAACAAAGTTTATTGATATTATAACGCTGTTTTTTTGAGTTATATGAATCAAATTAAAAATGATTATCGGATTTAAAAAAAAAAACTGAATTTGATTACTATATATGATATCCCAACGGTATTATTATACCAATAAATAATAATCATCAAATTAAAAATAATTATACATATAAATAACTATGCCAAAAAACTTCACCTATAAAAATCAAATTCAAAAACAATGTCACATACATCAATCTAACCATGTAAATACTACCAATCGTACAACACTAAGATTTTATTCTACAATTTTCTAATGATACAAATTGCGTTTAATATTCTTCTGACACTTCACACCCAAAAAAGTTACCATGCTTTCTTTCTGGCATTCTTGTGATCTTCTCCGTTGGAGTTGGATGGATCTTATCCGTTGCATATACCGCATGGTTTGTGACACGTATGTTGGCCCTTGTGAAGCATGACAAGTTGCATTATTTATTACGTGTTCAATGCACTACCTATGCCTATGCAAGTTACATGGCCCTTGTCTGCAAACTTACACATCATCCCACTAGATTTATATATAAATAAAAAAATTTAACTTCATACATATTAAAAAATTAATTATATTAATTTAATTATCTTAATTTATATAAAAAAATAAGTTATAAGTTATCAAACTATCTTTTCTTAAAAGTTTATAATGCTCTTAAAAGTTATATCTTACAAATATATAATACTCTTGAAAAAATAAAAAAATAATTAACAAAAGATTATTTTTGAAACAGTGATATTGAATAGGATTGATTTGATTGACTTTTACTTATATTTGAATTCAAAAAATTTGAACATTTATTTACTTATATATAAATCGAAAGAGAATATTAAAAAATTAATATATAAAAAACTTATATGGAAACCACACAGTCAACTTAATGCTCCTCTTTTCTTTTCTTCTATAAATATCTGCCTGTCCGAACCCAAAGGGGTACTCAGTCGACTACCATTCAATTTTTTTATTTAATTACAATGCATTATTTATATAAATAGTTTATATCATTAATAAATTATAAATTGTTATTTTATTTAAAATGTTTTTTTTACACATAAGAGTTGAGAAACAAAACTAAACTAACACCCAAAGAGGGAAAGAAACACCCGCCAAATCTTTTAGAATGAGATCACCGCATCCTTTTAACTCTTATCATAAATATTTTAAAAGTTATATATTTAATAATTATGATTGATTAATTATATAAAAAAAATTATATTGATATTATATTAAAATTAAACTTTTTTTTCCTGATGAATTTCTGTTGATAAATTTGAAGCTAGTAGTTTTACATTTAAAATTTATTTTTAAGCTAAATTTTAGTCGGTAAACATTACTATAAAAAACAATTATAAGCATGTTATTGGTCAATTAACTTGTAATTTAATTGAGATCAGTTTTATTCATTGAGAATTGAATACAAAATGTATTAGAATTCAAATAGAAAAAGTATTAGAATTGTTTTTTTTTTACTGAAAAGCAATGTTATTAAAATCGGATCGGATCGATCGGACCGATTCAACCGAAAATTGGACCATGACCAGTCCGGTCGGCATATTGGATCGGATGGCCTCTTGAACCGATGTTGACGTCATTGATTCGCGTTTGAACCGGATACGGGATCCAATGCTTCCTCACGAGCCCAATGGTCGCGCAGCCCAATGCTCGAATCATATTGAAATTTGGAAAATGCAACACCAAAATGCTATATGGGGGGATCAAACTTGTGACCTACAGAAGGATTTGATAAACTGTTTTACTGTTGAGCCACTGCAAATGTTTGGAATAATGTTGACAAGTATTATATATATACATATCTTCATTATCAAATTTATAAATTTGATATATATTGGGTCATCCCGTTCAACCAATGACTCACTAATTCAATCACTAATCTATTGACCTAATATGCCGACCGAGTCGATGATCGATCTGATTTTAACTATTAGAATTGTTAAGATTTATGATACTATACTATATATAAAAAGAGGAAATATTTATTATTACTCTTTTGTATCTATTATTATCACTTTACTTTACTATTTTGTATTAAATAATTTTAAATTATGTTTTGATCAATAACTCAAAATATCTCACTTAATAAAATATTAATTACAATAAATACGAAAAAAATCTAATAGACACTCTTAAACAGATACATATTGTCGTGTTTTTTATTTTTTTTTATTTTACTAGTATAATAATAACTGGTGCCAGGTGTAGGGTATATAGTGCCTTTTGAACATTTCTATAAAAGATTATAAATTTTTAATATATACGAATTTTCTAAAAATTTTAAAAATATTTGTTATTTTACAATAACGCAACATAAATTATAAGAATTTTTAGGTTACTAATTAATATTATTCATGATGATAGTTGATTATATATATGATTAATTATCATGTTTAAAATATAATATAGGGGAAATTAAAATAAATTATGGCAGAGGTCCCAAATTAATTTAAATAATTTTTTTTAAAAAATATTTCTACCAAACTAAAGTTAGAGCTCCTCGTACAAACAAAAGATTTTTTTTTTGTAAATAACATTTTTAAATATATATATATATATATATATATATATATATATATATATATATATAGTTAATAATTGCATATTGCATCTAATGTCTTTTAATATTAAAAAGAAGTTATGTATAAAATAGATATAATTTTTGCAGTCTAAAATTTTGCAGTCTAAAATGTATACCATAGATTAATATTTTACACCCGAAATATGTACAAAGGCATATCAATAATATGTGATGCCACGTATACATTTCTTGGACATAAAGTATAACATTTTTTAAGTTATTAATTATGAATTTAATTGATATATATTATCGGTGTTAATATTTTTTACATTGACAATCGAATAGAAATTGGCATATAAGTTAATATATTTGACTCTTATCTTAATTATCTTAAAAGTCACTCATATCATGATTTCTGATTGTTGATTGACACTGTAAAAAATTTGTACTAACAATATATAAACTCATTAATTATTATCATCTATTATAAATAGTTGCTAAAATATCTGATTAAAATAGATTATAGGGAGAGAAAAAATCATCGTTGAGTTAGAAAAATAATTTAAATAATTGTTGTTAAATAATATTTTTATCAAACTAAAATAATTTAATAAATTTTTATTTATTTTATTTGCTGTGAGTTAGGCCACGGTTTTAATTCGTCTGAAAATCCTGGGGCACTAGTGGGCGTTCCGCACATGGAATGGAAGCATGTGTCAGCAACAAAGTTGGGCTACTTTTGAAATAGGCCGACTATAACAAGTTGATCCATATTTTTCACTTTTGTGTCTGTTTGGGCCCATTGCTATACCTCGGCGCACCAAATTATCCAAGCCAGTTGAAAATTGAAAGATTCTTCAATCCACTCCCAAAGTGGAGACTTCAACTTCAACCTGCATTATGGACCTAAACATGTCGACAAGTACAAGATATTTTGCTGGCTATGTCATGATACCCCGATTTTTTCTTCAAATATCAATATCAATATTTTCTATGATACATTATCAATATAAAAATTTTATATACTATCAATCAATTTCAAATTATTGTATGAATGAGTTTTAAAGTAATTAAAATAAAAGTCAAATAATTTTAATAATTGGACAATTTATGATTGATTGACAATATACTAATAATACATATCAATTAAATATAATATTAATTACTTATTGATTTTGACAAAAAGTATTTATAGTGAATTAAATATAATTTATCACTAATAAGGATTTGATAACTAATGAACCCACTGCTTCAAAAAAAAAAAAAAAAACTAATGAACCCACAACTATTTCTAGAGAAAAATACGAGTACATGTTGGTTTTGTCAAAGAGATGACGTGTGTTTCATCCCTAGATAAATTATAAGCTAAGGTGGTTTCGCTTTTAGTCTAAAGGACTATGCTTATTTAGGATGTATAAAAAATTTATTTAAACTATATAAATAATTTATGAAAATGATTTATGATATTTTTATAAGTTTTTTTTAGCTTACTTTATTAAGCTAGTTAGAGAAATCTATGAAAAAAATTGTTTTTAGTTTATTTAAAAAATATTTATTGAATAAATACATAATTAAGTTATCTATCCAAACGCATCTTTTGTATGAATTTACCTCAACTCTTTTATTTAAAATAACATCCTAAGAAAAGAATTATTACTCATTAGATCAGCTAGAAATAAACAAAACAAAATCTCCCAACACAAAAAATAAGGTTAAATTATAATTTTGATCTCAATTGCTCTCACTCCATTTTTTTTTTTTTATAAGCTAGAAATTTCATTAAAAAGAAGCAAAATCTGATGCAGACCGCTCAAGGAACAAAGAAAACTGCATCCAATGCAGCAGAAAAATACAGAGATAACCAGCGAGCCACGAATGAGCAAAAAACCAAGTGATATCAAAGGGACAACTCCGAAGCACAGCTAACAGCTCTCAATCCAATTGAATTTTGTCATTATAATTTTTTTCCGAACTTTATATCAATGATCACACTTACAAGGAAATCTTAAATAAAATTGATAAAATATATAATTTTTTAGAGGATCAAATATATAACTATGACAATATTTAAACAAAATTTTAATCTAAGAAAAATTTATAGCATTTAGGGGCTGGCATAGCATTCCCTCCCTCAGCGTATGCTCTCTGAAGATCCTAAATCACATCTAATTAATGGAGAGGAATTTCTTTTAAGATGAAGTCATGAAACACACGTGCCCAATCTTAAGCACTTTTTGAATTCTAAGAGCAGTGCTATAGACTGACTGGATGCAGAAGAGTCTTATGCTTGATGATTGACACGTTACAGGTTGTGTGGAGAGTGCGGAGTGCATGGGTATGGCAATTCATGTGTAACGCAGCGTCGCGTTGCTTGCTTTGAAAGAAAAAAACAATAATTCATCCATGAATTCCCTATTTAAATTGCTTGTTAAACCGTACAGTCTAGATCCATGCCGCACAACAAACAAAATTACTATCATAGAATTAGATCTTATAAAGGGAAAATCTATGATATTCATTAGGAATGATATCCGTGTTGATGTGATCCAATCAGATTGTTAGAATTTAGTCTAATGTAATATTGACAAGATCATTTAATTGAAATATATAATCAAATCATCTATTTTTCAAGGATATCATAATAATGTCCTCTTATAAATTGTGGTTTGGAATTTTATCATAATTATTCCCATATGAATTAGGATGATTATTATCTAAATACTAAAATTTGATTAACCAAATTTGTTTACTATTTTTTTTGTTTCATAGGAAGTCATGTAGACTTGCATAATGGAAAAGAAAAAATGGGGCAATGATCAAAGGCGTGAAATGAAGCTCACCATTACCAAAACTATGGTGTACGTCATGTGAACTATACAAGCTCTCAGCATCGAGATCGAGATCTCTATCATAGTGAAAGTAGGATTAGATCATCGTTTTACTATTTGACGAGAATTATGTATTATTTTTCTAAGCTTTATTGAATCTATATATGAGCCCTTGCCATTGCGCTTATTTTCTTTCCCCCCAGTCCCTGGCTCCATTCCCTTCTACTTCTACTATCTAGGTAAAAATCTATATCGCCCAAAATATTAAAACCTCGCATATGGAACTTTATTTACTCTATGCCAAAAAAACTAAAAATATCCTCCCTAGAGTCAGTGGGATTCAAACCCAATATATATTGTTCTTTTTTTTTTTTTTTTTTATCACAACCCAATATATATTGTTCTAATATCACTTGTTAAATCAAATAGTTAATAACATATTGGGTTAAAAGCTATAAATAATGATAATAGAAAAATTTAATTTTCTTATTATTTTTCAAATTAATCTCAGAAAGGCATAGATAGATTTTTTTTTTGAAGCATGTGAAATGATATTTTGATAACAAAATACGACAACAAGTAGGGACACCACATTTTTAGTGATGTTTTGAAGTAATGGATTAGAGGAAAGAGAGAGTAAAATAAGTTATCAAATGGTGCACCGTATAAATATACGGTGTTGGACAACAATTTTGTTGTCCAAATATCACAACTCTAGATAGATTCAGATGGTAAGTACAAAGGAACATGCTGACAAATTCACCAACATTGTCAATGCCAAACCCAAAAGTTCAGTGCAAGTTTGGATTTAAGTTGGAATATTTTCAAACATACGTTTGAGTGAAAGCAGCAAATTATTGGTTTCACGTTTAATATCTTCGAAAGTGTGTTTTTCTGTTAAACGTTCTTTCAAACATAAATCTAAATTAACACACACTAAGAAGATTGATGAAGTACATTTGGTTATTTACACTCGATGTTGTTCTCTTGTGAGGTGAATCCTTCAAGACAATGTCTTTCTTTTGCAATTTAGAATATTTTTACAATGTGTTAAAAACAACTAGAAATTTTGTAATTGATATTATTATTATAATATAAGAACTGGAACGGTTTGGTTTTTTACCAAAAAAAAATAAGAACTAGTCAAATTCTAATTAATATCCTTCTTATGGGGAATCTTCGAAATGAATAAAATAAATAAATATAAAATGTTGGTGAAATAGCAAAGTTATTTATTACTCTTCATTTGTATAAAAAAAGTTATTTATCTAATCCTCTCACCCATGATTATAACTCTTCATTTAATCTACTAGCTATTTTCTTCTATTTTCCTGTAGGTCCTAGTGCAAAAAGAGGACTTAAAATGTATAAGGCGTATCCCAATGGGTGTGGCTCGATTGGTTACGCAGGCTGAACTTGTGGGAAGGACCTGGGTTCGAATCCTGCAGAACATATTCTTGGAGAGGAGTGAAGAATCTTAACTGTGACTAAGCACCCGAGTGGAAATTAATCCCATAGTGAGTCCAAAGGATCTAAGCTTGTGGAAATACTTCGTGGCTCCATTGAGAAGCTAAAGGCCCTAATCACGGTGAATTCCAACAAAAAAATGTATAAGGCGTCAATTATGTTCTTTTTGGATTGGTAATTTTGTTTGACTCAACCGTGTTTGGTAAAAACCTTTAGGGTGCATTTGGATGGGGTATTTCAAAATTCTAGGGTATTTAAAATATAAGGCAATTGAATTACTTCATTTGAATTACCTTCATTTAGAAAATACTTTGTTTGGATAAAGTAATTCGAACTCCTTGTATTTAAAATTCTTTGTTTGGATAAAGCAATTTAATTTTGTTTAGTTTTAAAATTTCATTTCACAATATTTACTTTTAAATTTTTAATTTTACTATAAAATGTGATAAAAAAAATAAACATTAGTAATTTTAAATAACAAATTATTACAAACAGACATCAATGGTCTAGTGTTGATCTCCACTCTTTCACCTTGGGGGTCTAGGGTTCAATTCTTATTTGAAGCTTTTGGACCCAAAAAAAATAATTAAACATGAAAATATTTTCATAATTAGCTAATTTTAGGAATAATTAAATGATTAATTATGTCATTATTCATAAAAAATGGCGACAAGTGGTGGTGGTTGGCGATGGTAGGAGGTTTTGCGGTGGCCAGAGTTAGCGGCTGCGGCGGCCGGATCTCGCCGCCAGCGGTGGCCGGAGCTCACTGGCGGAGGTGGCCTGAACCCGGCCGGTGGCGGTGACCGGAACTTAGGAGGCTGTGGCGGGCAGTGACCGGAGGTAGTGGCCAAATGTGGAGTGAGTGAGAGGAGGCCGGAGTTCGCCGGCGACGGCAGTCGGAGCTCGCTGGCGGCGGTGACCGGAACTCGGGCGACAGCGGTGGTCGGCAGCGGGAGCGGTGGCATTGGTCTACGGTGGGAGGTGGTGGTCGGCTGCCAGAGGTGGTGGTCAAATGTGGAAGGAATGAGAGGAATTTATAAATTCCATCTATCTAGGTGGGGATTTGAAATTCCTTCATTTACACTACAACGAATACCTTATTAAATTTCAAGAATTTCAAATACTTTTTAAAAAATTTCCAAACAACATATTTTGAAGTAAAGTAATTTAATTATCCTATAAAATTAATTTACCTTCTAACAATACTCCATCCAAACACACACTAAAGCTTTTGACAAACATGTTACCGATATTCTTATGGAAACTCAATCTACAGAGAATAAAAATATGTTGTCCCAAAAAAAAGGTGTTTCGATGTCCCCCCACCAATCAAATGTTGAGCATAAATATAAATGTTAATAAGTTGTGATTTTATTTTTTAATTATCAAATTATTATTGATGGGGGACAAAGAAGGTAACAGAAAATTGGGATAGAAGATCTTCATCCATCTACAGATGGGGAGATAGCTTTGATATTGGTGGGTGTAATAATGATGGATAAGACTCATTTAGTCATTTCAAATTTTAAATTCATTTGTTTAAGCAAGAATTAAGACTTATGCAATTCCCCATATTAGAGCTGTGTTTGTTGTAGCGGCAAGAAATCACGGTGATGAATAAAACACGACGAGAGTGACAACTTTGTTATTTTTTCCAGCAAAAAACAGAAGCTACTGTGGAGCAACATCCACTGTAGGGGATGCAGACACACGTTGACTGTGGGGAAACGTGATCCCAAACAGACTATAGGTGTTGCAGTCTGTTTTCACTTTTCATAACTATAATCCTTTGTTTGGTTTGAAATGAAAATGAAATTTGGAAAAAATAGAAAGAAAAATATGGATAAAAAGAAATTGATAGGAAACATAGTGAATTTTAAGAATTATTTGTTACTGGAGAAACATAAAAAAAAGTGAATGGACAAAAATGTAAAATTATTTGGAGGGATAGCAAATAAAAAGAAGAAAAATGAATTTTTAATGAATAGTGAATTATGCCCCTATTATCAATGATGTCAACTAAGTACATGTAGCATAGCTATTGGCGTTCATTTTGGATAAAGATGTAATTTCACACACATGGGTCTCTACTCCTCAGTCTCCTCTGGTGCGTGAAGAAAATTTTATAGTGGGTCTCACTGTTATCTTTTCTCGCCTTCCAATTTCTCTCCGCAAACAAATGAAAAGTCCAAAATCTTTTTATTTTCCCTCCTTCCCATTCCACTGAAACCAAACAAAGACTAAAAGCGTTCTCAACTAAGGACATAATTGGCAAAGAAACGGAAAAGTAGAGCTAAAATGCAAAAACTAGTACTAATATATTGTAAGCTGTTATTGCTCCTCATCAATGGGATCTCATAGTTGATGGTGAATATGCAAGTCATATCTAATAAGCTTCAAGTTATTCACGATCGCACAAACCAAGAGAATCTGACGCATCCATGAGTATTTCAAAATGACTATGTATTGCAGATTTAAAAGTTAATTCTTTTAAATCATCGGGGCCATAGAGGTTAAATAGTTTTTTTTTGGTACAACGAGGTTAAATAGTTTGATTGTTTAAGTGAACGCTTTTAATAATATACCCCTTTTTAATGTCATGGCAACAAATGGCCAGATGAAAGTAAAAATTGTGTAATACCAAAACAACCAAGCATTTTTTACACTTAACATGGTTCATTATATAGATAAAAACACATCATAATCCTCTATCATAAATCATGTCTATAAACAAACCATTTAAAACTAACCATTTGAAACTAAATTTTTCTTAATGGTTTCGCCTATAATTTTTCTTAACATCCCTCTCCCTCCATCTATGTACTCTCTGTATTGAAGGTTTTACATGTCTTCCCACATATGCTAAAACCACTTAAGGGAGGATTCTGCCATCCTTTCTACAATAATACGTCAACTTTCTACCTATAGCATGTTTGGAAACCTATAGTTGTTGGATAAAATCACGTCAGAATGGAAGCTACTCTCTATAGCTTCCACGTTTCAGACGTACGTCTGAAGAAAATGGACGGGTTTCCAAACATCTTACTAATGTATTTATTCATAATCAGGCCCTGTCTAGTTATTCACTAATCTAATATAACATTCTCATCTATACTATGTATGTGTTTGGTTTTACTTCTGGAGACAGAAAAACTATTTTTCCACTTGTCAAACGTGATTCTAGTAAAAAAAAAAAGAGGTGTTTGGTTATACGTTTGGGAAAACAATTTTGCATCCTGATATGATCCAAGTTTGAATCACCGAAATTGAGGATCTATCCAAGAGCTTGATCTTAAAAATTATGCAAAATGATGAGAAGAATTGGGGGAAGAAGAAGATGTACTTGGACACCCGAATACATATGAAGGATATAAACTAGAAAATGAAAATAAACAACTAAAAGATGAACAAAATAAGTAAAGAGCATTAATTAAATAAAAGAGGGAAGAATTAAAATGAAAGGTGCAGAAATTAAATGACATAAATATAAATTAAGAAGAACATAAGCAAAATAGAAAATAAGAAGAAGAAGAAGAAGAAGAAGAAGAAGAAGAAGAAGATGAAAGGGAAGGGGAAGGTGCCACAATCATACATAGAATGGGAAGATTGATAAGCCAAGGAGGATTCGCCACAGAGAGATAGAACTCTTTGATAAGAATCAAGCAAGTTCTAATCCAAGAACTTGAAGAGGAGGAACCAATGCTCAACTCAAATAGGATAAGTTCTAATTTCATTCAAAGTTGGATCATATCATGTGGTATCAAGAGCTAGCTTCCTTGAGTTTAGTTCCTTGATTTTGAATTTTGAAATTTTTCAAAATGTTCATCATGTTCTTGAGAGTTAAGCCACTTTGATCTTTATGAATTTCAAAAATTGGTGTTAGATTGTTAATCTACACCTTGATTGAAAGGTCCTTACAAGTGGAATCAAGTATACTAATTATTTTTAGAGTTTGAAGTATGAAATAGACATTATTTTGGGGGAAATTAAAATTTGGGCACACTTACCCAAGAACACTCCTTTGTTCATCATTTCATGACTCAAGAGGCTTTTGATCTAGTTGACAACACCCAAAACTGTTTGGGGTGTTATTGCAAATTTTAAAAGTTTTGTGGCCAAAATAAAAAAAATAGACAAAAGTAAGAGTCCCAAAAGAAAAAAAATAAAATAAAATAATACAGGGACTATTCTGCAAATATTATAAGTTTAAAAAAAATCGCAGAATTCTAGGAGAAGGCCACAAACTCATTTTTGTTTATGCTAGCCTCTTAAAAATTGGATATACTTGTTGCCTTAGGACAATAATAACTCTGGCTCAATTTTCAAAACTCTTTCCTAAAGACTTGGTCACTAAAATACTCATAGTTTTGTCTTTGCAGTTCTCCTTTCTTTGAACTCTTGATTGATGCTAAATTAGGATTTTTACACAAGTTGTAGCATTTGTGCATTATTCTTGACTCTTGCAAGTTCTTTCCAAGGACATTGAGGGAGAATTTGAGTGGAAAAAGGAAAGAGAGTAAAAATACATCTTGAGTAGAAAAAGCCTATTTTGAGTGAGACAAACACTTTGTGAGGATGGTGAGATCAATTGAACAAGAGGATACTCCTTCTCCCTCACCTAGAACCATTAATCTTCAAGCAAGAATGGATAATCAATTTCAAGCCATAACAAGGCAATTGGAGAGGATGAACGAGAGGTTCAATAACATGGAGCGAGAGAGACCCTTTGTCACTCAAAACGATTCTCATCACGGAAGTGGGTATGAGAGTGAAATGGAGAGGCCAAGAGGAGGAGGTTGGCCTAGACATAGAGAGAGACAAAATGATAGAGAAGATAGGATCGAGGGAGTAAAAATCAAAATACCAACCTTTCAGGGAAAGAATGATCCCGAAGCCTACTTAGAATGGGAAATGAAGATAGAGCAAGTCTTTGCATGCCATAATTATAGTGAGACAAAGAAGGTTAAGATAGCCTCCTTAGAATTTATAGACTATGCCTTGATTTGGTGGGATCAATTACAAAAGGAGAGGAGAAGGTGTGATGAAGATCCTGTCGATACTTGGAGGGAGATGAAGGCCATCATGAGAAAGAGGTTCATTTCCTCACATTACCATCGAGACCTTCACAATAAATTGCAAAGGATGTCTCAAGATTCTAAAAGTGTGGATGAGTACTTTAAAGAGATGGAGGTAGCTTTAATTAGAGCTAACATCAATGAAAGGAGAGAGGATACTATGGCACGATTTTTGAGTGGCCTCAATCAAGACATTCAAGACATTGTTAAGCTCCAAAGCTATGTTGAAATGGACGACTTAGTCCATCAAGCAATTAAAGTGGAGCAACAACTCAAAAGAAAGAAGTACAAAGTTCCTTCCTCCAACTACCAAAGCACAACTTGGACAGACAAACAAAAGAGGGAGGGAGCCTCCCAAAGGTACAATGAGGCTTCGGCTTCACAAATTTTTTTTGAAAAAAAGGATGTTACTACTCCTTCCTCTTCAACTAGTAAAAGGAGTAGGAACATTAACTGCTTTAAATGTTTGGGAAATGGCCATATTGCCTCCCAGTGCCCAAACAAAAGAACAGTGGTTTTAAAAGATGGCTACTTATCTAGTGAAGCGTCTTCTCAAGAGGATGATAGTGATCTTGAAATCACTCCTCAAGAAGGTGATATACTAATGGTAAGGAGACTATTGGGAGTGCATTGGAAAGAAAACAATACTCAAAGAGAAAACATTTTTCACACAAGATGTTTAATACAAAATAAAGTTTGCTCTTTGATTATTGATGGAGGAAGTTGCACCAATGTGGCTAGTGAAAGATTAGTCAACAAACTTGCTTTAAAAACTATTCCTCATCCGAGGCCTTACAAGCTTCAATGGTTGAGTGAAGACGGTGAGTTGTTGGTTAATCAACAAGTTTTGATTAACTTCTCCATTGGAAAATACAAAGATGATGTGCTATGTGATGTTGTCCCTATGGAGGCCGGACATATCCTTTTAGGAAGGCCTTGGCAATATGATAGGAATGTGACTCATAATGGCCTGACAAACAAGTATGTTTTGAAACATAACAATCTCAATATCTCCCTTGTCCCTCTTTCCCCAAAGGAAGTTTGTGAGGATCAAGTTAAATTGAGAATGAAAAGAGAACAAGAGGAAAAACATATTATGCAAAACAATTTTGAGAACAAGAATGAAGAGCAAAGAAGAAAGAAAAGGAGGGAAAAATTGAGAGAAAAGTCGAGAGTCTATTCATGAGAGTGAGTGAAGTGAGGAAGGCTTTCTTGGCAAAGAAGCCTATGTACTTGATGTTTTATAATGATTCTTGCTTAAATGTTCACAAATCTTTTTCTACTCCTACTTGTGTTGTATCTCTTTTAAAAGAATTTAGTGATGTTTTTCCCAATGACATACCCCACGGCCTCCTTCCTTTGAGAGGAATTGAGCACCAAATGGATCTCATTCCAAGTGATTCAATACCTAATAGGCTGGCCTATAGAGCCAATCCTCAAGAAATAAAAGAAATTCAAAAGCAAGTTGAGGAATTGATGGCTAAAGGTTGGGTGAGGGAAAGTTTAAGCCCTTGTACAATGCTTGTGATTTTAGTACCCAAAAAGGATGGTACTTGGAGGATGTGCACCGATTGTAGGGCCATAAACAATATCACGATAAAGTATAGACACCCCATTCCTAGACTCGATGATATGCTTGATGAGTTGTATGGTGCCACATTCTTTTCCAAAATTGATTTAAAGAGTGGCTACCATCAAATTAGAATCAAGGAAGGGGATGAATGGAAAACAGCTTTCAAAACAAAATTTGGTTTATATGAATAGATGGTTATGCCATTTGGGCTAACTAATGCCCCAAGTACTTTTATGAGATTAATGAACCATGTTTTGAGAAAATTCCTTGGAAAATTTGTTGTTGCTTATTTTGATGATATCCTTATCTATAGCATGAATCTTGAGGAACATCTTGAACATCTCAAATCTGTTTTGGAGGTTTTAAGGCAAGAACAATTGTATGCCAATTTGGAAAAGTGCTCATTTTGCACCAATGAAGTGGTGTTCCTTGGATTTGTTGTTAGTGCTAAGGGTGTTCAAGTAGATAAAGAGAAGATTAAGGCAATTAGTAAGTGGCCAACTCCTAAATCTGTGAGTGATATAAGAAGTTTTCATGGATTAGCTGGATTTTATAGGAGGTTTGTAAAGGATTTAAGCACCATAGCCGCCTCTCTCAATGAAGTTGTGAAAAAGAATGTTGTTTTCAAATGGGGAGAGGCTCAAGAAAATGCTTTCCAATCCCTTAAAGAAAAACTCACTCATGCTCCAATACTTGCTTTGCCAAACTTCTCTACATCTTTTGAAATTGAGTGTGATGCTTCAAATGTGGGAATTGAGGCCATTTCGTTGCAAAATGGCCATCCAATTGCTTATTTTAGTGAAAAGCTCAATGGGGCAGTTTTGAATTACTCCACTTATGACAAAGAGTTATATGCACTTGTTAGATCTTTACAAACTTGGCAACACTATCTTTTACCAAAGGATTTTGTAATTCACAGTGATCATGAATCCTTAAAATATTTGAAAGGCCAAGGAAAACTTAACAAGAGGCATGCTAAGTGGGTAGAGTTTATTGAGCAATTTCCATATGTGATCAAACATAAGCAAGGGAAGTCCAATATTGTGGCGGATGCTTTGTCAAGGAGACACACTTTGTTGTCTACTCTTGAAACTAAACTTCTTAGTTTTGAGCACATAAGGGAATTGTATGAAACAGATGCGGATTTCTCTCAAATCTTTGTTTATTGCGAGAAAACTTCTCAAAATGGATACTATAGGCATAATGGATACTTGTTTAAAGAAAAAAGACTTTGTGTGCCTAGAGGATCCATGAGGGAATTAATTGTGAGAGAAGCTCATATGGGAGGTTTGATGAGCCATTTTGGAGTGCAAAAGACCTTGGAAATTTTGCATGAGCACTTCTTTTGGCCAAAAATGAAACATGATGTGCATAAGCTTTGTACAAATTGCATTATTTGTAAAAAGGCTAAATCAAAGGGTATGCCTCATGGACTCTACACTCCTTTGCCTATTCCTTCTTCTCCTTGGGTTGATTTATCCATGGATTTCATTGTTGGTTTACCTCGGACCAAGAAGGGAAAGGACTCCATCTTTGTGGTTGTGGATCGTTTTTCAAAAATGGCACATTTTATTCCTTGCCACAAAGTGGATGATGCATGTGTAGTGGCTGAATTATTCTTTAAAGAAATTGTGAGACTCCATGATATCCCAAAGAGCATTATCTCGGATAGAGACACTAAATTTTTGAGCCACTTTTGGAGGATTCTTTGGAATAAGCTTGGAACAAAACTCCTTTTTTCTACTACTTGTCATCCTCAAACTGATGGACAAACTGAGGTAGTAAATAGAACTCTTGGAACCCTCCTAAGGACTATCATTAAAAAGAATATAAAGTCTTGGGAGGAATGTTTGCCTTTTGTGGAGTTTGCATACAATAGAGTCCCTCATTCTACCACCAACTCTTCTCCTTTTGAGGTTGTTTATGGGTTTAACCCTTTAACTCCTCTAGACTTACTTCCATTGCCTAACAACTCTTCTTTAATGCATAAAGATGGAGATGCTAAGGCTGAATTTGTTAAGAAAATGCATACCAAAGTGAAATCACAAATTGAAAAGAAAATGGATCAATATGCTAGGCAAGCCAACAAGCATAGAAAACAAGTGGTTTTTGAACAAGGAGATTGGGTTTGGATTCATTTACGAAAAGAAAGATTTCCACTACAAAGAAAATCCAAACTTCAGCCTAGGGGTGATGGACCTTTCCAAGTGCTGGAAAGAATCAATTATAATGCTTACAATATTGACTTGCCAGGTGAGTATGGAGTAAGTGCTACCCTTATTGTTGCTGACTTATGTCCTTTTGATGTAGGGGATGATGAATTTACAAATTCGAGGTCGAATTCTCTTGAAGAGGGAGGGGATGATGGAGTCCAAGTTCAAGAAGTTCAAAGTCAAGTTGAAGGAGGCTTGATAGAAATGGAAGGACCTATGACTAGAACAAGGGCTAAAAGGATGCAAGAAGCATTAGAGAAGGAAGTGGCATATTTGATTAATACAAAGCCCAACTTGGAAGAAGGCCCAAATGAAAGTCAACTCCTCATTATTGACCTAGAAGAGGCGTGATGCAAACCTAGGATGGACACCTTTGACAAGAAGAACCAAGCCAATTATGGAACAAGAAGAACCAATTTGGAAATTGTTGAAACACTCATTTTCGTTGGTGATAACCTTTCTTCTTTGTTTCCAATGTAACTTGAGCTATGGTTATCTGATTGAGGCGTTCTTGGTGGCGTTGGAAAGCTAAGAGGATTATCTAAAATTCGTATTTCTAGTGTCAAGACCGATTTCGGCTTCTATGATGGTAAAAACCGGGCTACAAGATTAGGACGAAATTCTAGACGGGATTTTTCCTGTATTTTGGGCTTCCTTTGTATTGGGCTTGTGTTTTTAGACTCCTTATGCTGAAGTAAGAATTACTTAAGAGAGGATTAGGGTTAGCCGTCACCTCCTTAGAATAAAATTCTATAAATAGGGATGTAATATCTATCTTTTTCCAACCTTTGAATAAAATTAGAGTTTTCCTATTGGAATTCTTGAAGAGTGTTATTCTCTTCTCTTAAGTTCTTGCATAGAACTTGTTTGATTCTTATCAAGGAGTGCTACTCCTTGTGGCGAATCCTCTTTTGGCTATCAATCTTCCAATTTCTTGGAAGCAATTGTGGCGCCTTCTTTCATCTCTTATCTTTTCCATTTGTTCATTTAATTTTCGTTTTTCCCTTCTTGTCTAGTTTCAATTCGGCATTTTTATTTTAATTTTCTATCTTAGTTTAATTCTTGTCTTTAATTTGCCATATATCTTCCATTTCTTGTTTTTTTCATCATCAACATCTCGGGTGACATCTCATCTTTCTCTTTCCCCCTTTCTTCTCATCAATTGGTCATAAACTTCAAGTGATTATGCTCAAGGAAAGATCCAAACAAACAATGATTCATATTTGGATCATATCACATCCAAAATCGATTCTATCAAAAGAAGCTTGTAATAACTTCTTTTTTTTGGATTGAAAAATTACGCTAAGTATGTGTTTGGATCAACAGCGAAAATTTGATTATTTCAATAATCGATTATGTGGATAATTGATTATTATTATAATCGATTATAATAGAATTATTTTTATGTTTGGATGCGT
The DNA here is from genome assembly GCA_039655645.1 of Ammopiptanthus mongolicus. NCBI lineage: Eukaryota > Viridiplantae > Streptophyta > Magnoliopsida > Fabales > Fabaceae > Ammopiptanthus > Ammopiptanthus mongolicus. The sequence continues at coordinate 10,920,834 of CM077347.1, read as the reverse complement.
TTGCTGAAAAGCGATTATAAGGTAATCTATTTCGTTTGGGTTGTGTAAAACAATCACTTATATATAGTAAATTACTAAAAAGGGTATGGAATTATATAATTTAATAATATTTGTTTGGTAGTTAGTTTTGTAGAGGTGAAATAGGAAGAATGTTATTGGTTTCAAAATAATCTAACAGTTTTTTAAATAAGTTTCAAACTTCTAGCTTCTCTAAAAACAATTTTTTTCTCATAAAAACAATTGTTTTGAAATTTAATCAGTTTACCCAAACATACTAGCTTTTACTGAAAAACAGCTTTTACCATGAAAAACGGTTGTTTGGGGTAAGATTTAACACCCTCTAAGTTTTACATCAAACTTGCTTTCAAAATAAAAACATCCAAACAAAAATCACTTTACTTCAAACTCAATTGTATTGAAATCAATTCTACAGAATCAATTTGATCCAAAATTTTGTTTGTAAAACACTCATCCAAACGCATGCTACATTGAACTTATTCTTTTATTTGTTTTTTACCACTCAACATGTAGTTTCAAACAATATTGTGAGTCTTTTAGTTGTGAGGTAAATTTTTCCTTCAGCTTGAGTGATAGTGTGATACTTTTCTATCACAAATAACACTTAAAGCACTCATTTATTTCATCTTTATTACATCTATCCCGCTTGAATCTTATGATTTACATTTCCCTCTATTCCCCCAACATCTTGTATGATAGACATAAGATACTTAAATCCTGTGACTTGTGATATGGTATAATCTCCAATTTTCATCTCTAAGCTATTAGTGCCTCCTACTAAACTTATATTTCATATACTCCATCTTACTTCTATTTAAACAAAAGTCATGTGTTTTCAAAAGCTTATTTTCATATCTCTAATCTAACTTCTCATTTATCTCCTCTCTCAACTTTCGAACTTGGACTATATTGTCGAAAAAAGTATACGTCGTGTCACTAGCTCTAAAATATGTTCAGTAAGCACAACCAAGACAAAGGTAACAAAATAGCCGCTCAAAGTTTACCTTCATACAGTCCTACAATTATAGAAAAAAATTATGTGGCCCCACCTCTGTGTTTTCACACTTTGTGACCATGCCAAACATATCTTTGATTGTTCTAATACAGGCAATAAGAACTCCATAAAAGTGAAAGTTGTGTAATAGATCAATTAAATTCAATAGAAAAAGCATGCGCAATTGGTGAACCTGTTAGGTAAGAGCAGATAGGTCATGGACTCATGGGATCCAAAAGTGAAGGTCATTCAAGAACCATAACACCTAACTCCTATGGTTTCACATGTTAAGAAAACAGACTGTTGGATTTTGCAAAAACTGGGCCATTATCATCGCTTTGACCAAGTCTAAGTAATGAAAACAGTTACATAGTTTTTGATTGGGGGAAAAATGGAGAGAAGAGAGATTTTTATAAACTTTTTTTGTTTGCTTCATTTTTTTGAAAGGAGGGGAATGAAGAGGAGCAAAATCCTCCTCACTCAATTTTATCTCCCTTCCAATATTTGGGATATTTGGAGGGAAAATGAGGGATTTTAAAACATTTTTCATCCTTATTTATATTGTTTAAATCTAAATTATAAAGATATTAAAGTAAATTAGTTTTAAAATCTCTTCCCCCTCGTGAACCAAACATGAAAAGTGTTATTTTCCTTCCTCTTCTTTAAAATCCCTTCTCTCCTCTCCTCTTAACCAAACACAATAATTAATTAAAATTTTTCCCCTCCCCTCCTTTGAACCAAACGTATCCTTAGTGCTACAACGCTGAACTCAGACGAAAACATAAGAAGCCGAAGCAGATGTTCAAAGCATTACATGTAAAACAGTCTATTAAATCAATAAACTACCAAGAAGTGTATTGCATTTATGAAAAAGGATACACGTCAAGAAATAGCATTCATGGTAAATGAAAGAGTGAAAAAATAAAACATAGGCTCGGAGTTTGCCTATTGTGGTCCGAAATAGCATTCATCGTAAATGAAACAACGAAGAAAATTCATAAGGAAAGTTCAATGCATTTATGAAAAAGGGTAAAAATTTAACACTTGACCCGTTGATCATATTTCTTTGCAATGTGAACAGACCTACGTTCTATATCAAGAAGAAGCTAATGTTTTCTGTTCTCGGCCCTTTTTACAAGAAGCCTTATTGATAACTCTAGGTCAATGGGTGGAACACATTAATTTAATGAAGAATATCTCATACGTTTTCTTCTTACTAATCCCAGGCAACAAATGGGACAACAGCATGGAACTTGGAAAATATGAACAGATGTGTCTTTTCTCTTATTTGGGAAAAGCATGGTGCCAGTCTCAGCAGCAGCTACTTTACACAAGCCAAACTTTCAATCAAGCCTACAAGGAAAGAAATCGCCAAGAATAGTGCCGTGTATTGAAACAACAATATCTCTCACCTTCTACGTGTTTCTCTATTCCTTTTGTACTATTTATCTATCGCTTGATCTTTTTAGCAAGTCCAAGAAGATGATCTTTTAATCACTGGCTTCATCTGCTTATCTTCTTCCAGGGAAATCATCCCCAGGTGTGAGGGGTCCTCCAGCATCATCTTTGCCACCAGATAACCTGCAATAGACCATGTTTGGTATTTTCTTGCCTGTTTGCCAATATATCTCCCAAGTTTACCATCATAATATTCAGGCCATCCATCCTTCAGTAAACGACTCTCGGCAAGCTCAATTGCACGTCTTGCAATTTGCGGTCGCCCCGTTTTGATGCAAGCAGCTGTTACTAGCCACAGGAGCACTGCACTCGAGCAAGTAGTAAAGCAAAACGAAAAGTAGAAAAATAAAACCATCAAAAATATGTCCATTTATAATTTTATTAATAATATATATATTGCAAGAATTATCAAACATGCTTCTGGCACACATAGTTCAGACATTCATTCAGTCAAAAAATAGTTAACAATTAACAATACAACTAAAAGCAAAGAGGTCTGCCCCTATATTCACTGTGTTTTCACATATAACATATAATGCCTTGCAACATTACTAATATTCAAACATGGTGCATTCCACAAATTCCCCCATTGAGTTTCAGGTGGGTGGACTTTACTTGCAGTGCAATAGTTTGAAATCTAATGGAAGCATCTTGTGGCAAGGCCCACGCCAATGACAGAGCACAATTCGAGGTGTTACCCAAAATAAAAATGGTGATACACTGATATGATATGCATGAGTTGTTGTCAGAAGTATAGCTGGCAAATTCGCACAGACAAGATAAAAAATACTTGGGCTAATAGGACTTTGTTTCAAATTAGATATAATATTAAGATGTTGGAGGATGATCCAAATATCCCTGCCTTGAGAAGGAACAGTAACACCCCTTTCTTCAAATGGAAATATAATTTTTTTTAAAAAATAAAATAAAAGTATAAGTACATTTTAATAAGAAGCACTTCTTATTAAGACATAATTTAAAAATGTGCATTGATGAATTATGTATTAAATGTTATCAAGTGATGAAGAGTAATTTTCTTCAACACCAGGTTAAATATGTGTAAATTGTTGTAAGGAAAAAATAAGACTAATTAAGTTGAAAGTATGTTAATAAAATTTCTATCACACCAAACCTGAACCAATAACCTCATCCTAGAACCTAAATCAGGTCATCCATAGAAAAGAAAAAATAAAAAATAAAAACCAACAAAAAAAGTTTAGACCTGAACTCAGGCCAACACCAAAGGTATAGCATGCATTCTATCAATCAGCCCTATATGTCATATGTCACTTCGGTTTTAGTACCATTTCCTACAATAAACTGGATTGAATTCCCTAATGAAGATGTTATCCCGACAACAACCCATGTTAAATGCACTTTGAATAACTAAGCATGATGAGAGAAAGGAAGAACCTGGCCATGATCCTCCATTATGGTAACTCCATCTGGTATTTTTAGGATCACAACCAGTAACAATTCGCCACTCATGGCTCTCTATTGCAGGATAAGATATTTTTATGGGCATTTCTCCAACCAACTCATCCCAGCGAGCTTCAATAAGATCCATGATAGCCATTGATTGCTCTGGAGTTGCTAGAGAAGATAGAATTGCAACACAATTGCCTAAAGCAAACCATCGAAAATCCATCCGGGCCGGACTGACATTTCCGATAAAGTAGCCCCCACGTGTTGGCATGAAGTCAAATACCCAATTTGGGATTGAATCAGGAATAACATTAAACTTATTTACTGCAGTATGTGAGTATTCCTCAGTCTTATACCGATAAATGTCATTTAGTTGTTGGAAGTCAAGCCAAAAGTAGCTCCGCATGTGATAACTTAGTGCATGCAAACGCTTCACAATGCGCTCTACACATTCTTTTCCTTCTGCATCCTCCTGTTTCATCATTGACAAAGCACATCTCAATGCCATGAAGAAAAGTGCTTGAATCTCTATAGGATAGCCATAAATACCCTGCAGAAAAAAGAAAGAAATAATTAATAAAATATACAAGTTCTTCAAAATCACCTAAAATATATGAGTGAAAGCCTATGCACAAGGACTTGGAATCTAAATATGATAACCAATACTGGAATAAGAGCAAGACTTGTGACAACAAATCTAATTGCACTTGCATCACTTTGCACTATAAAACAGCCAGCTTTGTATAAACAACGGAAGGCAACAAACACCATTCTTATAGCCAGATAACATAAGCAGCATTAATTTTATCAACATACTGAGAAATAACTACAAATGATGCCTTACCATTCTTCGATCAATCATGCAGCATCCATCAGCACAGAGCAGAGTTGGGAATGTATCAAACCCCTCAGACAAGCACAGAGTCAATATAAGCTTCATTCCCTTTTGACAATCTGGTGATTCAGCCAGAGATAAATCGCCTGTAGACTTTGTGTACGCGCGAAGCAAAATGATCCACCAGAATCCAGAGTCAACAGGAGCAACTCTTCCAATTGCACTTTCACCAAAATCTGCAACAATAGTATCTGTTTTCCGAGTAGGATCATGTAGGACTTTGAAACTAGCAGGCATTACACCTTCACCAAGCTTAAATCGATCTACTCTTTTTTCCCACCCCTGAAGATGCAGTGTCTTCACTAAGAAGTTTTTAACTATATCTGGTTCACCATTCATCAAAAAGGCTAGAGCACTTGGCACAAAATCTCGAACAAAAACCTAGAAAAGAAAATTTTATCAATAAATATCATACTCATTCTTAGATGTCATCTTTCAACGAGCAACAATAAAAATATTTAATTCATGATGCTTTGAGGTTTGGCAGGGTCACCAAAGGCAGTAACACAGAACCCCCGAGTTTCTTCTGTTAACCAACAATTATTCAAGGACAGAAACAATCTATTATGCATGTTTAGCAAGAAACACAAGGCATATCAAAAGTAACTATAAGTCGAAGTGCTAAAAGAATAGCTGGCAACTTCAGGTATTTATTGCTTGTGAGAACCCAAGGCACTGAAAACTACTGGTAGTAAATAGTATCTTTTAATATATTTTTATTTTTATAATTACGGTTGTGCTTATGTATCCCATTTGAGTCCTCTTTTCATTTGCTCTCTGCTTAGCTACATTAATTACTAACATACATCTAAACATTGTAATTTCCAAAATGGGAAGGGAGCTAGGTTGCATGTTAAACGAATGGCTTGTCCGACTTGATCAAACTTCCAACAACTACAATATTCATTTCTGTTAATTCTCAGGAATGAAGGGGTTTTCAGCATATTTTCAACTTACAAGTTCAGTCAAATATATATGCCTCTGTTTTATGTTTGAAGTAGTATCGTTAGATTCATTACATCCAAACTTGTTGGAAAAAACTAAGTCTAAACATCCGTTATCATGTCTCAATTAAGTAGTCCCAGATTATGTATCTAGTAAAATTTGTAGTCACCCTCAAATTGTTTGATGTTTCAGGTTCAAATGGCGTCAGAAACCTTGTTTAGATTTAGAGTACCATTATAATCAAACTGAAGTGAGAAGATGCATATTAAGGACAACTTACATCATCATAGCTCAATTTTCTTTCCATAGCTCACAGGTTTCAGAAAAATATTACACGCCCCCAAAACTGTAAATGTGGCATTTCAGCATTGATTGAGGAATTCACCTGATCATAGTTTAAAACTTCCTCCGATTGATGATCAACAGCTGCAATAGTGCCAACTGGTTGGCCTCTGAAATGGACTAGAGATTTTCGGAGTGATTCCCACGCATCAGCAACCATAGGGTGAGGCTCAAACGAGTTCCGTGCAGACGAAGCAGGTGTGTTAAAACCAGATCTTCCCCCGGGCGAGTAAGTGTCATAGTTATCCAAGCCCCCTCTGGGGAAACCAATCGACAGTTCACTAAGTGATCTCTCATCAAATGATCTCTGCCTCTCTATGTTCAACCTTGGCTTGTCAAGGAGACGCGTGAGGTCAAAATCATCCATCTCAGAGATAGAGCTGTGCGAGTTGATTTTCCTAAGTCCGTCCATTTTCTCCACTTCTTCTCCAATACCCAAATCAATATATCAAAAATAGATATTATCTACAGCCACAAAATCAATATTCGCCAATGTCAAATACAAAACCGAAACAAAAACACATTGCTAATACACAAATTAGTAAAAAAAAAAAAAAACATCAAACCAATGATCCAATTTTTAATATTAAGCTCCAGAAATAGGAACAGACTGAAAAAAAAAAAAACAAATAACATCTCAGTGCATTTTTGACAAAACAAAACATCTTCAACCTGCAAACAACATAACCTTCAAATTTTGCCAATTGTATCATCAAATTCGAAAGACATAACGCAATAAAAAAACAATAAATGGCACATTAATGGAAAAACAAATAACAGATCAAGATCCATGGGAAAAAAAAACTGAAGAATCATCGTTATCACACGACTCAAACAACAAACTGCAGCAAAAAACATCGCATAACAGAGACAAATTGGGAAGGTGTGACGTATGAAGGAGCGCAATTCATCGATAGAGAGAAAGAGAAACAGATCTGAGAAAACGAATGAGGAGCAAAGGATGTTGAGAGGTCAAGGGAGGAGAAGTAGCGAACCTGAAGGCAGCGAGAAGGAGAGATAATCCGGCGGAAACGACGGTGGTTCGCCGGCGATTTCGCCGGAAAATGGCGGCCGGAAATATTGGCGTACAACGAAGCAGGAGAGGGGAAAAAATGTGCGTGTGGTAGAAAGCTGATATTTATAGCGAAAGAAAACGAGTCCTAGAGAGACAAAGCGCAACCAATTTACCGTCCCACCCAGTTTGGTTTTTTTCTAACAACAGTTTGATGTAAAAGGGATTACCGAGAACAGCCGGTTGCAGCACGAGGGGTTACCGGCACCGTCCACGTAGATCAAACGACACAGGTTCGTTCGATCACTCTATCGGCTTCTGCTTCTGCTTCTGCTTCTCCCCTGCGCTGTGTGTGTGATATCATGGATTTAACAGAATGGCAGTGTGGACTATATAACGTGTATTTATAATATTATTATTGGTAATTAATTAACTGGGTTGTTAGGTGGGTTTCAAAATTATTTCTATGTGCTAAGATAGCCACATTTCAACTTGTATTTTCCTCCGCTTATTCTAAAATGATAAATAAATCAGGAAAGAAATGGACTTTTGATACATACTTGGGTTAAGGCGTGCTTGATGTTGTATTTTATCTGTTGCTTTTATTTTTAATTTTTAATTTTTAATAATTGATAATTGATCTCGGGGTAGATTTAAAAGGTACTCATTTAATGAAAGAAAAAAAAAAAAAGATATTTATCGTATGTTATGTTAAATTGAGTTTAATTGTTATGTACTGTTAATATAAAATTTTTTATATAGACAATCAATCAGAAATCATGATGTATGTGACTTTTGAGGTAATTAGGATAAGAGTCAAACATTTTAGCTTATATGATAATTTCTGATTGATTGTCTATGTAAAATATCTTTATACTGACAGTATATATCAATTAAATCCTATTAAATTTATATTAATTACTGACTTTATATTTTACCTGAAATATAAATTTAATGCTTTTATCCAAATTACTTATTCTATAAATTTTTGGAAGAGTATAACAAAAAATCTAACTCAGTAACTCTACCATTAATGTTTAACAAATTTTTTTGTTTTACGTATATTCTCTCATTCCGATAAATATGAGAATGATCTCTCGATGTACAGTAAAACATTTAAATGAGAAGTTCTTCTAATATTTTCTAATTTTAATTTTAATTACACATAAAATGATACCAATTTTTTTATTAGAAAGTATGTACAATCATTAATCGAATACGATTTATATACTTCTTATAATTTTATAAAAGGTATTTAGAATTTTTTTTGGTAAGGTGATGCAAAACAAAAGATAACAAAAAGAGAAATTGGTAAGGTATTTAGAATTAAAAAAGGGAATTAAAAAAAAGGGAATGAGCTGAAATTTTTAAATAATTTTAAATGCATCAATAATAAATGTACCAATTAAATAAAATAATAAATGTACCCCTGGTTAATTGTCAGGATTAATGAATTTTATGATTCAGATAAAAATAAAAAATAAATAAATCAACAATACTATATTAGGCTAATTCACACAGTTCTCTCATTGTAAATTAACTGTAACATATTAATTAACTAGCTAGTACCTGGTAGGTGCAATGCACTGTTTTATAATGTTAATTTTATTAACTAAATGTTTTATTGTATGTGTAAAATTTAATAACTAGTATTTGAACTAATTCTAAAAATGTAACAGCTTGAATAAGGTATGATAACTAATAATCGTAGGTGTTGGTCCAAGTGGAAGGGGTTTTGATCTGTTAATCATGTGATTTTAGATTCGGTCCCTGAATTCATGTGTATGAAAAAAAATACTATTAGAAGGATTCTCGCTAAAACGTATAATCGTACCTCCGAAAAATTAGTCTTTCACCTATCGGATGAGAAACTGAGATGATACTATGAAAAACCAAAATAAAGTCATGATAACAAATGATTAAAAATCTTTTTTCCTAAAAAGTAATAAATTAGAAAAAGTATGTTTAGTGTAGGTGAAATCAAACGAATCATTATACTTCAATAAAATATTTTTATATTTAAAAATAAATACTTTAATTTAATATTCAATATTATCATGTAATCAAATAATCAACCATTCAAGCAAAATATGGTTTGGTTCACATCAAAAGTTGTTGTATCAAGTAATATATGGGAAGTCGACTACTCGAATGTTGAAGATGGAGCCTCATCTCTTATAAGAGGTTGGGTTGGATCGGATGGGAAAACGGGTCTGAGGAGCTACTTCATTATGATCCGGGATTATAAGAAACCCACCCCCAAAAACAAGATCATCATTGAGGAGGCATTTGTTTCAAGTTATGTTAAGATATATATTCCTTAGAATATTCTCATATTTTTTTTCAATTTTTTAAAAAATACCCCTAGGAATCAATTATTCTTGTGAAAGAAAAATGTTAATGTTCTAGTAGATTTTGATTCCCAAGAGAAAGGTTGGGAAAGTGCATTCCCATCACATGGGAATAAAGACCATCACACAAACCACCAATAACTCCTCACTTTCCATTCTATAACTTCACTTTCTCATATGTAATTTTAATATGAGTTTAATTGTTATGTATTGTTGGTGTAAAGTTTTTTACACTGACAACCAATCAGAAATCATGGTATAAGTGACTTTTAAGATAATTATGATAAGAGTCAAATATTTTAACTTATGTAATAATTTCTGATTGGTTGACTGTGTAAAAATTTTTTACACTGACTGTACATACCAATTAAATCATTTTAACATTTTACTTTATGTATTTTTAATAACAATAAAAAAACATTAAATACCATAAAAATTATTACTGCAAGGACTATTAATTTTTTTCTTTTGTTTGATAATTTGTAATTCTAATTTTTATTAACTTTTAAATTTTTAAATTAATATTGCACAAATGTCATAATGATAATTAATTTTAAAAATACCAATGTCATAACATGCTAACATCCCATTTGCCACCATTCCCTTGGGATTTCCATGTCGCTATAATTATAATTAGAATTTAATTGGTATACATTGTCAGTGTAAAGATTTTTTACACAGACAACCAATCAGAATTTGCCAATAAGCTAAAGTGTTTGACTCTTATCCTAACTACCTTAAAATTCACACACATCATGATTTCTGATTGGTTGTCTGTGTAAAAAAAACTTTACACTGACAGTGTATAGCAATTAAACTCCTTTTGGCCCAACTGTCAGTATCTTTATGAGCCATACTCAACAATCTCCACCTTGGCGAATATCATATCCTTTGAAGATAATAGTTACTGCCGGGTCGGGGGGTTCAGCTCCTGCTTAGCATTGAGAAACATGTAACAAGTCCAAGCAATGCTTGAACTTGTCAACAGTGACTGGCTTTGTGAACATGTCAGCTGCATTCTCTGAAGTGTGAACCTTTTCAAGCAATATCTGTCCAGATGCCTGCAACTCCCTGATCTTGTGGAATCTCACATCAATGTGCTTTGTTCTGGAATGATACACTTGATTCTTTGCCAAGAAAATGGCACTTTGACTATCACACTGCAACCTGACCCCACCTTGCTCAATGCCCAACTCCTTCACTAGGCCTGTAAGCCACAAGGCTTCCTTGGATGCTTCAGCTATTGCTATATACTCAGCTTCAGTTGTGGACATTGCCACTATAGTCTTAACTGTCGATTTCCAGCATATAGGTCCACCTGCAAGGGTGAAAACAAAACCAGTCGTAGACCTTCTGTTATCCAAATCACCGGCATAGTCTGAATCCACATACCCAACTACTGAAGGATCACTCCGTTGACTGCCAAACATTATACCATGGCCTGTAGTGCCCTTCAAATATCTGAAAATCCACTTGACTGCCTCCCAATGCTGCTTACCTGGATTAGACATAAACTTGCAAACTTGGCTTACTGCTTGTGCCAAGTCCGGTCTAGTGCAAACCATAGCATATATCAAGCAACCAACTGCACTGGCATAAGGAACCTTCGACATGTACTCAGCTTCCGCCTCTGTCTTTGGGCACTGTTGCACTGTGAGCTTAAAGTGATTCGCCAATGGGGTACTCACAGTCTTAGCATTGTTCATGTCAAATCTGTCTAACACCTTCTGAACATAGCCCTGTTGAGAGAGCCATAACTTTCTTGCTCCCCTGTCCCTGTGAATATCCATCCTAAGAATCTTCTTAGCGGCCCCCAAATCCTTCATATCAAACTCTTTCCCTAGCAGAATTTTCAGCTTATTCACATCATGCAAACTGTTAGCCGCATTCAGCATATCATCAACATAAAGTAACAGAAAAATAAAAGAACCATCATCAAGGCTCTTCACATAAACACAGCAATCATACTCACAACTCCTGTAGCCAATTCTAAGCATGTAAGAATCAAAGCGCTTGTACCACTGCCTTGGAGACTGCTTTAACCCATATAGAGAACGTTTCAACTTACAAACCAGATGGCCCTGTCCAGCTGCACTGAACCCTTCTGGCTGCTTCATATAAATCTGTTCCTCTAATTCACCATGGAGGAAAGCTGTCTTCACATCCATTTGTTCTAAATGCATATCCCGACTGGCTACCAAGGCTAGCACTGCCCTGATAGAAGTATGTCTCACGACCGGAGAGAAAATCTCATCATAATCAATCCCCTTCTGCTGTGAATACCCCTTTGCAACAAGACAAGCCTTAAACTTTTCCCCTTCTTTTTCTGATACTGCATGTTTCCTCTTGTACACCCACTTGCACCCAATAGCATGTTTTCCCTTAGGAAGCTGAACTAACTCCCAAGTTTGGTTCTTATGCAAAGACTCCAGCTCTTCCATCATGGCACTCATCCATTTGTCCTTCTCTCGGCATTGAATTGCCTCTGTAAAAGTAGACGGATCACCTGAACTAATGAGAAGTGCAACAGAAACCAACTCTTCATAACCATACCTCTGGGGTGCCTTGGTAGTACGACGATCTCTATCTCGTGCAAGATTATAGTCCTGCAAAACATCTGCGCTGTCTAGTTCAACATCAGATTCATGCTCCTGCTCATGTACAAGCTCAGGCGGAGACACTGGCAGACCACGAGCCACTGGTAGCTCTTCCACCTCCACCTCAACTGTCTTGGAGCTAGAGTCAGCTCTAGTTGTCACTGCGGCAGGAGCATCTGTCGCAACTTTCTGCTTTAACATGAACTGCTCATCAAACACTGCATCCCTGCTGACCACCATTTTCTTTGAAACTGGATCCCAAAACTTGAACCCCTTTACACCTTTAGCATAACCTACGAAAATGCACTTTTTCGACTTTGGATCAAGTTTAGATCTTTCATCACTGAATATATGCACAAAAGAAGGACACCCAAAAATGCGTAAATTATGAAAATCAACTGGGTTACCTGTCCAAATTTCCTCTGCAAACTTCCCCTCCAATGAGGCCCTTGGTGAGCGATTGATGAGATAACATGCCATATTAATTGCCTCCGCCCAGAATCCCTTTGAGAGTCCAGCATTCAATCGAAGACATCGAGCCCTTTATGTGAGAGACCGGTTCATTCTTTCTGTAACACCATTCTGCTGTGGTGTTTTCTTCACTGAGAAGTGCTGTTGAATACCATGTTCTGCACAGAACTTCTGAAACTGCTTGTGGGTATACTCTGTGCCATTGTCTGATCTCAGATACTTGAGTTTTCTCCCCGTCTGATTTTCTTACTCTGCCTTCCATAACTTGAAGTTATCAAAGACCTCTGACTTCTGTTTGAGAAAATAAACCCAAACCTTGCGAGAAAATCATCAACAAATGTTACAAAATACCTAGATCCGCCCATTGAAGGCTCACGAGTGGGCCCCCATACATCAGAGTGCACATAGTCTAGAATACCCTCAGTTTTGTGCTTGCCAGGCTGAAAGCGAACTCGGGTCTGTTTCTCAAGGACACAGTACTCACACAATCCCATCGTGCAGCTTCGAACACCCTTCAACAGATACCTGCTATGAAGTGCTGCCATCCCACGTTGACTGAGATGGCCCAAACGCATATGCCACAGTCTAGTAGCATCATCATCCGACTCAACAGAAGCAACTCCACGTACAACTGTACTTCCTAACAGTGTGTATGTATTCCCTGCTGTCCTTCTAGCTTTCATCACAGTCATAGCGCCCTTAGTGACCCTGAGAATGTCCTTATCTCCATCTGCCCTATAGCTAAAGCCATTTGCTTGCAAAGTGCCCAAGGAAATCAAGTTCTTTCTCAGATCAGGAATATGCCTAACCTCACACAACGTCTTGACACCACCATCATCCATTTCAACTCGGAGCTGTCCCATGCCTACAATAGCACAAGCTTTATCATCGCCCAAATAAACAAAACCGAAATTACCTGATCTGTAAGTGGTGAACCACTCCCTGTTTGGAGTCATATGATAAGAACATCCCGAATCAAGGATCCACGCATCTGTGCATTGAGTAGACGAGACGGAGAGCATGTCGCCTTCACTGAAGTCCGAGTCATCGGATTGGACCACATTCGCAGCACTGGTTTGCCCCTTTTTCTGATTTGGACAATCGTGCTTCCAATGCCCGATCTCGTTGCAACTAAAACACTTTGATGTTTTCTTGGATTTCGATCTCTTCTTCTTCTTCTTGCCATCTCTGCCTTGTTGCCTCCCACGGTCCTGACTCCCCTTCACATACAGACTCTCCCCCTGAGATGGACCCTCTGCTGCGTTCTGTTCACGTTGACTATGAGACAGAATTGCAGCGGTAATAGCCTCCATTGTAGCAGGTTTCGCCTCACGCAGCGACTTTAGCAAACCTTGCTGTGCCAACAAGTCCTTAACGCGCCTCTGCCATAGCCCGAAATTGCCAGTCCCATCGAACTTGGCCACATCGAACTTCGCACCGGAATTAAGACTCATTTGATACCAATTGTTGGAACACACGCACACACGCAAGAAAGGAAAGAAGACAAGATTTACGTGGTTCGGCGAATAGTGCCTACTTCCACGGGAGCTGTTACAGCTGTGTTTCACTATATAGAAATAGGGTTACATAAGCGCAGTATTTATACTAATCACCACTGCGATAGAAATTATTTACACGCACACCATTTGGCTGTGTTTCACTATATAGAAATAGGGTTACATAAGCGTCGGCCCAACTGTCAGTATCTTTATGAGCCATACTCAACACTAATCAAATAAACTATTGAATAATTAGCTCATTGTCAATATTATTGAACACATCTCTCTTAATATAAGTCACTAACATAAAGAAAGAGAAGAAAGGGCATGGCAGTGAGTGCAAATATATAAAATTAGAGGGGCAAAATAAAAAGAAAACTCAAGGTATTAAATGTAATTTTATACTACTCAGTGGGTATGCACACTGTCACAGCCATGTAGATCCGCCACTGATACCGGCTAGTGCCCAAACATGGTAATGAAATTTCTTAAATGCTCATTTATCAACATATAAAAAAATTTATATTCTTAATATGCTTTAGGCATACTTTTGAATTGTGTTCGATATAATTTAATAATTTTTATTTGGATTTGTAAGAATAAATGTATTAAATTTAATTTTTGAATTTAAGTACTTTAAATTTAAAGTAACTTTTAGTCCGAAAAATAGTTGACCCAAACACTACTATAAAGAATTCCATAATACCAATATTACGAGATAAGTTTGTTATTTATTTATTTATTTTAAAGTTACTACGCGTTTTGCCACAACTATGAATCCTTTAATATGTTATAAAAATTGTTGAATTTCAAACCTGAAATATAGGCTCGGTTTGATTAAATTGGCTGATAAGCTAACTATTGTCTGATGATAAGCTAATTTTTAACTGAAAAACTAGCTGGTTGAATTTCAAGTGTTTGATGAAATTAGTTGTTGAACTAACTTATAAATATAAAATGACATAAAAGTACACATTTATGACAAAGATAGTAAAGTGGAAATTTCATAAAACCAATGAGGGTGAAAATGACAGAAAAGTCAATAAGCTATAAGCTATAAACCATAAGCTAAATAAAATAGTTTATGAAGAATAGTTATAAGCTAATGAAATAAGTTTGTTTACCAAACATATTTATTTCAGTCAAACAAACTTATAAGCTAGTCAAATGAGTTATAAACTAGCTTATTGGACTTGTCAAACAGAGTGATAGTTGTTCACAAATGATGGAGATTGTTTGTTATGGAGATTGGTAAAATTTGATATAAAATTAGTGTAAAATTTTTGACAATGTCAAACATTCACAAATCATTATATATGTGATTGTTAAGTTAGTTATGATAAAAGTTAAACATTTTTAATGATTGACTATTATAGTTGATAGTGTATATTTTTTTTACACTGATAATGCATACAAATTAAATCCAAATATATGTTACTCCGTCAACAAATCATAAATTGTGACCTCATTAAGAATATTTGACTCTTATCATGAATAACTCAAAAGTCATATATATAATATTTTTGTGATTGATTGACAATATAAAAATCTTTATACTAACCATATATCAAAATTAAGCTCCAAATTATTAAATTAGATCTCATCGTATATCCATATCTGTCAAATATTTTGAGTATATGCAATCAAATCCCCTTTTGTTGTTTTTTCAGTTTACACTATTTTTTTCAATATTGCCTCGTATCCCATTAATTTTACTGCCAATGTCTCTCTTCTCGTATTTTTTTTTTTGACATAATGGAGAAAAAACAAAAGAAACAACAAACTAAACATATTTCTTTCGATAGAGATTAGTCACTATTTATGACGGTAAATACTTCATATCAATAATATGATTACCCCAAAAAAAAAGACTAGACATATTTGATGTAGTTAAAAGATTTACATTAGATATTGATTTGTATATATATTCCTAGTTTAAATTCGATCTTTTATAAGAATTTTTTTAAAACTTTTTATATTAACTTCTTTTTAAAACTTACAATTTTTACATTAAATTTAAAACTTATATTCCCGGAATTTTGTATATTAAAAAAATCTCCACTTATTCCTTTGATCATATCCTAAAATATTAAATTTTCATTTATTAGATAAGAATACAGTGAGAGATAAAAAAAATTTAAACAACATGTCTTATCTCTAAAAGAAACTATACTAACAATTTCTACTTGGGTAATTGCTCCGTCTGATCAGTATCAACTCAAATAATTTACCGTATATGGGCTCCATTTCCTCACATTTAGGGCAAAAGGACAACAAAATGCTTAGAATAATCATCATTAGATGTAAAATCTAAACCATTATATCTCTTCTGCTTATGATAAAAGATTGTAATACCCCAACTATAACATGAAATAACAAAATCATATAATATTAATTAACAATGACAAGTTTTGAATCTAAAAAGTACTTTTATGCCTTAAGTATAAGGCTCTCCTTATTGTGTAATGGGATGACAAAATTATCCATCTTTGTGGATATTCATCAGTAAAACTTGTTATGGGTTTGATTTGGATAACCTAATAGATATCAACACATAAAATAAACAAATTTTTTCTCTACCTGCTTATTGATGAGAGGGGAGTGCGTATTAAGATATCCGCTCACGGCCCGTGGGTACCCAATATATGAATTTACTTAAATAAGTCATAATTTATGTGAGATTTTGTCAATTTGAAGAGATAAATCCATGTTATCGTTACATATATGATATATCATCACGACTAGTCAAATAATTGAAAAAAAAAAAATCTATTTATTATGTGATAAAAAAATATTTTATTTTGTTTTGGGTTTTTTTATATTTAAATTTTTTTCATAGTTTGATAGATATTCATGGTTGTGAATAGGGGTGTTCAGTGGTTCGGATTTACCCGATGAACCCGAAGATCCGAACCGAACCAATTAAATTGGTTCGTGTTTTTTTAGTGTTCGGATTCAAACCAAACCAAACCAAACGCGATGGTAATTGGTTCGGTTCTAAGATTCAAGGATATTGGATTTGAACCGATCTGAACCGCACCGATTATTATATTTTAATATTTTTTATAAATATTTATATTTAAATATTTATATATAGTTTAATATTTATTTTTTTGATATTTAGTAATTTTTTAATTTTAAATTTTGCAATATATTTTAATATTTAAATATTTATTTAATATTTTATTATTTTTGGGGTCCAACATCCGAACCAACCTGTTTTTGAACGTATTGGTTTAGTTCGGATTTCCTGAAAAAAACCAACAAATTTGAATCGAACCGAACCGAACCAATTGATTTTGATTGGTTCGGATTTTCCCCCATGCAAATCCGAACCAAATTGACCCATAAATACCCCTAGTTGTGAATATCCGTGTATATTCATAAAATCCGTTTAAATTCTCAACTAACGGATACCCATGAGGGTTCGTGAAAGAATTTCCATCTGCGAGGTGGATATGTAGCGAGAGACTATTATCTGTGTCCGCCATGCCCCATTATCATCTCTATTTGTAATTATTTTTCTACATATTATAGATTTTTAAAAGAATAAGATAAAATTACAAATATTTAAGTTTATGCCAAAAGAAGTTATAAAGCAAATTTATAGAAACTTATAAAGTGAAAGTCATATAGTATACATGGTATAAAGATACCACCAAAATAAATTAAGTTTCCTTTAATTTTAAGAAAATACATTTATTTTCTTTATTTTGTACGTTATATATACATGTAATCGTAAAATTGAAAGGATAATTATAAATATATATATATATATATATATATATATATATATATATATATATATATATATTCTTTATATATACATATCTATATCTAAAAATACAAATAAAATAGAGCGTTTATATTGAGACGATAAACATTAAAACAAAAGAAAACTCTATAAATCTTAAAATAAAAAGAAAAAAAAATTAATACAAAAGGCAGCAAGTTGTAATTTTGTGAAAATTTCGAGGGGATATCACATAGCACTTCCAGATTAATCTATAATGTGTTGTAGTGTTCAGCCAATCAATACTCAATAGTTTGACTGGCCGTCTATGTTGTTTAAAAGTTAAAACATACTCGTAATTCATACTTCAGCTTTATTTATGTGGACCTTATATATATATATATATATATACACTTATTATTTGAACCTGTAATCCTTTTTCAAAAGCAACTTATAAATATCAAAACAATATTGACTTTAAAATCAAGCAGCCTTACATCTGTCTTAACCTTTGCTTTTTTATTTAAAAAACAAGGCATGAAGAAAGATTATTTGCCCACTACACCTTCTAAACTTATGCATTTATATATTGCTGCCAATCAGCTAATGAAAATATGAAATAGTGATGCGGAAATTGTCTCCGAAACTAGACATAAAAGTTTGGTTCCATAAAATAACACTCAAAAAGTATCCTCCCAAAAGAGAAAACAGCGAAAAAAAAATCTTTGGCTTCTCCTTGAGTTAAGGGGTCACCCAGTCAGTTATTTATATATAAAAAAGATTTTCATGATTCCCCCAAAACAAAAAAAGATTTCATGAAGTTTATCAAAAAGTATTATCCATGTATGTATATGTTAGGGGATTTTATGAAATGAATTAAGATAGATTTTGCTTGATCTGAATCTAACATAATACCTTGTCCATCAATTTTTAACTCGAACCCCACTTTTATTAGAGTTGAGATCTTTTTCATTTCTTTTGAGTTTATTTAGAAGAGAGATACACATAAAAGAAAAATTTGTTTTAAACTTTTTTTATCATTTAAAAGAATTTAAATTATATCTATTTCTCTCATAAATGGAGCTTTCCATTTCTTTTGAAAAATGGGGAGAATTTCAACCCCCCTTATTGAGGTGTCATGAAGACCAATTTTTCTTATTAATGTTATTTATGAATCATATTCATTTAAATTTCATTCCATATTATATTTTAACACAGCGCATTACGAAATCATTTTTCCCATCATTCTATTTTTAATGGTGCCAAAATGTAGAATTGAAATATGATTCCCATTGATCACCAAAGAAAAAGAAATATGATTCCCCCATTACAATTTACTAATTATTATTTTCATTTTCTTTATTCTATAAGCATACGTAGCATGAGATTTTGATCTAATTAACCCCAAGTTTTACAACTACGAATATTATATCCTATATATTACCTGGAAACGCGGGTAAGCATGTCTCATGCTCCACGTTCTTGCTTTCATGGAATACCTAAAATTTACATTAAACAATTGTCAATGAAAATTTGAAAGATAACATGAAGACCTTAATATTAATTTATTTTCCTAGTAAGGGAAGATATATAGTCAGCCATGAGTTGGAAATCTTATCCATCAGAAGCTAATTCCTGTTAACAAGGCAAGCATATATGTCTCTACATTTTTAAACACAGAAAAGGAAGCGTTCAAGAAAGGGCAAAATCAAATCTTGGAACAACGGGTACCCCTAAGGAAAGTGTGGAATTTGACAACTATATAGAGGGAAAAAAAACGTGATGATTTTGTTGCACTGGGACTTGGCTGAGTTGGTGCTGGCTACCCCACTTGGTGTACCACGCTTGAATGGAAAGGTTCAACAAAGATGACCCCATTTTAAATCCCTTGCTTAAGTAAGGCTCACATCATTGTGCATAGGGATGCAAATAGGTAAAACGCCACGTCGGAGTCTATAATCTAATCTAGTGGGATATATTTATTATTCAAGTCAGATAAAAAATCGTCCAAAATACCTTTTAGATTTGATGGACCGAGAATCGATATATATATATATATATACACACGAAAGAACCGATATATATAAATTGATTATAATCATATAATTATTAGCTTACTTAAGGTTTCGACTGACTAAGTAATTTAAAGGAGATGTCTTTTGATCTATTTGAAAGTCTTAAATGTAAAATAGGTTTTTTAATAATCTTTTAGATCAGACCTTAAAAAAGGCTTGTGACAAATAAATAGGTCAGCTTCAGGTTTTAGACTTATTGTACAAGTCAGGCTTGTTTAAAGTTACGGTCTGGTTTGGCATGATCAGTTTTCATACCTAATTATGCATTTTATTATTATCACTCACGAGCAACTATTAGTTCTGCTGCTTCTGGGCACGTGAGGCATGATGTAGGGTTTTGCTAAGGACGTTCTTATGAACAATATATTTATCAAAATATCCCCTTAATTTTTTTTTTGTCATTTGACTCACTCGCAAATATGTTATTTGCGAGTAGGAAAAATGTTTGCACTCTCGCAAATATCATATTTGCGAGTGAAGAAAAATTTTCTTCACTCGCAAATACCTTATTTGCGATTATTGGATGATTTCGCAAATAAGATATTTATGAGTGGGTAATTTTTTTTTAGAATCTCGTAAATAAGTATAGCATTTTCGCAAATATCTTCTTCACTCGCAAATATGATATTTGCGAGTGAGTTATTTTTTAGGAATTGCTCACTCGCAAATATGATATTTGCGAGTAAAGCAAGTACTCGCAAATGTCGAGTGAAGAATAAAAAATACCTCTTTGATGGAAATATTTTGATAAATACACTATTTATAAGGATATCCTAAATAATTTGGGGGTGTTCATAACAAAGCCCTACCACACAATAGGGCCCAAACCAAGATATAATAAGCTCATAACAGTGTTAAGTTGGAGTAGATGGAATTTTCTTTTAGATTAGGTCAAGGTCCGATTTTCTATGCTGCAAGGTTCTAAGTGCTTCTTTTTTCTATCATATACGAATGAAATAAATAATCGGACATTGGGTAGCGAATGCGCTGATTTCCTACTTGTAGTCTTTGTGCATGCGAACGTCGACCTGCAACTCTTGGTTTGCTTTTGTGGTGAAGCATTCATAATATCAAATTTCAACCCAATCAAGTCTAACAATGCAAAATGGATATCTTTAAAAAAAAAAAAAACAAAAAAAAATGCTAACGAATGTCCATAAAATATTAATTAAGAAATCAAAAAAAAAAAATTTTATATGCATAAATGGTGTATTTTATATATTGAAAAGTGTTATATTTAGTTTTTTAATAAAAACTTGTTGATTTCTTAAACAAGGTCCTTAGGACACTCATTAGCAAGACCTCTTTAAAAAAAAAAGACAATGCTGACCAGTGTCTTAAGGACATTGATAAAGAAATTAAAAAAAAAATTTATTAGGAAATGATGTATTTAATATTTTAAGATGTTATACATTTAGATTTTCAATAAAACTTACTTTTTATGGGTTCCTTAACCAATGTCGTTAGTATGATCCTAAAAAAAAACAATGCAAAAAATTTATGTTTGTGCGCTTTTATAACGTTGAGAATTGAGATAGATGAATTCTCAAGTTTCTAAGCGCCTGTTTGGTTTTACCATTTTCTGTTTTCATTTTCAATGAAAATAGAAAATGAGCTTGAAAATGCGTTTGGTTGAGTTTAGTGAAAATGTTTTCAATGAAAACATTTCCTGAATTGGACCCAAATCTGAAAATAAAAAATAGTTGTTTTCAATGTTTTCATTCGCAAATTTTTGAAAATAGGAAATGAAAACAGAAAACAGGAAGTCAAAACAAACACGTTTTCAAATTTTTCAAAATTTGAAAATGAAAACAATTTTCAGAAAATAGAAACATGAAATGAAAATAGGAAATAAAAATGTAAACCAAACATGCCCTAAATTGTTTCGTTTTCAGATGACATATTTTAAGCATTTTTTGTTTACTCAATTTATTGGAATCAATTATATTCAATTTACTATATTATCTTTAATTAATGAGATATATTTTTATGGGTCTTTCTAATAAATATCCTAAAAATATTGTTTAAAGAATCCAAAATTAAATTTTTTTATTGAAAAACGTAACTTTTGAAAGTTCAATGCATTGAATACATCATTTTCAATTCAAATTTCTATCTTTGAATCCTTAACCAATGCTCTAAAGACACGGATTAATATTTATCTATTTTTATTTCACTTTTTTATATATTTTTTCATTCTATCCAAAAACTAACGGAACTTATCCACTAGCTGACGACTTAAAGTATTAAAATAATAAAAATATTTAAAAAATATGAAAACTATTATAAAAATAATATAAAATAAATAATATAATTAAAATAGTTGAAATAACTTAAGTAATATATAATATATTAATGTGTAAATTAATATATTATTATTAAGTTGCCAAGAGCATGCCAGATGGAAGGGGTGTCACATTTACCAAGGAGTAAATATTTAATTTGGTCCCTGAAATTGTAGGGTCGTATCCACTTAGTCCTCCACATTATCAATATTCCAAAATGATCCCTGGAATTGCAGAAAGTTAGTCAGATTCGTCCCTCCGTTGAAATTTGCATAGACTATAATGACATTAAGTTGGTAATGTCAGATATTTATTTGAAACTAAGTAGATAATGTCAGGGATGTATTTACTACATTTTGTAATTTCAAGGATCATGTTGGAATATTGATAATGTGGGGGACTAAATTGATACGATCCTACAATTTCAGGGACCAAATTGAGTATTTACTCCATTTAACAAGTGAGCAAGTTGCGTTAGTTTTTGAGTAAATATCCAATTTAGTCTCTGAAATTGTAGGATCATATCAACTTAGTCCCCCATATTATCAATATTCCAAAATGATCCTTAAAATTTCAAAATATAGCAAATGAATCCCTGACATTATTCATTTAGTTTCAAATGTATCCCTGACATTACCAACTTAATGTCATTATAGTCCATGCAAATATCAATGGAGAGACGAATCTGATTAACTTTCTGCAATTCCAGGGATCATTTTGGAATATTGATAATGTGAGGGACTAAGTTGATACGACCTTATAATTTCAGGGACCAAATTGAGTATTTACTCGTTAGTTTTTGGACGGATACAAGGTTGAATGTTAATGGAAGGACTACATCGAATTAAAAAAAATGGAAGACAGAAATTACACAAATAAAAAAAATGAGAAACACAAAATGCAATTAGACATTTTTATTTTTATACCATACAACCAAAGTTACATTTACACCTTTCTTGATAATTTAAAACTTAGTTTTCTATAAGGATTTAATTTGTATATATTATCGATGTAAAGATTTTTTTATACAGACAACAAATCAGAATTTATCATATAAGTTAAAATATTTGACTCTTATCCTAACTACCTTAAAAATCACACACATCATAATTTCTGATTGATTGTCAATATAAAAAAACTTTCCACTGATAATGTATAAAAATTAAACTCTTTCCATAAACTACAAAAATTAATTTCCACTTTTGAAATAAGGAGACAGCCATTAGACCTTTTGTCACCTTGCCGCTGCCAGGAGGTTTTTTTTTTTTTTTTTTTTTATAAATATCATAGTTTTATTTCTTATTTATATATATATATATCATTGTTTTGATTTTAAATACCTATATACCACATTTTTTTGTGTAGGTGGGAAGTCGGTCCTAAAGGACCCGACTGACCCGACTTCTTAGGGGGCAATATTTCAATTTTTCAGTTATATATAATTGGGAAGTCGCCCCCCTAACAGCGACTTCCCTTCATTTTTTCATTACTTTATTTAATTAATTTAATTCTTAAATAATTTACTTAATTAATTTAAGAGTAAAGATTCAAATTGGTCATTGACAAAAAACCACGATGATATTTTGATCCCTGAGAAATGAAAAATACCAATTTGGTTCTCAAGAATGTAAAATGCGAGTTAAATTGATTCATTTTAGGATAATTTTTAGGGACATTTTAGTCCTTGTCAGGAACTATTTTGACCCGCAATTTATATTCTTGAGGACTAAATTGATATTTTTTTATTTCTCAGAGATCAAAACGTCACTGCAATTTTTTATCGAGGACAAATTTGGATCTTTACTCTTAATTTAAATAGTTAATTAATTTATTTATTTAAGTATAATAATTAATTAATGGAAATTGTTATAATTAATTATTATAATAAATAATAAATTTATTTATTTAATTAACACCATAATAATAATAAAAATGAATAAAGATCTTATAGAAAATATTGAACATTAATTAAAGTTACAAATATTCTACGGTTACGTATAAGGTTCAGGACGGTTAGCACAATTTTTTCTACTATGACCTTCATTCCGACACAGACCACATCTCTTACGGGGATCACTTTCCCTGATATCCATCTCTGTATGAATGCGGGTTAACTGTGGACGACCCTTTGTGTGACACCCTCAAACAGGGAACACGTTTGTAAACCAAAACAACAATTAAAACATTAAATAAAACTTGCTGGTTTTACTTTCATAAAAACAGACTATTTAATATATCTTATTTAATAACCATAAATAACCAAACTCAGAGTCATTAATTAATTATTATAATTAAATAAATAAATTAATTAACTATTTAAATTAAGAGTAAAGATCTAAATTTGTCCTCGACAAAAAATTGCAGTGACGTTTTGATCCCTAAGAAATTAAAAAATATCAATTTAGTCTTCAAGAATATAAAATGCGGATCAAAATAGTTCCTGACACGGACTAAAATGTTCCTAAAAATTACCCTAAAAAGAATCAATTTGACTCGCATTTTATATTCTTGAGAACCAAATTGATACTTTTTATTTTTCAGGGACCAAAATATCACCGTGATTTTTTATCAATGATCAATTTGAATCTTTACACTTAAATTGATTAAGTAAATTATTTAAGAATTAAATTAATTAAATAAAGTAATGAAAAAAATGAAGGGAAGTCGCTCTTAGGGGACGACTTCCCAATTATATATAACTAAAAAATTGAAATATTGCCCTCTCAGAAGTCGGGACCGACTTCCCACTTACACAAAAAAAATATGGTATATCGGTATTTAAAATCAAAACAATGTTATATGTGTAAATAAAAAATAAAACTATGATATTTATAAAAAAAAAAAAAAAAGCCCCTGTCAGGAAGGCTAAGAGATACTGGAATTTCAAATCAAATGTAAGATATATCCTCTCTCTTACCCTACATTAGGTCTTAGACTTCCTTTGTTTAAAGGAGAAAAGTAAAGATTCAAATTGATCCTCGATAAAAAATTACGATGACATTTTGATTCCTAAGAAATGAAAATTATCAATTTGATCCTCAAGAATATAATATACGAGTCAAAATAATCGCTAACAAAACTAAAATGTCCCTAAAGATTAAAGAACTAATTTGACCCGCATTTTATATTCCTAAGGACCAAATTGATATTTTCATTTCTCAAACTAAAATATCATAATATTTTTTATCAAGTACCAATTTAGATCTTTACTCAAAAAAAAAAAAAAAAAAAAAACCTTACACATTACCCTTTATGAACTCAGAAGGGCTGTTGTCCCGTTAGTTATGCAATAAGAACTTATGTCTAATTTCCTATGATATTATTAAAAGTTAAAACTCGTCAGTCCGTGACTTTCCATTTCTCCTACCCCTAATCCTGGGATGATAAACTTAAAAAGGTGAACCCCCATCGTCTCTGAATTCAATATTTGATTACGAGGTTAACTGCATTGTTCATATTAACACGGCAACTATAAAAAAATGTAGGTTAAAATACCATTTTGGTCCCTTAACTTATTCTTTAGTTTCAATTTGATCCCTTAACTTTTAAAAGTTTCAATTTGATCCCTTAACTTGTCTTTGTGAACCCAAGTTAGTCCCCTCACTCAATTACATAAACAAAAGTGACGAAAGTACCATACATGTTAACAATTTAAAGGACCAATTTGAAACTCATTTAAAATTTAAGGGACCAATTTGAAACTCATTTAAAAATTAAAGGACCAATTTAAAACTCATTTAAAAGTTAAAGGACCAATTTGAAACTTTTTAATAATTTAAAGGACCAATTTGAAATTCATTTGTTTATGTCATTGACGGTGAGGACTAGCTTGTGTTAACAGAGACAAGTTAAGGGACCAAATTGAAACTTTTAAAAGTTAAGGGACCAAATTGAAACTAAAAAATAAATTAAGAGACCAAAATAATATTTTAGCCAAAAATGTACGATTTTCCAGGAAAGTACTGGCGAAACCAGATATTAACTTTCCTCTGTTTCTTTTAGGGCTAGATATAGTTTCATCTGCCACTCAAAATAATTCTGCAAAATAAACGGCCGAGTAAAATTGTATATTGTATAAATGTATAAATTGTATAAATGTGTAAGCACCAAAAAAACAAAAGTTGTATAAATGTAAAAAAAAAAAAATGTTAACCAAACGGCACCTAACGGTGAAATGCATCTGAAGAATGGAAGAGTCAGTGTAACACAGATGAAAGTCACTGTTACTCTGTTAGCACATAATAAATCAAATAATGGTCACTTCCTTCTTTTACCTGAGTCGGGGAAAACAACTGCTAAAGCATGACAACATTTTCATTGGGTACAAGAAAATAAAAAATTATCCGCTTTCTTGGCATAGGAAAGTGAAAACCAGATACGGAAGTTGAATTCTGCGCAATTGATTTTAACCCCAACTTCATACACATCTCTATTTTAGCATAATTTATTAAATAACTTTCAAAAAATGATTGCAAATATTGTTTAAAAGTGCAATAGAAGGAAGTTATCAGTACTCGAAAAGCTAAGAGACCAGCATACTACAGCAACTACTTTGGAGATTCAACACCAAAATTGACATCCCTTTTCTATAGGCGTTAGATATAGTAAAATTTACGAGCTAAAAGCTGTTCATGGGGCAATCGAGTGGTTCAGTATGTGAATCAGTACGTGAGCAGCAAAAATGAGACAAATCAAAACTGAATCCCTTAAAGCTATTCATGGTGCAATCGACTTGTTCGGTACGAAAATCAGGGCATGAGCAGCAAAAACTTTAGAGACAAATCAAAACTAAATCCCTTAAGAATTGCATAATTTAGTGGAGAGGAAAGGCAAACGTAACAATAACATTACGCTTGGGGAACATAACATACCACAGACAATATTGCATCTCATCTTATACCACTGCAAGATGTTTGGTTTCCGTGTTGTTTCGTTCATTAGTTACACTACGTGGTTTTAAAATTTCTTTGGAACAAATTAAACTTCGTTGTCATAAAGGAAAACAGAGCTAAAGCTTGCTCAGGTCCATTCATTCAACATTGATCTGAGACAATACCACACACGAATTCAATTAAAACCCATATTTAAGTGCAGAAAAATGCTAGAGCTAGAATGTTTTTTTGCCAGAATGAGGTAGCATGATTGTTGACTCTTGGTCTTGGATGAGTCATGGTCCCTACCACTATTCCATCCAACAACCTACCCTGAATTCTATCAAAATTCTACCTTTTTTTCTGGCTGCGTAGCATTACTCTAAAGTGAAATATTGGATAGTTTTGCAAACCAAACAAATGCACAAAGGATCATTCACTGAAGAAAACCACTTTGCACAAATACCAACGCAGAGAGAAAAGTATGCAGCAAGAAATTTGTACTTAATTTCAGAGTTTACCCTACAGAAGTAAACAGGGAGTAGTCTTCACTAATAAGGAAACTGCAATCATTAAGTTCATAAGCACTGACCTACCTGGATAACGAAGTACATACGTACACCTAAAACAATGGCTTTGCTTAAAGCACATGCATTCCACTAAATCATTTTCCATTTACATTCTACTAAACCTTATGAGTACTATTTAAGCAAATATTAGACTCTCACAGATATATTGAAAATATTAGTAAGAAGGGTGAGAGATTGGGCTACTATCATATCGGCGTGACCTAGAACGACTAATGCTATCCAATGTTGCCCCAAAAGCTCTCCGACTGTATTCATAATTGTTACCACTGTAGTGAGATCCAGACCCACTAGATTGGTCAGTCACACGACGAGGAGGAACTGGCATAGGATTTAAAAAATAAACAAGTTGTTCAGCAAGCATGAAACTATGTTTCAATAAGATGATAATTTGGTGAATAAAATGGCAATTTAGATGGAAAAAGAGAAGCTGAAGCAGGTGAGCAAATAAATGGATTACCTTGGGAATAATCTGAAAACCGGTCAGGTGTTGATAGTCTAGTGGAGTGCTGAAAATTTTCCGAATTATTTATAGGCACTGGGTAAGGCCTTGGTCGTTGAGAAGAATTTGATGTGGGTGTAATTGCAGTAGAACCATTAGGGGTAGTTTTGTCTTTCCCAGATATCTGTTTATTAGCAGACTACATGTCATTAACAAAGCCCGAAACTAGTACATGGATCTAAAATTTCAATTAATATTAATTACATGGTTCTTCAATTGAACCTATGGAACCCTGCTATATAATGTCCCACAGAATAGTTGGATACTTGGATGCATCCAAAAAGTTGAAAAAGGGGAAGCCATATATGAAGCTATACTGCTATAGCCAATGCTACAATGTTGGGTAATATAGCTTATGAACTTCCAATCAACAAAGCTAAATTTCCATTCAACAATTGCAAATAAAGATTGAAAAATATCCAGGTCTCAACAGGTGGAAAGCATAGATGTCAAGAACGCACCGCAAACTTCAGTGTTCTGTTGTAGAGTGTAACTAGGCCTGAGAAAAGCCTGACAGCATAGTCTGCAATCTCCTCAGTTTCATATTCTGCAAAGGCAAAACCTTTTGGTTTATCCAATTCCTTATCTTTAGGAATGTGCAATTCTACCACTCGTCCTGCCTGAATTAATATATCATACAACACCCTGTCTGTCACCCTCTCATCCAGATTGCCTGAGTCAAATAGGTGTAACCAAATCAGCACCCAAATGTAGAGATGCACATATTATCTATACTTACAGATAATCCAAAAGCCCTTTAAAGCTTGTTTTCATTCAAATAATAAAAGTCTCAATAATAAACCATATAATAATAATAATAATAATAATAATAATAATAATAATAATGATAATGATAATAATAATAATATAAACCCCAGAAAAATATATGAAGATAAATATGTGCTTGGATAGAGAAGTGCAAAAACATGGCAGTAGGATGTTAAGTGTAACTAAGAATAGATAACTTTCCAACCTCAAAGTGTAGGAAAACCTCAGGTCATCAAAATATCATTAAGAAGCATATTTTACAAAGAATATTCCATCAATAAAATCCTTCACCAAGTAAACGAGAGAAAGGGAGATCTAACACATTATAGGACACTTCCAGAATAAGTCCACAAGTTATTGGAGAAAACTGAAGAAATTCAGTTCAAAGAAATTTAAGCTGAAGATTGAACAAATTGGAGAAAAAATAGTGAGCCTACCAATGTAAACAGAGCAATTTGAGTTGCCAGACATAGCTGTATCTAGATCTGATGTGAAACCCTACCCCAATAGGACGTTGTACCACCGAGGAACCTCTCACTTCAGCACAGGAAGACAATCAGCAGCAAAGAAGTACCAGAATCTAAAACAAGGGAATCTAAATAGTGACTTTTGTGTCAATGTTTTAAACATTCACTATTCAGTGTATATAAGGGTTTAAATAAACAACACTACTTTGGTCATTGCAGAACTCAAGCAAGAATTATGAATATAACAAGATAGAGTTTCCACAATCTGTTCTCAGCAGAAGTTATAAAATGAAGTCACAAATTCAGAGAATAAAAATAAATATTCTGAATCTGGTTTATGAGAAATAATACCAACAATCATAAAAGCTACCAGAATCCTATATTATTCTGGTAAACAATGCAAAATAGAGACATTATAACAATTCTTTCCTTGTTATCTTTTTCCTCTGCTACCATATTACAGCTGCTCGATAACTTCAAATTGTCTCAATAAGAAGAACTAAATAGTGACAAATTATCAAGGAAACCAGGATACCAATTGTCTCAATATTTCAATTTCTTATTTATTTTTCATATGAATGAGTTAGAGTTCTTATTAGTAAAAACTGTAGGCTATATTCCTAATAACTGAGTGAAGTTCTTTGCAAAGTATACAAAATTAAGGTACTGATATGCAATGCGTACAGGGTGTTTAATTATACATTACTTTAATGTTCAACGTCAACATGGTGAAAAAAGTTCTTATGAAACTAAAACTATGTCGGATCTGGCGAAAATAAACTTAGTAGTATCTATGTGTCAGACAAATTCATAAAGCATCCAAAAGACAACACATTCGTAACTAAATAAATAAGCAATTAAAGAGAAAATTAATCCACAACCAAAGGCACATAGGAAAATTTTAAAGAAATGCAACAAAAATTGAAAGGCGAAACTACCTTGAGATTTTAGGAAAGCAATTATGAGAATGAATAACACGATCTATGAGTTGGAAATGAAGAAAATTTAGAGGGGAGTGAGGAGTTAGGGTTAGCGACTGGGAGCACGATAATTACAGTGAATAGCCTCGATAAGAGCAAGAGACAGGGACGCCGAGATTGTTCTAGAAGCGCTGTGGTGTGGATGGAAGGAGCATTTTGACAAATGTAAAGTTGGATAAAATTCATTTCGATATAATTGATTTTGTTTACCGATTTGTGGTAAATATAATTAAGAATGAAATGAAGTAATTTATAATAAATGTTTTTATTTTGAAAATAAGTTTATTATAAAATTTTGTGTAATTTTTTAATTCAAAAATATAAATTACTTCAAATTGTTTTTGATATAATCAATTTTGGATATAAAATTATTTTTCCAAACATGTAATCAAACATCAGTGTGTTTAGTAGGATTATATTTGACAAGTGCAAAAAAGCACTATTGGTTTCTCCGTAAATGGAATCAAACACGCTTTTGTTTGTTTTTTTGGTAGAACTTGCTTAGTTTAATTTTGATATATTTTAGGGTGATTTCTCAGGTGAAAGAGCTATTAAGTCTCTCACCGATAGGAGAGCAAAAGTAACCATTTGATATATTAATTTAAAAAGTGGGTGGTTGAGATCAATTCACTATGACTTGTTGTTCCCGTTCCCTCAACATTTAACAAATTGACCCCAACATTTTCTGAAAAGTTTCCTGCGAGATTGGAGTTGAAGCTTCCATTATTATCCATGAGAATCAAGTAGTTCGTCGTTGGAAGTGACACATCAGTGCCACGAATGTGCAAAACCACAATCGACACCTTCACATCCGTCAACCCCAACAAGTCATAACACATGTCGAACAAAGAGAACTCTGACACCTGCTTTAGAAGGGGTATAGAAGCATATAAGAATAACATTAATAATCGACGAGATACTAGTGTCAACGTAGATGCCACCGGCTGAAATGAGGAGGCGAACGTGAACAGTAGGCGTATGCTGGGGGAGAAGGGCGGAAAGGGAGGTAACCTACGACGACGACGACGATGTAGGCAGAGAACGACGGCTTTAGGTCGATGTGTAGAAGATCTTTGACCACTGTGGTGGTGGAACTAGGTGGGACGACTCGGAGGTTAGGAAAAATAAGAGGCATAGAAACAACTTGACCAATGAAGCAACGAGGACTATTTTGCAAATTAAACATTTTTAGAATCTACCCTTGAAACTTCAATTTTAAGATCTAACCCTCAAAATTACCTGCTATAACAAGACATTTTGCATCCTCGCGGGAGAGGACTAAATACCTCCCTCACCCTAGAAGGCACCATATTCTATACATGGTTTCTTTTTAATTTTCTATTAATCACATATTGTTAGATCACTAAAAGAATATAATGACGATTAAATTATGTCAATATATACCCACAATTGTTACATATACTTGACGATGGACATGTTTTGAGAATATACTTATGTATTATTTGGAAAGTCATTTTTTAAAAAATTTAAAAACAATTTAATATTTTGTTATAATGGAAAGTTATAAGAAAATTAACCATTATTGTGAAAAAAATAAACATCTTCAAAATTTAACTTAAAAATCAATATTTTTTTGACAAGAATGAAGTTACTTCATTTCAATACTAATGGAATTGGCAATACAAGAAGGAATAGTAAAAAAGATATGGGGACTAGCCGACAGTGTGGCTACTCTAACTAGTTTATGAACGATCACATTTGCTTGTCTCCTCTAACTAGTTTATGAACGATCACATTTGTTTGTCTATGAATAAACTTAACAGTACAGTTCGATGAATAAGAAAGGAGTGACATATGCACTTAAGAAATAATAACACCATACTCATTTAAATCCACTTGAGAGCAATTGAGGCTATCCACTACCATTTTACAATCCATTTCAAACACCACAGGGCCAAGGCTGAGTCGTCGAACCTATTGTAGAGCTTCACTTTCAGGGACGGGGAGAAGAGGAGCTGCCCATGCCGTAAGAGTAGCTATAATTTGACCCCTGTCATCTCTGATACAATACCCTTACTTGTTAGATATGGGGACTAGCTAACAGTGTGGCTACTCTAACTAGTTTATGAACGATCACATTTGCTTGTCTCCTCTAACTAGTTTATGAACGATCACATTTGCTTGTCTCTGAATAAACTTAACAGTACAGTTCGATGAATAAGAAAGGAGTGACGTATGCACTTAAGAAATAATAACACCATACTCATTTAAATCCACTTGAGAGCAATTGAGGCTATCCACTACCATTTTGCAATCCATTTCAAACACCACAGGGCCAAGGCTGAGTCGTCGAACCTATTGTAGAGCTTCACTTTCACGAACGGCGGGGAGAAGAGGAGCTGCCCATGCCGTAAGAGTAGCTACAATTTGACCCCTGTCATCTCTGATACAATACCCTTACTTGTTAGATATGGGGACTAGCTAAAAGTGTGACTACTCTAACTAGTTTATGAACGATCACATTTGCTTGTCTCCTCTAACTAGTTTATGAACGACCACGTTTGCTTGTTTCTGAATAAACTTAATAGTACAGTTCGATGAATAAGAAAGGAGTGACATATGCACTTAAGAAATAATAACACCATACTCATTTAAATCCACTTGAGAGCAATTGAGGCTATCCACTACCATTTTGCAATCCATTTCAAACACTACAGGGCCAAGGCTGAGTCGTCGAACCTATTGTAGAGCTTCACTTTCACGGACGGGGAGAAGAGGAGCTGTCCATGCCGTAAGAGTAGCTACAATTTGACCCCTGTCATCTCTGATACAATACCCTTACTTGTTAGATATGGGGACTAGCTGACAGTGTGGCTACTCTAACTAGTTTATGAACGATCACATTTGCTTGTCTCTGAATAAACTTAACACTACAGTTCGATGAATAAGAAAGGAGTGACATATGCACTTAAGAAATTATAACACCGTACTCATTTAAATCCACTTGAGAGCAATTGAGGCTATCCACTACCATTTTGCAATCCATTTCAAACACCACAGGGCCAAGGCTGAGTCGTCGAACCTATTGTAGAGCTTCACTTTCACGGACGGGGAGAAGAGGAGCTGCCCATGCCGTAAGAGTAACTACAATTTGACCCTTGTCATCTCTGATACAATACCCTTACTTGTTAGATATGGGGACTAGCTGACAGTGTGACTGCTCTAACTAGTTTATGAACGATCACATTTGCTTGTCTCCTCTAACTAGTTTATGAACGACCACGTTTGCTTGTCTCTGAATAAACTTAACAGTACAGTTCGATGAACAAGAAAGGAGTGACATATGCACTTAAGAAATAATAACACCATACTCATTTAAATCCACTTGAGAGCAATTGAGGCTATCCACTACCATTTTGCAATCCATTTCAAACACCACAGGGCCAAGGCTGAGTCGTCGAACCTATTGTAGAGCTTCACTTTCACGGACGGGGAGAAGAGGAGCTGCCCATGCTGTAAGAGTAGCTACAATTTGACCCCCGTCATCTCTGATACAATACCTTTACTTGTTAGACATTGCTCATTGAAGAAGAGGCATCAAGATTGCACTTGAACTCCCCTGTGCTCGGTTTGCTCTAAAGATGGATAATGTCTGGAGATTGCTCAACTGACGATGAGGTCGAACAAGCATGAGCAAGATCCCACTCTTTTTGGACCATATGAGCTTGAGTGACAACTTGAGAAGAAGATTCGACCAAGTTATCCCAAAAACGCACGTTACGACATCTCCAAACACTCCAAAGCAATATACCTATATGAGAAACCATTGTCGGAGAAACGGATTCAACCAAGGAGAAGGAAAACTCACGGAAGCTGTCAGCTCTGAGAATGAACGATTCAATGGTGTCCCACAGATTGGCCAATTTCCAGCAATCCACCATCACTAGGCACGAGAGAAATACATGCCAATTGTTTTCAAGACCTGAGCTACACATGAGGCACGACGCAGGACAGGAAATACCACGCGCGTGAATGTTGATCCGGAGAGGAAGGCAATCCCTACACAATTGCCATAAGAATACTTTGATTTTGTGAGGGATTGGAAGCCTTAATTGCAAAAACAGGCACACGTATTCCTAAATGAAGATATCTTACCTTTATATTCGTTTTATTTGCTTATTTCAGGATTTTTAAAAAAAGATTAATATTTGCCCCTAAAACAATATTAAAAATTTCTCCTAATTAATTATAGAATACCTTACTTTTATGTATAAAGATATCATATTTTTGTATTGATTTTATTTACCTACTTTAAATTAATAATAATTATTATTGAATGCGTCAAATTGTCCCTCATTAATAATTATTATTGAATTTACCAAGTTGTTCCTAACACAATCTGCAAAATTACTTTTAGTTAATTCTAGAATACCTTACTCTTATATATAAAGATCTTATTATCAGAGTACATTAAAATCTTAACCCACTTTTTTTTTTTTGTTAATTAATGATAAATACTCCATCCGGACCTACATATAAGCAAAAAAAATACATACTTTTTTTTGAATTCAAATATAAGCAAAAATCAATCAAATCAACTCTATTTAATATCGGTGTTTCAAAAATATCCTTTGGTTAATTTTTTTTATTTTTTCAAGAGCATTATACACTCTCAAGAAACAACTTGCAAGAGCATTATACACTCCTAAGAAAAGGTAGTTTAGTAACTATAACTTATTTTTACATAAATCAAGACAATTAAACTAAGGGTTTTGCTAACAAGTACCCTAAAGACATTGTTTAAGGAGTCCAGAGTTAGAAATTTTTTATTAGAAATCTTAATTTTTGAAAGTTCAATGCATTGAATACACCACTTTTAATAAAAAATTTCTATCATTGAATCCTTAACCAATGCCGTTAAGACACTGATTAATATTTTCCTTAAACTAATATAATTAACTTTCCTAATACGTATGCATTTAGTTTTTTTTGGGTTTATATATAGGTGCCAGAAAAGTACAATATTATTGTTAGGAAAATACTAGCAATAGACTCACTAACACTCTCTTTTCGACACATTCACTTTTGTTGGTTGAAATTCATGTAAATTTTACAAAATTTAAGTGAAATCCATATAAATTAGTGAAACCCACATAAATTTTAACCAATAAAAAAAATATAAAAAAATATGTCACTAATACTCCTCCCATTCTTATTTGTTTACTTCACACGTTTTGGTGAGTAGTTTGTGGAAAGTAAACGTGGAAGCTTTAAAAAGTGTGAAGTCAACCAAAGAAGGCTATCCCCATTTTGCGTTTTCCCATATCGCATTCCGATGATGGTTGGTTGGAAGATGAGAGTGGGCCACGTGGCGACTTGACATGGGTCACTGACATCACGGTCTCCTTCCCGATTCCTCCGTAAGCTCCGTCGTCGCAACACAACAAAACAATACTGTAGTACAATACATATTATACTCTCTCTCAAATAATTTCATTTCCCTTTGAATCGGAGACTCTGCGAAATTGAATTCCGTTCCATTGCTGCCATGGATTGGGATTGGGATGCATCTTCATCATCATCGTCATCATGTTGCAGTGGTTACTGGCTTCTTCTCCAAGCCCTATCTCTGATTCCAATCTGGCATTACCTGATTGGTGCCGCTATTGTCTTCATCTCCTTTGTTTACAATTTCGTGGAATGTCATTTCCTCCAAGACCTTTTCTCCGGATTGAAAGGCTCCCCCGTGGAGTTGACGTACAATTCACGCTCCAAAATATACGAAGGCGTAGTTTCAAAGTGCAGGATTCTTCATGGGAGTTATTTGGCGACGCCGTGGCTCTCAAGTCCTCATCTTCAGACTTGTTTCTTGAACTTCTTCGGCAGGCCTCCAGTTTTTAATTACAAAAGGTCATCATTCATTTTTTCTTACTTTTTCATTTCATTTTTCTTAGAAACCTCATCATTCCATTTTTACACTATCATCATTTCTTAGTTTTTATTTAGGGGTACACTGAATTTCTGAACTCATTATTATCTTTTGGGGGAGGCGTTCAAAACAAAAGCTTGAGTAATTGTCACTGCACTTATCCCTTACAACATAAATCTCAAGGGAGTAGGGAGTCCAGTGTGATTTCTAAAACAAGAGGGGTGGTGGTTGTAATTAACCCAAACTTCAGGAAAGATCGGTATAATTTCTCTATAACTTTTATGCTCTAATGGTCACCAAAAGCTACCCAATGCTTTTCTTTTGTTTTGTTCTCATCTTTTTTTGGGTCAACAAAATTGTTCTGTAGCTTCGCTATGTAGTATCCATTTGGCATTGAAAATGTGGGTAACGTGTGTTGATTTTTGTAGAATAAGAAATAATCGTAGTTCAAGTCTGGATAGTGGGACTGATTAGTGATATCTGTTTTAAGATGTGTGAAAATATTTAAATTTCCGACTTCTGTGGACTCCTTTTTCTATCTCTTTTTCTACTATATTTTGTTTGTATTATTGAATATAAGATGCGTTTGGATAAGCTTATAAAGAGTTTATTTGAGGTTAGGAGAATAATTTATGAAAATAATCTTAATCTTATACAAATAACTCATGAAAATAGTTTATGATATTTCTATAAGCTCTTTTTAACTTATTTGAATAAGCTTCAAAATAAGCTATTTTTAGCTTACTTGAAAAAAACTTATCAAATAAGCGCTTAATTAAGTAATTTATACAAATGTGCATCAAAGTCTGAATTAGTAGAGATGACAAGATGGGTTTAGCCCATCCGATCAACCCGTTTAACCTACCACTTTTGGCAGATTGGGTTCGCCGCGGTAACCCGCCAACCTGCATAACCAGTGGGTTACGCGAGGTGGGTGGAGGTTGTCCTGTCGAGTCAGTTTTTGTTCTTTTTATCAAAATTTCCCCTACATCCCAAAAAGTCCCAAACTCAATTTTAAACTTCTCATTTGTAACTTTGGTCTTTTATATTACTATTTTTGTTTTTATTTTGTGATAGTTGTTTGTGAGTTGTGAACTAAAATACTAAATTATTTGCTATGTAATTGTGGTTTGATAATTTAAGAGTTGACATTATATGGTTGGTACTAGATTTGAGATTATCAAACTATGACTTGATTATTTAAAATTAGTTGAATAAAATTATGTTTTTCAATTTTTCTTCATTTTTTTATTATTTAGTCGGGTTGACTCACCAACCCGCCATAAAATAGGATGATGCTGGATGAGTTAAAAGTTTCAACCCACTTTTGAAATGGGTCAACCCCGCCCCTTTTTGGCGGGGTTTTTTTTTTTTTTTTTTTATATTTTTAATATTTTTATAAAAGATTGCAAGTTATGAGCCACCTGCTGATTTTACCACCCTTACTGATTAGAATGTTTATGTTCTTTCTTTCATTCGTTTTCCTTCCCTTTTCTATGCTGGTGTTAGAGGAGGGGAAAGAGGTGGATATTGCAACTTGCATTTTGGGCACTATTTTCTTGTACACTTATTTCAGAGTCCCCCCTCCCTTTTGCATTTGGTGACTTATACATCATGGTATTGTCTCAATACTTTTTATCGGTTTCATCTATGAACTGCTCATATATTCTGTTTCAGACAACTATTCAGTACTCCCGATGGTGGAACCCTTGCTTTGGACTGGCTAACAAATTCTGATGGTATATATAAAACATTCAGTTACCGATTTGTGTTTTTGACATGCATGCTTAATCCGCTAATGTTTTTTTTAGGTGTAATTTCACTTTTGGTCCCTCAAATATTACGATTGTGCAATTTTAGTCCCTGGGGTTCTAATTGCGTCAATTGGGTCCTCCAAATATCACGATTGTGTAATTTTGATCCCTCTGGTTTCAATTGTGCCAATTGGGTCCTTCAGATATCACGATTGTGTAATTTCGATCCCCCTAAGTATTACGATTATGCAATTTTTAACTCAATAGCCTATGAAACACATGTGAGACTGATTTGACACTTAGTGAGGCCAACTTGACAGCTTACGTATTATTCCTATGTGGCACTTAATGATGTGCATTTGATTATTAAAGCATGTCAGATGTTAATGATGCCACATAATAATGTCGTAAGCTGCCAAGTTGATCTCGCTAAGTGTCAAACCAGTCCCACATGGGTCATGTAAGCTATTGACGATAAAAATTATACTATCATGATACTTGGGGACCAAAATTGCATAATCGTAACACCTGAGGGATCCAATTGGCGCAATTAAAATCTGGAGGATTAAAATTGCACAATCGTAATACCTGAAGGGCCAAAAATACAATTAAGCCTTTTTTTTTTATAATAACAATTCGGTAATGGCTATCAAACAAGAAAGCCTCTATCCTAAATACAATTTCAAAGTTGACCTTTGTGATTTTGTGTCTGATCATTTTACAGTTTCTGGTGGTGCTCTCCATATGGATAATGTTGTTTCTAGAGATGAATCTACTCCTATTGTTTTAGTGATTCCTGGTCTAACAAGTGACTCTTCATCTGCTGTAAGTTATATTTTATTTCTGTTTATTTGTCTGCCTAAATATTAGTGTTATCTTCCCATTATTTATTTTCGAACTTGATGGGAATTGGGAAAGCCACATACTTATCCCAGGTGGTCTAGAAGTCAGGCCTAGTGGAAATTTCCATCCTATTGGCAGTTACTTGACTGTTAGGTCAAGGTTTTGTGGCCTCTGGGTGTGTTATTGTCTTCATAATCATAATTATAAAGCACCAGTTGAAACTCCCTAGCCTAGTGGTCAGGTACATGGCTGTTATGCCAATGGCTTGTGTTGTGTTACTGTCATCGTTGTCTTCACAATTTAGTGTTCAACTACTATACAGGTTTTCTATTTTGTTTTGTTTGACTTGATAATAATTTCATCTGATCACATACCAATAACATTTACTACTTCGCAATACTTGTTGATGGAACTTTATTGTGCCATCAAATTGGGTTTTTAGTTTGAGTTTCTTCAATTTTAAATTCAGAATATATGTTTCACCCTTATGATGCTTTTATAATTCTTTACATATTGAGAAAACGCACCTCAAAAATTACATATTACGTGACACACATTAAAGTCCCCTCAAAGCCTTGGCCTGCCTATAAGTTTTTACCATATGCAAGTGTTATGACTGAAGGCTGGGAATGTTAAAATCTCAAACTGAGACTTTAATGATTGTCAAGAACTGTAAGTTTAGGTTAGGGAAGAAAGGAAAAGAGAGAAGAGGGCTAATAGTAATAAATTGAAACTACAATTGATAGATGTAAATTGTAATGTAATACAATACCCTAACTTAATACTCCTATTTAGTCTAATAATTAGGTCAAATACTAGTACTATTAATATAAGCCCAAGCCCAAGCCTAATAAGTATAAGGCTAATACTTAAATAAGGAAACAAATCAAGGAAATGTAAAAAAAGCATGAAACAACTCCGAAGATTGCTTCCTCAATTAGATGATTAATTGATGTAGAATCAAAGGAGAAGAGAACCAAGAACTCTTGGTATTCAAATTAAATAATCTTCATTATTAATATCAAAAGTCTCAATAACGTAGACATCTGAAGGATATTTATAACCCTAAGGTAACAAAATCCTAATTAAATTCAAAATCCTGATAAGGTATTATTTTCCCTAAAAACAAAATATCCTTAAAAAGATAAAATCCCTAAATAACATAATATTTGTAAAACCCTAAATTATCAAAATCATAAGCAATCCTAATCTATTCTGCATCACTAATTGATTCTACAATATATTCTAAAGTTATTCTAGGATAATCTAAAGATATACTAAATATATTATAATGGTGGTAAATTGACTTCCCAAGGGCTCAAACTAAGAGGAAGTGAGCCAAGAACAATATCAGGTTGACATTTGATGCAAGCTAAGGTATTAGTGTCAAATAGAAACATTGTTTCCCTTAACAATTCTAGCTGTCAAAATGGAGAATGTGTA
This sequence comes from Ammopiptanthus mongolicus, assembly GCA_039655645.1. Classification (NCBI taxonomy): domain Eukaryota; kingdom Viridiplantae; phylum Streptophyta; class Magnoliopsida; order Fabales; family Fabaceae; genus Ammopiptanthus; species Ammopiptanthus mongolicus. The sequence goes on along the minus strand of CM077347.1, from coordinate 10,880,629 downwards.
ACGCACAATATTTATTTATTCTTTTTTATGTGATATTTATTTATTCTTTTGTTAGGCATCGAGTATGCTAGATGTTTCCTTGTACCATTATGAAATGTCTATTAATTTTAATTTTTCACTTTGTTTTGTTGATTAGGAGATTCATTTATATTATAGTGACATCTTAAAGTTTAATTTTCCTTTTCTTTCCCCCTTTCTTGGTAGTATCTCAAACATCTTGCATATCATACAGCAAAGCGTGGATGGAATGTAGTTATCAGTAACCACCGAGGACTGGGAGGTGTTTCAATCACGGTTAGTTTTTTTGCAGGCTGGAAATATGTTGACTAACAAGGTTGAGACATTTTGAAGATATAGCTTGAATGCTGTTGATATACATGAAGACTTATCTGCAGTTATATTGCACTTGCCCATAAGCATCTAAATCAACCTAAAAGCTTAAGCGATTAGGTGATGGCTTAAGAATGGTTATATATCTCTAATAGATTGTAAGCTTGGCATTCTACCAATCAATTACTCAATTAACAATATTAAAGTTTAAGGGTAATAAATTGAATAAGTAAGCTCATAAGCTAAGCAAAGCATGCAATCTATTTGCATGTCAGCAAAAAAAGGGTTGTAGAAATAGCCATTAGCTGAGACCTGAGAACCATAAAGAGGTTAAGAAAACCACTTTAGAACATAGGAGAGGGAGCAGCAAAAAATTGTCCTTGAAATTTTTTTTGCTTTCCTTTTTGTTAGAATATTAGGAATTTTGTGCATCTCAATCCTGTGATCATGTTGTTCTGTAGTTTTGTTGTTTTCTTCCTCTGGTAATGCAGTTTTTTTATTAAAATCGTTTCAGTCTGATTGTTTCTACAATGCTGGATGGACTGAGGATGTCCGCACAGTGATTAATTATCTCCACAAAGAGCAACCCAGGGCTCCTTTGTTTCTTGTTGGAACTAGTATTGGAGCTAACATTCTGGTAAATTCATAGCTTGAGTCTTATGCATTGCTTATATCAATTGTGTTAACATTTCAGGCTTGAGTTATTGTTAATTAATTCATTTAATTGCTTACTTCAAACGGTGTGAAGTGTCAACCTAGAAATTTCCATATAATTGCATACAAATTCTAGTGCCATGTATACCAAGGACTAAGGAGCAAGTTACTAAATTAAAGTGTTCGACATTTCTTGCTTCCACACATTGACCTACATGTCTTCTGAAATATGCTCTCTCCTAGTTGAAACTTGATCAAAATTTCCCACTTCTTCGCACTGGTTAGCTTCAGCTTTGATCAAAATCTGTTTTCGCCCATGGATATTATTGTTTCCTGATTCCTCCTTGTTCAGATGGGTTTATATTACTTTTAGTTCAAGTGTTTGACATTTCTTGCTTCACTACATTGACCTCCATTTTTTCTTAGATATGTTATCTCGTGGTTGGATGGAGCTTGGTCATTTTTCTTCCAATTCATTGTTCTGGTTTAGCATAATCTTCAAATAAAAAACGGTTTTCACTTATGGATATTAATGTTCCCTACTTATTCATATGTGTATATTAATTTTAGATCTATGCTGGATATTCAAACTTTCTCTCATTTCATGTAAATTTATGGACTCATTGCTTCAGTTCATTTTCTCCGCTTGCTTCAACAATTTTAAGTTCTGCTTTATAATGACTATTTAGAGAACCCAAACATATACCAATTTCTAACATGGGAGACACGATAGATTAAACATTAATTGTAGTGATAATCTTGATTATATTACAACACCATATCCCCTGGTCTCCTGTAAAGTATAGTGGGATAAGAAAATTGGAAAGAAAAAAAAAGAATACGGCAACAACATCATACTCGTTATGTTATTACCATTGATGGATACTCTATCTACTTTTCAAAGTACAGCGAAACTAGGAATTACACAATTACCAACTTATTGTTCCATCGTATCATTTATGTAAAGAGCTTGGTTTTAGCACTGCACTGTTTGATTTGAAAGATTGTTTGCAGATAAAATTTCTTGGTGAGGATGGTCAGAATATCCCTGTAGCTGGTGCTGTAGCTGTTTGCTCTCCCTGGGACCTTTTGGTTAGTGCTTTGATTTGAAAGTGACTGTCTTTGACTTTTGCATTTCAAATGGTATGAATTAGTGTTCATATTATGTTATGGAAAATCACCAAAATCTAGTTTTGGTCTGAATTTGGACCCAATTTAATTGCTGATGTATTCAATTGAAAAACAAAGTTGGAAGGATGAATTGAGAATTTGTGCAATTTTTAAGGAACGCTAAATAAAATTAGCATGTGACATTACAACTTCAAGTAATATGGTACTTTGATGCTGTGAATTCTCTGTTTGGTAATTCTGGGATGATAGTAACTTTTTTAATTGAGTAACTTGTAGGATAGTGATGTCAATATGTCTTTTTTATTTTGTCCGTAGAAAAGTTTAATGCTTTTTTGGGGTTATTGCTCAAGTGTTGTCAAAGTTATGCTTGATGTCCAACTCATGCATTTCTCTATGGGAGTATGGTATACTTCTTTAGGAATGGAGTATAAATTACAATTCTTTTTTGGTTTGGAAAAGGAGAGGTAGACATTTCTGAAATCATTAAAGACATTCTTGGTTTGGATTAATTTGAACATAATGGAAATTATCTTGTACGATTTTAGCATACAAGCTATATGTACTTCAGGTTCAAAATTCTTTTTTTTACAATCTCTTTGATATAATTGAAGGAGCTTCATTCAGTTTCACTTACAATTTAAAATTACTGAGAGTTTGAAATACTTTTTGTTTTGCCTCTTATTGTACCTCAGTGGAAGTCATGTTACCTGTATATTGTTTGCAGATAGGGGACAGATTTATAACACGTAGGTGGGTGCAGAAGTTTTATGATAGAGCACTTGCGGTTGGACTTCAAGGTTATGCAAAATTGTATGTCTGTAACTTTACAGTTGAGTCTAAATAACTTGTTGATAAGCTCTTGATTTTTCATCTATCTATTAAACACTTCATTTGCAGACAAAGATACCAATTTAGATGTGCTTATTTTTTTTGGAAATAGAAAATGATTAATGCTCCTTCTCATGAATTTGTAGGTTCATGTATCTGTGGGTTCATGTACATAGATTGTGTCGTTCATGTACTTAGGAAGTAGCACCTTTAATTATTGTCTTGTAAACATGAATGTATCAACTCCTAAGTGTATATAACCTCTAAGGTAAATGCTAACCAGTGTCTTAAGGGCATTGTTTAAGAAATTAAAAAAGTAAATTTTTATGGCAAGTAGTGTAATTAATGTATTGAAAATTGGATTTTTTAGTTTTACAATGAAACCTTTCATTTTCTTGATTCTTTAACCAATGTCCTAAGGGTACTGGTTAGCAACACTCTAACCTCTAATTATTGTCTTGTAAACATAAGATGTATTACTCCTAAGTGTATATATCATAGCATGCTGAGTGTTATTCACTCAAGCAATTCAGGAAAAAGTTTTTCCTTCCAAAATCTTAAATCTTCCTCAAGCATGTTAGATCTTTTGATTTAATGGGGACATGTAATATGGAGCAAATTCAAGAAGTTTCTCTATAATTCATAGCTTGGCTTGATTTGACATTTTTCCCAATATTGACTGCAGACACCAGCATCTCTTTTCTCGCCTTGCTAATTGGGAAGAGATAGAAAAGGTAGCCTCTCTCTCCGTAATTCCATATTTCCGACTACTATCAGTGTATATAAATAACGAAGTCAAGTGGTTATCCTATATTTTTTGTTGTGGACCTGTTTATTCCATGTTGATTCTGTAATCTGATACGCATTTTTATTGATTCATTTTCTGATGGAAAGCCAAATTGTAAAATGAACATTTTTACTTTTTAAACATGATGTAATTTTTATTTACTTTTTTTTCTTCTTTTTGAGATGAAAAATTATAAATTAAACTTTTATAATCTGATAGGAAGTAGGAACTGATTTTACTGATAAGAAAAGTGGAGACTAGCTCCTTACACCATAAATGAATATAACATAATAGAGAGGCTCCTACTGACAGTCCCAGCCTTGGGAACAGCCAACCCCGCCATTAACCTTTTTCTACACAATTCTGCCTTTCTCTCCCCAAACTCCCCTCTTACATTTATCCCACTCTTCTCTAACAGAATCCACTCACATTCCTCTTTCCCTTGCTGCCTTGTGTCTAGGTAATGACATGAATATCCCCAATGTGTATTCCCTTCTACCTCACCTCTCTTGCTCACATGAGTCATTAATTCACCGCCTTTCCCTTTATTTATCCACACATGGACTATCGTATCAGGACTATCTATCATGAAATAGAACCCGATTATTAAAGTTGAATTGCCAGAAAATATCACTTTGTTAAAATGCTTCAATTGATTGAAATTGCTTCTAAAAAATGTTATTGTCTTGAAAATCATATATAAGAGCAATATAAATGAGTGTGTGTTATTGATAAGGAAGGCAAAGCTATAAGAAAAAGAAATGAGTGAGTGAATGTTTTTTTATAGGAAATTTTGATTGTTTAAAAAGCTATTAGATATTAGGCATGAACGAAGAGACTGTATAAGGATAGATAATAGAAAAGATAAGATTTGTGTATGATAATTATTAAGTGATAGTTGACTAATAGGAAAGAGATAAAAAGAATTTAACCCCGAAAAAAAAAGGCCTACATCATATGCTTTTGTTGCCTTACCCTTGAGCTGGAACTGCCCAAGATTCGCAAATGTTATTTATTTTTTATCAGTTACTCCAGTTTCAACAACTGATCTTTAACAATGCTATTTTATGGTGGTCATGTCTAATTTTATAAGTCAAGGACATTATTCAAATGATAAAGTGATGCATGTTGATTTTGGATGAGTCTTACCGTGGATGGCTCAGATCACCAGAGAATCAAAAAATGCAGCCTTTTCACATATCAATATTGGGGGAAAGAAACACTCTTAAAGATGGTAGCATTTCTCTTCAACCGACACACACTGACACACCAAAGAACTGCATAGAGTGCAAATTGCGATAAAACTTGAGTGTCCTTGTTTTTAACTGCTCTAGAATAGTGACACACCTAGCCTCTCTTTTATAATCACATAAAGTTTGTTCTAAAGGAAAGTAGCCCCCTCCCCCTCATAGTGAAAGATTAAGTGGCCTAATGTCTCTGAACTAGATCTGCAGATAACACGCATATCAGAAGAAAGAGTAATGTGAGGTTTACAAAGCTGTAGCAATCATTTTTATTAGTTCTGTTAAGTACCACTATACAGACAAAAGACTTGACCTTAGGGTTAGTTTTGGATTTCCAAATGGGTTTGTCTAGAAAGAATCTTAGAAGATTTGGAACAGGTTACAAATTCATGGTAACTCTCTACTTACCACCTCAATAGAAATTGATAATCAATTTGTATTCGTTGTTATTTACAAACTCAAGGGTCAAACCAAATGACTTTTGATTCATTTAGCTGTTTGGATATAGCTTTTTCCTTAACACAGGGCTTCATTATTCTAATGTGCACTGCGTTGTTAAATGTTGTGTGGCCCATGTTATTGTTTTACTTTAAGGTTCTAAATTTTAACCAATACTGAGTGCATATACATTCTTCTGCTTTGCAGTCACTTTCTATTCGAGATTTTGATAACCATGCCACCCGCATTGTTGGGAAGTATGAGGTACTTATGTAGCACCTATGATTTATAGTATTCTATTTTCTTATCTTTTGTTGTACCTCCTTCTACTTATGTCAGTTACCTAAAATCATCTTGTTTCCTTAGACTGTTGATACCTACTATAGACGCTGCAGCAGTTCTATTTATGTGCAATCTGTGTCGATTCCGCTTCTCTGTATCAGTGCTCTGGATGATCCAGTCTGTACCAGGGAAGCCATTCCTTGGGATGAATGCAGGTACATTGCTTTATTGTTTTACTTGGTTCTTATTAATTTGCTTTCTCTTGGATTACTTCCGCTTCATTTTTAATGTGCTACTTTTTTGATAGGGCAAATAAAAATGTTGTGTTGGCTACTACAAAGCATGGAGGACATTTGGCCTTCTTTGAAGGAATAACTGCATCTGGCCTGTGGTACTTGACTAATTTTGCAGACCTGACTCTTCAGCATTTTCTTACATCCAGCTATCTTATGCATTTAGATTAAATTTACTACATTTTGGTTTTGATATTTCATTTTCATCAAGACCAACCTAATACCTTGGGACTGTTTTGGTATAGATTTTAATTGATTATAACTGCCTGGGCTGTTACTTTTTTGTGTAGGTTGTGATTGATTTTAGCTGTCCTTTCAATCGTTGCAACATTTTTTTTATTATTCTAGTATCATTTTGTTCCTTGTTGGTTGGTTCAAGTTGTGATAGATTATCCATGATATCACCTAAATTTCATCAAGCACCCAGTAATATAAAAGAAAATTTGATTTGACTCGTTGAGCAATTTCTTCCTTGATGCAGGTGGGTAAGAGCTGTTAATGAATTCCTTAGTGTACTACACTCAAGCCAGTATATGCATGTACAGAAGAAGGTAAAGGATATGCTACTGTATTTACTTCTTTTCCTTATTAAGGTTGTCTTATTCACCCTTCGGTTCTGTAGTAATTGTGAATGTCATACATGTTTTGGTATCACATAAAAGATGTTATTGGGGATTGTGGTAGAATAAGTTATCTTCTGCTTGGAGCAATAACGCAGTAACATTTCTGCTGGCTGAAACTGTTTTTATCGTTAATGGCAATGCAGATCTCTAAACCAAACACACCAATGGATTCGTCAATTGATCAGGGCCCTTATGTTAATGTTACCGAAGATGGAATGGTTGCTGCATTGAACAATGAGCCAACAACGTACAATGTGGAAGAATTACATGTAATACATGATACTCATCATGAAACTCATGACAGGGTTCCAGAGGAAAAATTTAATGAACAAGATGAGCTTGTGGCTAATACAAAGAGTGGTGATTCCTCTGGCACTACACAAACGTCTAGTGCACATGATGCAATGGTTCTTGATGTAGTAACACCGTTCAAAAGATACCTAAGCCAATTATCTCGACAAAATAGATGGTCCATCTGGTTGCTAGTTTATATTGCTATTACCACAAGTTGGCCACTGGTGGGTTCAGCGCTATATGTTGTGTTTGGGAAAAAGCTAAGGGATATCTTACTAGGTGGTCTGGTCAGAAGATAATTTCATGATCGCAAATATTATTGTTGTATTTGTCTGTGTAGATGTATGATGTACTACTATTTCTTTGCATTGCTAACAATCGAAATCTGCATTTCTAAGCTTATGGTGAAATTAATTGGCACTTTCGGTGGTTTACTGTTTTCTTTAAACCACTAGTTTTTTATAGGAACGAGTAAATGGCATGGGAATATCTAGACTTGTGCGAGTCAGAGCATGTGTGGTGAGAGTGAAAATTGTTCTGTTGGTTGTTTGTTACATATCTATAATTTTAGAGGAAAGCTCTGGAATGTATCACTTACAACAATAAATGTAACATTCATGAGAATAATGAGTAAGAGGAGAATATGCATAGCATTTGCTTCTTTTTTATCTCCTTTATTTGAGGACTACTTGCCTCGAACAAAGGAAACCCGTCCCTTTCCCAATCATTTCTTACAAGTTCTTCATACTGCCATGCAACAAATCGAGAGGCGTATAATAAAATATAATTTGATTATGAATCTAATTATATAATGCATTATTAGTGTAAATATTTTTTATGTAGTCAACTAATCATATATTGTTACATTACTAAAAAAATACTTGACTATTAATTACATTAAAAGTTATATATGGTGTGGCACATTAACGATTGATGGTGTTAAAAAGTAAAAACTTTACATCAATAATGTACAGGGATGAAACCAGACTTGGATGGGTGAGGCCAACTATGAAAATTGAAGTTTGATCATGTGAGGAAAATTCCATCATCTAGCAATTCTGTTGCCAACATTAATTTTTGGGTTAAATACGTTTGATTTGCCTACTCAATTTGAATTTAATTAACTAGCACTTTGGTTGCTTTATCACTTGCAAGGGTACGGTTCCGGTTTATGCCTAAAATTGAAGTTCGACAGTGGTCCAAAGTGATTTTTTTCCCTTGCATATATGTTTGATAAATCATAATGGAGTATATAATACACAAAATAAAAAAAATCTAAGTAGGGGCCCAAGCCCAGGCCAGCTTGAACATACCTCTGTCCCTGACAGTATATTAAAATTAAACTCTTTGATTATCCTATTTTCTGTATTATATGGTGCACCAAACATGGTACCTAATGGACATGAGCAACATATAAAGATGGCAGCTAATAGTATGTTAAATACTACTAGAGCCAAACTTAGATGCTAAAATATTACATTTAACAAGAGTCTACCCAATTCAGAACCAACAAAACTTGGGTACTGTTCGAGGTGTTTATAGTGCTATTTTCAATAAGTTATTATACATATTATATTTCCATTAATGTGTTATTACGCATATTACGCATGTGTTTGGGGTGGATTCTTGACATGATGTTCATGTCCAAACCCCCCTCGACGTGGAAGCTAGCAAAGGGAGCTTCCATTTTTTCACGTCCAAAAGTCCCAACTTTTTTACATGTTTGTTACTCCCACCATGATTTTTCTCTGGACGTGGATTTTAAAAACCACCCCAAACATACATTACATATGTTATATTCATATGAAAAAATAACACCATAAATAACTCAAGAACAACATCCAAATTTTGTTCTTTCAAAATAACCCAACTTAGTGGAGGTGAAAATATGATAATATACCAGTGTTTATTTGCATTTTAAAATCAATTTGGCGCTACTTAACTGTTTCTCAGTTTCTCAAAGAGTTTTTCACTACAAACAAGCACCAGATCATTGTTTGAACCTCTAAAAGAGATGTTTAATTGTATTTTTTTTTTGTCAGAAACTCTCCATATTTGAAAGTTATTTTAGACCCAATTAATTTAACTCGAGTTGAGAAGATTTATTTAAAAGGGTAAAACTTTTTCAACACCTATTTTTTTTTTCATTCAAAGAATCGAATCCGAAACATTTGCTTGAGAGAAACCGAGCTCCTTGCCTCTCCGACTAATAGGCGCTAGTGTTTTATTGTCATTTTTCACAAACTATGTCTCAACCTTTTAATATTTAAGATTAATAATAATGTGTATTAACTTGATTTCTTCCAAAGCATGGCCTAAGCCCATATTTAAAACTTCTTCCAGAGATAAGGCAATCTTTATTTGTTAAAAAAAGGAGAGAAAATCTCCTGAACACAAAGGAAGGAATTAGTGATACCTGCCCACAAACATGTTGCACTACACCAAAATTTACTTTTACTCGCAATTATTTAGTAGCCATACAGTAATTGCCACTAATTCATTTTTTAAACTAAAACTTTTGTGACTAATTAATATTAGTCGGTAATAAATTATCTTACCCATCTAAAACTGCCTCTCACTTCTCTTTGACCATAATAATTGCTGTTAAAAGTGTATTTTATTGTAGTGTTGAACTTGTAAGTATGAGCATAACTTGACAAAGCAAGAAAAAAGAAGTCGTGCGATGATATATTAGGAGCAGTTCAAACTATTAAAAAAAAAAAAAAAAAACCCAAAGTCCCCATATACTCTTGTCACAGCCTTCAAGCTTTAAGCACACCTTGAAGATGAGTTTAAAATTCATGCAATAAATTGTTCTTTAAATTTCTTGTAGTTTAGAAAGCTTGTATTTCCCTTTGATATGTGGTTCCTGTGATTTAAGAGTTGTTTGATTATCTTGATTGTAGAAAGAATAAGTTAAATGAAGAATGCATGTGTAGAAAGACCCATCAACCCATTAGTTTAATGTTTTGGGTCAAGATGTAATGTCAGACCCACTATTATGATTTGTTGCTTAGCCCAAAAATAATAAATCGTTGACTTTTGAGGGGCCTCATCTAGGTTGAGTATTTGGAGATGTTGGTTGGTGCTTGGGCTCGGCCTAACCCATGCACACATTGATAAGTAAGAGTGGAAATGAATAAGGCTAGACTAGATTATGCTTTGCCTAAACAAGCCTATGCTTGTTTTGTAATGTGTGACTTGAGCCTAACATGTTACCCATCATATTTAGAAATTCTTGTTTCTCTTGAAATCAATTCTACTTATCCCAAAATTGATTTTATTTGACACAATTTTGGAACCAAATACCTCTGGATGGTGTAGGAATTGATTTTAGAGTTTATACCTCCAAATACTGTAGGAATTTGTTTTATCCACTTTTAGTTTCAAGGATGGAGGGTTGTGTAATAGTCATACTGTTTTTTATTTTATGGGACGGTATTCTAGTTACATTGCTCCTCTTTTTTCTTTTTATTTGTATATGAGTTAGAGTACCCCTTATACTATTTTTCAATATACTTTGAATTATAAAAAAAAAAAGGAATTGATTTTAGACTCAAATCCTATTCAAAAAGCATGTTTGGGGACTATCCAAAAGAGGCACTGTGTAATTAAACTAAAATTTGATGAGCGCAGATAAACTGGATAAACTTCAAAACAAGAAAAAGATGAAACTGGAAATAAATGCTTCAAATAGAGAAAAACGGCTTTAAAACAGCAGTACAATTGCCGAGATAAAATGCATAACATAACCAATAAAGTGGAAAAAATAAAAATAAAGATCATGTTCATATTCATATAACCAAGAATGGTGTGAAAGGGTAGCTTATTAAGGCTGATTTGTCCGAGACCACGGAGTATAGTATTTAGTATTTAGAGGAAATCCTCAATTTGATACATGAAATTATAAGATCGTATTAATTTGATCTTTATGCTAATTTAGTCCTTAAAATTATAAGATCGTATTAACTTGATCCCTAACAGAGAGACTGGATTGATTAACGTTTGATAACTTCAGGATGTTTTTGGAATTTCGAAAAATGTCAATGATCAAGTTGATTACGATCTTATAATTTTAGGGACTAAATAAAAATTTACTCTAATATTTATAAAACATAACCTAATTAGTATTTTATTCATTTTTAAATAATTGATTTATTAAGGATTTGTTTGGTTAGTTTTCTACTACTTATTTTCATTCCATATTTTTATTAATAATTATTAAAATGTCATATTATTTTCATTATATTTCCTTCTTAATTCTGTTTACGGTTGAATATGACACTAGTATCTTATATGCGGATAGAAATCTGTTGTCCCAAAAAATGGTGTCTCGAAATCCCCCATCAATCAAATATTGGGAATATGCATAAATATTAATGAGTTATGATATTATTTTCTTAAGTGTCAAATTATTATTAATAGAGAACAGGGAATGTGACAGAAAATTAGGACAACAGATCTCCATATATGCCTCAGGGCTTTGATTCTGGACTGAAGTTTCCGGTAAGACAAATGACGTATTTTTATAAGGAATCAAACCAGAGGAAGACAAATATGACGTCCAAGTAATAATAAAATCTTGTAAAGGAATATAAGTTTCTTAACAATCTGAAGAGGACCAAGAATATTATTCAACAAACTATATAAGAAAAACAAATCATAAGCTATATCAGTGTCATTGTTTTCTCAGTCTCCGTCCCTTGTGGAAGTTGTATTTATACATTATGTATCCTCATCGTCAATTAATTAATTTGATATTGCAAGGGATCTAGCTTTGTTAATCCTTCGTAATCTTTGACTTTAGATGTGAAGTATATTGTTTGCGGAAGATGCCTTCGGTTAAAATTTACGATAAATTTTTTTATACTGACAACTAATCAAAATCATAATATGAATAATTTTTAAAATAATTTTTTTTTTGTATATAAGCAACTCTTAAAATAGTTAAATAATATTTTATTAATGTGTCCATTTATGATGGAATTACAGTTTAATTTTTTTATAATAATAATATATATCAATTAAATTCTTTAAATTTTAAGTTCCAACGGGAGTAACTCACTCCCATCTTACTCTCGTAGCATCTCTCCCTATAATGATAATATACATACAAAGCCATCATTGCTATTTAGATAGTGACAAAGATGCCAAGAGTTGGAGTGCAAGAATCGGTAAATGGTAATACCAGGAAGATCCCCCAAACTTGTTACAGTACTGTGCATAATTACACCCACAATCCTCGATCAAAATATTAACAGCAATTATGCAAATTATAATATTTTGAGAGAAGACAACAGCTGTAGAAGCAAATAGTTTGCATCTTAGGATGCAGACAACTAACATCTAGGTGCTGGTGTAACAAATAAAATAAAGGTATTCCCAATACTCAAGAAAATACAAAGCCATGATTTCACGGATCATGTCATACGAATGTGAGGGCCACAAGATAATATTTCTTTCAATGTTTGCTGCGAAATGATATATAAGCCAATGATACAACTCAGTTTCATTTTATATTATTTAAATGACTCATTATACACGTATTTATTTGGTTAAATGAAAGGTTTCATTTTTTGTATCAAGATATTTTTTGATCGAGAATGAAAGGTTTCATAAACATTAAAAAAACCACTAAATTAAGCGAATAAAAATAAATACCATGAACTATTGGTGTACATACATGTTTGTATTATTTCCAAATTATCATGCTTCTACACGCTTTTATTATTTCTATTAGTATAATTTTAATTTTTTACATTTACTATCATATATAACAAATTAATGTGATAGATGCAAGCTTGTGGTTAATGTGTGATTAACATTTTTTACTAAAGTTATATTGAAATTATGCTTATCATATTATGGATACCATATTAATTGGTGATGATGAGTTTAATATTTGGGGGAAATATGGAAATCACTAGTAATATGTATATGTGGTGTCTGTGGTTGATGAATGATGACTTACTTGCTCCACTGCTCTTTCCCCATCCATCAAAATTTCTTTTCTGATGATTGACACGATTGCTATATATGCAGAACCGACCACACCACCCCACCTTCTCTCTTAATTCATTCAACCCCCACCACTACTTCTTTTTACCTTTGCCCCTTGTTCTTTTTCATCTTGGCACGCAAAGAGGGTATGCTCACGCAAAGGGGAAAAACACATAGATTTTGGGAGGGACGTATATATTGTTTCTTGAGAAAAGAGAGGGTTGAAAATCCCTCACGTGGGGTTGTCTGACACACCCCAATTTTTCCACTAACCTGAATGAATGAGAGATTGAGAGTGCCTATTGAAGTACATGTCCTTCCTCGACACCTTGTTTCTAACACACCCCCATCCCTTCTCTTCAGTCCACTTCATGCTATCTGTTACACACACGTACCCTAGTTATTTTTCATCATCTTTTATTTCTTATTCATTTTCTCACGCAAAAGAGGGAAAAGATATATTTTGAGGCTTTGTTTTTAGAATAATAATAATAATAATACTTGTTGCATATCTCCTATCTCACATTATTTTATTTGTATATTTTTCATATTGTGATAATAAATGCAAATTATAGGTTTATAGAAAATGGAATAAACTACTTATAATTGAATCATGAAATCTGTGTGAATTATATAAAATGATACGTATTCATCAAAAAAAAACAAAATATAAATTGATATCTGCAAGTATATATATATATATATATAATAAGAACAATTCTCGTTTTAAGAATATAATGTCAATAATTTTTTATCATATAATCATATATAAATGATCAAAATTAAAAGTTGTTTAGTGATCATATGATCATTTAAAAATATCATATAAATTTATCTTTGAATTTTGATCATTTAAATAATACCTCACGGTGAAGAATTATTATTCTTATTTTCACAATAATAAAATGATCTCAAGTGGATAACTTCCTATCTCAATCTATATTTCTCTTATTTTTGCCTTTGACATGGAGCAGCAGAGAGAACTCACGTGGGTTTACCTGACACCAAGGCATGTTTTTCTACCTTACCACTTTTCCTTTCCTTCCCCGTTTTACCTTTCCATTCATCAAGTTGAGACAAAGAGGTTTCTTGCATTTGGGTTTTGGTCTTCTTTTTGTTACTGTTATTTTTTTTTATTTATTTATTTATTTTTTTGTAGATTTGTTGTGGATATGAACAAAAGGGTTTATTTGTGGAAGATGCTTTCTTTTCTTCGGTTGCCTGCTCTACTTTGGAGTAATATAGTGCATCCAAGAAACTGCCATATGTCAGCCACCAATTGCATGAGCTAGCATATTGTGCCCTATTTAGAACGTATTAATGGCAAGTTATGTGTCTTCCATTAACAAGACAATCAAGAATTAAGAACTTTTCCATGTTTTGATGTGACCTTTAAATGATCCTGCACGGCTTCCTATGACTATTTTAGAGTAATCAATATCATAACGGTACTTATTAGGAAATCCATAAAAAGTTATAATTCTGGATCTATATATAAGCAAAAAAAAAAAAAAAAAACTTCACAGGTATTAAGAAAGTTATTTACATTGGTTTAATTGTCTTGATTTGTGTAAAAAATAAGTTATAGTTACTAAACTGCCCTTTCTTGGGAGTATATAATGCTCTTGGAAGTTGTATCTTGAGAGTGTCTAATGCTCTTGGAAAAATAAAAATAATAATTAACCAAAGGGTAGTTTTGAAACACTAACATTAAATAAGGTTGATTTGATTGACTTTTGCTTATATTTGAGTCTAAAAAATTTAGATACTTTTTTGCTTATATATAGGTCCGGAGGGAGTACTCCCTCCGGACACATATTAAGAAAGTTAGTTATATTAGTTTAATTGTCTTGATATGTGTAAAAAAGAAGTTATAATTACTAAACTACCCTTTCTTGGGAATGTATAATGCTCTTGGAAATTGTGTCTTAGGAATGTATAATGCTCTTGGAAAAATAAAAAAACAATTGACTAAAGTGTATTTTTGACACAGTGGCATTAAATTGGGTTAATTTGATTGACTTTTGCTTATATTTGAGTCCAAAAAATTTAGGTACTTTTTTACTTATATATAGGTACAGAGGGAGTAGCTTTTATTGAAAATCTAAGTGTTTAACATCTTAAAATATTAAATACATCACTTTCCAATAAAAATTTTCTTCTTTTAATTCCTTAACCAATGTTCTTGGGGTACTGGTTAGCCTTCTCCATTCGTAATCAATCTCGTTATTAATTTGTAAAATTTAGGTATAATTTTTGTAGTTTTTGTGGTAATATTTTATAATAAAAATAATATATATATATATATATATATATATATAGTATTTTATTAATAAAAACATAACAATAATAGGTATATTATATATTATATTATATATATATATATATATGTATATATATAAATAAATGATATAAAATAATATATAAATATCTAAAAAAATATTTAAATTTTATCTTTTATATTATTAGATTTGATACTCAAATAATATCTTATTTATATTTATATATAATATAAGTATTTTAACTTTATGTAATATATTTATTCAAAAAAAAAAATTTTATGTAATACATAATAGTATGGGTCTACACATAACGGTTCACCTAATATGCAGTACAAATTTATTTTCTTTCAAACACGGTCATTTTTTCTGTCTTGACAATGTATCCTTACAATCATATTTGTGAGATTAATGTATGAACCGAGGGTCGTGATTAGGTTAAGCCCTTTCCAAATGACTTTAGGATTTGAACCCTAAACATGCAGGTATGATTCATCCGGAATCGCAGTCCACCTTCATTCCAACCAATCACTTTTCGGTAATGATTATGGTCATTTGGTAAAGGAAAATGTTAAATAACTTTGAGAGATAAAAAATTAATAACTTGTTGAATTATATGTGAATTTGTAATTTTTATAAATTATTCGAAAATATAAAAATGAAATACAGATCTGTGTATATATATATATATATATATATAAATTTATTCATGTAACTTGAATTTTGAGATTGGATGCAGTGTGCTTTTGTGTTAAGGATTTAGGGTGTGTTTGGGAAAGTTGGAAAAAAAAGATTATGCTGATAATCGATTTATTAATAATCGATTATTGTGATAATCGATTATAATCAGAATCTATTTTTGTTTGGGTCTGTTTGTTGAAAAGCGATTTCAAGATAATCTTTTTCGTTTGGATGGTCTAAAAAAATCGCTTTTTACATAGTAAATTACGAAAAAGGGTATGAAGTTATTTGTATAATTTAATAATATTTATTTGGAAGTTAGTTTTGTAGGGGTAAATAGGGAAGAAAGTTTTGAGAATAAGAAATAATCAAATCATAACAATCTTAAGCTAAAACAAATTAGATGACATAAAACAGCTTTTTTCCCCCAAAAAAAGCTTTTTTATAAATTTAAGCTAATTGCCAAACATGATAGATTATGTATGAAACAGCTTTTTAGCCAAAAAACAGCTGAAATGGAAAAAATCCAGCATTCCCAAACAAGCACTTAATATATGGTACAAAATATAGAGAGACAGCGCAAAAAGTTGAAATATATTGCCTACTGTGATCAAGGTCTTAATATTCACAGGGGCGGATGCCTTTGGTTTAAAGTAAACCCTTTTTCCCATTCAATTATATCCCACGTTTTACTACCAAAACAAGAAAAATCAAGGTGAATAAGCACATATAGATATAGCACATTCAGAAACCAAAAAATCTAGTCTAGTTCACGCAGGGAAAGTTGGGTCACTTTTTGTTAGCATCCATTTGTCTTGGCATATTATGACGAGAAAGTATCAAAAGTTTCCTTGCAGATCAGGCTCCCTATGTACTTAAGGAATATATGCTAACAAAGCCAAAATCTTTGTAAGAAGCTTTCAATTGTGCCAATCAGAAACCATGATGAGTAGAATAAAGGATCCAAGTTTCTTTGTTTCCATCAATGGCAATATACATAAATACAATTTTAATGTTGCTAAAGTATATAATTGAGAGATGCATGCCATTGACTAGCGTATATTTTTTTTTTTTTCAAATATTTATATATATGATCCAAATTTAATGGATTGACTACAGATAGCCATAGCATATATATAGTATAAACAGTGTGCACTTTCCATTATTAATTTCTGTAGTTGACACATGCAACTTTAGCTAATTGATCAAAGGTAAGGAAATATGTATGTAGGATAAAAGGAAAAGGATAATGAAGGGAACTTGTTAGGGCAATTAATTAGAAGGGAAAAAAGTGTATATGAAGACAATTCTTCAAGGACGGTACGTTTGATTCCCCATTGACACCGCTGTCTCTTGTCCAATGCATGTGGCATCTTCCAAGTCCAAGCCTTTCTCAACTACCAAAGGAGTAAAAACCCATAAACAGGACCTCTCTTTAATGGATCATTCGAAAAGCAGTCTTATATTATAATAATGAAAAGATCAATGTGTTTTTCCTGACCCAAGACACTGATTCTAAAGAATAAAAAGATACCCTTCTTAATCTCTCCGTCTTATTGCAAAATATATATAGGAGAGAAAAGAAAAATCTCTGATCCTTCTCTCTTGACTCTTGTTCCTATATATACCCGTGTACATGTCATGACATGAAGGAATTTTTATGAGTTCTCCCCCATAAAAGTCCACAAGCATAACAGTCTTTTATGTCATAGATTTACTCTCCCCTCACACACACACACACACACAACTTTCTCTCTCTCTCTCTCTTTTTCTTCATCAGATATGGAAGATTCAGAGGAAGATGAGCTTCTGAATCTTAGCCTTTCTTCCGTAGCTGCTGATAGGAAAAGGAAAAAGAAGGGAAAGAAAATAAGGGATGACAATAATAATAATGCTTGTTCTAGGAGTACTCATCATAATATGAACTCCTATGATCAGGAAGGCTATGAAGGGAAGATCTTTAGGCTTCTCCAAATGAGGGAGCAGATGCTAAGACAAGATCACCACAGGAGGAAAGGAGTTGTTGAAGATGGGAATGGCTTGCCTTTGATCCATTTGCTTCTCACAACTGCCACTGCAGTTGATGACAACAACTTGGGTTCAGCTTCAGAGAACCTCACTGAACTCTATCAAATTGTTTCCCTAACAGGTGACTCAGTTCAACGTGTAGTGGCCTATTTTGCAGATGGCTTGGCTGCAAGGCTTCTCACTAGGAAATCTCCATTCTATGACATGCTCATAGGTGAACCAACAACTGAGGAAGAGTTTCTTGCATTCACAGATCTCTATAGGGTCTCACCCTACTACCAATTTGCTCATTTCACAGCAAACCAGGCTATCTTGGAGGCCTTTGAGAAGGAGGAAGATAGGAACAACCGTGCTCTACATGTCATTGATTTTGATGTTTCCTATGGCTTCCAATGGCCTTGTCTTATTCAGTCACTTTCTGAGAAGGCAACCAGTGGCAACCGCATATCCCTCAGGATAACTGGATTTGGGAAGAACCTGAAAGAACTGCAAGAAACTGAGTCAAGGTTGATTAGCTTCTCAAAGGGTTTTGTTAATCTTGTGTTTGAATTCCAAGGGTTGCTAAGAGGCTCGAGGGTAATCAACCTAAGGAAGAAAAAGAATGAAACTGTGGCAGTGAACTTGGTTTCTTATTTGAACACTTTGAGTTGTTTCATGAAGATCTCTGACACATTGGGATTTGTTCATTCTCTTAACCCCTCCATTGTTGTGTTGGTGGAACAAGAAGGTGGTAGGAGTCCTAGGACATTCTTGTCAAGATTCACAGACTCCTTGCACTATTTTGCTGCCATGTTTGATTCACTGGATGATTGCCTCCCAGTTGAGAGCACTGAGCGGTTGAGGATTGAAAAGAAACTTCTTGGGAAAGAGATCAAAAGCATGCTCAACTATGACATGGATGGTGTGGATTGCCCAAAATATGAGAGGATGGAAACATGGAAAGCAAGAATGGAGAATCATGGGTTTGGTGGCACCAAAGCAAGCTCAAAATCTATAATCCAAGCAAAACTGCTCCTGAAGATGAGGACCCATTATTGTCCACTCCAATTTGAGGAAGAGGGAGGTGGGGGTTTCAGGGTTTCTGAAAGAGATGAAGGAAGGGCTATCTCTTTAGGGTGGCAAAATAGGTTTCTGCTTACAGTCTCAGCATGGCAACCAGTCCCATAGAATGCAATGGAATCTTAAGTCCTAACCTTTTCATCATTTTGGTAATAATATATATATCTACACTCAAAATGATGATTTATCTAATATATATTATGGTGATTTTCTTTAGCTAGCTAGCTATCTTTTATATATGCTTGAATTATGAAGATCTTTCAGTAGTTTGTCGATTGTTCAAGTAAGGATTAAGGTAAATATATGAAGCATATATATCTTATTTTCAGGAATGTCTCTTATTTCTCTTCCTCATTGTTTAAACATGATGAACCCTAATTTCCTTTTTTCTCTTGGCTGAAAATGGAAAAACCCTAATTTAAGTCACTAACGTATTGAAAACTCAGGTTTACTTGAGTAAGACGGGGTTTCTTATTAGGGAGTGTTTATTGTCACTCTTTGTGCCTATTATTATTACTACTCTTCTATTAATTAGCTTTTTATTAAATAGTTCTTAATTATTTGTTTTTGTCTTTTTTTTAACTAAAAAAAATATTCATTCATTCAAATTGGTAAAATACATCGAAAACAATACAAATTCGATATCGCTAAAAATCGAAAAGGATGAATCTACGAACAACATCACAGCATCCAGGTTAATAGCATAAAATGGCAAAATGCCTACAAATGTGACAAAATCAAAGTGACCGGAATACTCATGTCTCCGGATCTATAACGTTAACGCTCAAGTCTTGATTGGATCTATAATGGATCGAAGCTGATCGGTCAATCTGAACCAAACAAACACCGCAACAAGAAGGAAAACCAAACAACGCCGCACCAAGACGAAGAACAAAACAACGCCGCACTCAGACAACGAAATCACGGAAAAACACGAAAGAAAAACCAGATCTATGTGAAAAAACCATTTATTTAGATAAAAAGAGAGAAAAATGATGTAGAGGGGTGATTCCAGGCAAAAAATGGCCCAAAACGGCCCAAAACCACCCCCCGGTGGATGAGAAAGAACGAAGAGAGAAGGTTGAAAAAGAGACGGCTCTAGATTTTCTTTCTATTAGACGGTAGTTTTACCACCTTAATTATTTGTTTTAATCTACTAGTTTAAATTCATTCATTTAATGATAAGTTAATAAAATAAGAAAGTAATTGACAAAAAAATGGTAATAAACAATCTCTCTTATTACCGTAAAATGTTATTTTATGTTATAGTCAAGGATTTAAACACTTACTGGCGACTCCATGAATCATACTAGCACTAGAAATAGAAAATATTTCATTTCAATATGGAAGTGTTGTTATGATTGATGAGAAGTATCCACGTCTATGTACTAAATTATAGTACATTATTAGTTGAGAGTTGATGGATATTTTATCTTACTTTTTTTAAAAGGATAATATTGTTTTTTTTATAAATTTTAAATTTATATTCCCTTTTAAATAATTATATTTGTAATTATATTTTATTTAAAATTAAAATCCAGCTAAATTTAAAAAAATTTCGTACAATGTGGGATAATTAGTGTAAATAAAAAATAAATGGTATAATGAAAATATAGTCAAAACACGAAAATTCAGAGTCATTTTAATTTGTAGATTGTAGAATAAATTAAGGGTGGTATTAGGACATTGGTTAAGGAATACAAAAAAAGTTTTCATTGAAAAATTAAGTATTCCTATATCATTTTTTCAAATATTGAACACATCGATTCCCAAGAAAAATTTTTTATTTCTTGATTCCTTAATTTTTCATAAATTAATTAGAATGTTGGGAGGTGAAGATTTGTTAAAAGAGATTAATATTGATACAGTGTTAGTGTAAAATTTTTTACACTCTCAATTAATCACACATCACCTCATATGTTATTAAGGTAGTTACTATAAGAATCAAATCTTTTTAATTATGTGACAATATATGATTGATTAGCAGTATAAAAATCTTTACACAAATAATGGATCATATTTAAATCCAATTAAAATGTAAATCCAGCAGCGAAACATACTTGGTTATGCTAAGAAAAAGTGAAAATAAAGGAGGAAGTGGAGGGGAGCTTGAAGATTATAACAGAGAAACTGAAAATAAAAAATTGTCAATGAATGCAGGTAAGAAATTAACTCATTAACTTTAACCCATGAATTTTCAGGCAGGTCAGATGTCAATGACGTGGGAGATCTGTCGCGAACAAATTAAAATGGTTGTCCTTCACCAACTCGGTTGATTGGAGTGAAAACGTGCTCTAACTAGAGCTGACAATTTGATTCTGACCCGCTCGATTAACCCAAACTAGCTCGGTTTTGGATCGGAGTGGACTAGAAAATTGTAGACTCGAGCCAAATATGAGTCGGTCTGATCAGGTTTGGTCCGATTAGTTCATTGGTCTAGCCTGGCTGGACCCGGTGGCCCGTTTTTTATTTTTCTAAAAAAATTCTTATACAACTATATTTTAGTGTTTACATGTTTACACTTGTTTTAAAATGTAATTTATACTATATTTTATTCTAGTGTTATTTAACATATATATATATATATATATATATATATATATATATATAAATGCATTTAAGAAAACAAACGAAAAAAAGTAAAATAATATAAGGCCAAAATGGCCCGCTGGGCCACCAAAATACTTAGCCCGATCTAGATTTGGGAATGTCGACCCGACCCGATTTTGTACTTTTGCCCAATGGGGTTGGGCCGGCATCTCGATTTGCCACCTCTGACTCTAACCTGGGAAGAGAACCTGAGTTTGATTCCTAGGAGGCGATCCATTTTGGGAGGTCGCAAAATCCAACAGGTTAATTCTCGTTCGTTTACTGTTGAACCAAGGATTAGTCTCATAGTTGGTCCAAAGGGTCGAAACTGTGGTGAGTCAAATGCCCTGATTATGATGGATTCCAAACCAAAAAAAAAAATGATTGTCCTTTAATTTGCTTCACTTAGCTCAAGTTGGACTTGGAAAAGGGAGACACCGGTAGTAATTCATTGTTACTTGCTTACACGTCAAACGAAAATTTGTCTCGTACTCATTTTGTACTTACACGGATATTCATTCGTCGGGTGTTAAACAAATTTTATGAATATTTACGGATATCTAGAAATATTCATGAATGTCTATTAAACTATGAAAAAAATTTAAAATTTAAATAAAAAATCTCAAAACAAAATAAAATATTTTCTTACCACATAATAAACATATACTTTTAAATTATATGCCTAGTTATGACTATATATCACATATGTAATTATATATTTTTCAAAAGGTAGGGCCACATTCTTTATATAAGTTACAATGCATTCAACTAATTTCTTATATCGGGTACCCGCAAGCACGGTTATTTTTAGACTATAGAGAACCTTTCTGTTATCAGATAGTTACCACTGATGTGCAGTGCGGATCTAGGACCCGAAGCCAATGAGGGCAATCTATTTCCAAAAAATTTAATAAAAAAATGCTATCATACATATGAAGATAAAGACATAATTGTTAAAGGGTATTGTGGTAGACGGTGGTCGATGGTCGGTGTTTAACTGAGTGGGCAGTGCTCCACTATGACAGTGCTCCATTGTATTGTGATGTGAGAAGGAAAGGGACAAATGGTGTCCTATGCGTTAAGTTAATTAGTGATATGAGTACAATTTTATCAATTATGAGGGACACAAAAATTTGTGTATAGGGTAGTCACTTTGTGCTCCACCACTGCTGATGTGGTATATAAGTTTAACTCGTGTAAATTATGGGTGTGTTTTAATTTTCACTAAAATATTCAATACATAGAATTACTTTTCTCCCATCTCAGTTCTTCTTCTCTAAGAGGTTTCACCCTTAATACCTACTATTCCATTAATAAGCGCGTGTAAAAAAAATCCGTTTATTTTATCTGTAAGTACGTGTTAATTATAAACAATCCGAATCAAATCCATACCGATTTTTATTCATGAGTATCGGTGAATATGATTAATTTTGTTATCCCCAAATTTGGAATTAATGGTGAAACTGCGATTAATCAATAGTCAATGCAATAATTTGAATAACTACGTACACTTATATGAAACTATTAAATACTAAAATTGATTCAATCGGAAATTAAATAAGATTTTTTTAGTGTGATTCATTTTTTCAGAGCATTCTTTCATCCGACAAATGAAAGACTAATCTCTTGATATACGATCAGATGTTTAAGTGGAGATCCCTTTCAATAATATTTTTTTCATACACATGAATTTAGAGATCGAATTCAAAACCTTATACTTAAAAAATTCAAACTTCTTCTATTTGGACCAACACACCTTGATTGTCTGACTAAATGTTGATGTAAGCGCCGAATTTTGACTTTAAAAGAATCTTGCAATTGAACACGTAATAAAAAATTTAAACTGATATGACTTACTGATTTTAACGATCATATTCATATAATTTTATTTTTAAAATATTTTCTTTTATTATAAAATACTAGTAAGTAAAAAAATTAAAGAAAAGAAAAAAATTTAAGAAAAAATTATTTAAAATTATGAATAATATATACATAATTAACTTTATTATAATCCAAAAAGTTATAAATTAAAAAAATATTTAAATTTAAAAAAGATATGCATAATTAATTTAAAAATATAAGTTTAAATATTAAAAAAGAGAAATTAAGAATGATACATATAATCCTATTAATGAGAGTAGCCTAATAGATTTAATCATTGTAAGAGAGTATTCTCTAATGCAATATATGATTTAATTGGTATATACTATCGGTGTAAATATATAATCAATCATAAATTGTCACATCATTAAAAAGTTTCACTCTTATCCTAACTACTTTAAAAATCACATATACCATGAATTATGATTGGTTGACATTTTAAAACACTCACAATGCATACTAGGGATGTAAATTTTATCCGTACCCGCGGATACCCGGGGATAATATCTGTAATGGGTAAAAAATGGATACCTTAATGGATACCCGTGGATAAAATAAACCAATACTTTCTCTACCCGTTTATTAATGGGACAGGGGCGGATAGTGTAATCCATACTCGCGGTACCTGTTGAAGTGAAATTACTAAAGTACCCTTTACATATATAAATAAAATACCCTTTACATATTTGCAAACGTCCAACAACTCTGGATATAAGGCAATCATTCATCAAAAAACTTCCATTGTTGTTTGTTTTGTTTTTATCCAAGTGCTTTTGATTTTGGCCAAGAAATTGTTTGTTTGGTTTTTTTGGCTTATTGTTTTGCTACAGATTATTGTTTGTTTGGTTTTTTTGGCTTATTGTTTTGCTACAGATTATTATTTGTTTGGTTTTTTATTTGTTGAGAATGAATGCTTATGTTTTTATTCAGTTACTATTAGTGAATATTAGCGTGAATGATGTCAAAAAGTTCCTGTTAATGAATGGTCTATTGTTTTGCTGCAGATTATTGTTTGAATGGTTTATTGCATTATGCGTGAATGAATGGTCTAATGAGGTGTTTGAATATCCATGGATATCCGTAGATACCTGCAAATATTGATAAATTTGTTTAAAACCTACAAGACGGGTACTTGCATGGATATGGGGCGGGGACAAGTAGGAAATTCATCAAATGGGGTGGATAGCAGGGGGCTACTATCCATACTCACCCTGTCCCATTTATATCCCTAATGTATACCAATTAATGGAAAATAAATTAATGAACAATAGATTGAGTAGTAATGATTATTAATTAGTATATTGGAAAATATATCCGGAAACGAAAAGAAATAAATAAAAATAAATAAATGATACCTGGATTTGATGGTAACTAATAATTGTTAATTAATATATTAAAAAGTAAAAAATTACTTGAGATAGATGAGGCCAAATGACTCGTTAAGAATGAGAGATATTATATAAAAAATGTCTCAGGTTTAAGAATAAGTACCGCAAATTAATATATAAGGATGGATAAACTTACACTTTTGAAATTCTTTTACCATCTCACATAACCCAAATGGACAAGAAATGCCTTCCGGAAGATCCTATGCCTAGCTATGATACATATTGGTGTTGGAAACACCTCGTTTTAATTCCATTCACTTAATGTCATTGACAAACATGTATAACAACAATTAACGACCACCATAGGTAGCTGCATTTTCTATTTCTGGTCTACTATATCAGGTTGAGCCTCTATATATATACATATATATCTATATGGATACCAAAGGCCATAGCTACTTAAAAACCCCAGAAAGTTGCATTTACAATAGCATGTGAGTCACAATTGCTTCCTTGTGTGTACGTGTGGGGGGGGGGGGGGGGATTCTGTGCGTGTTTGACAAATCATTTGAGGACTTCCAATTAAAATTCAACATTCAATTTGGAGTCTTTTTTTAGAGCATGTTTGGAAAGTATCATCTGCTTGAACGGATGGATTAGTAGTCCTGTTTGATAAGCATATTTATTATAAGTGATTAATATTTTTTTACGAGCTTATAGTATTATTTTTTTTTTCAAATGTTACATTAAGTAACGTTTTTTTACACTACTTTTAAGGCTTATATCGTCTATTTTTTTTATTCTCTTTTATTCTTATTATTTTATTTTAATTTCATATTAATCCTCTTCGATTCATAATAAAATATTATATGATAATATAATGTATTATAATAAAATACAACGTATTTTTTAGTACAACATTTATTTGATAATATAGCATATATATATATATAATAATACAATTTTATATGATAATATAACGTATTATAAACAGATAAGATTATCATTTACATTATTTTTTTTAGGTTAAATTACTCATTTGGTCCCTTATTTGTTAACATTTATTCAAGTTAGTTCCTCTATTTTAAAGTTGTTCAAGTTGGTCCCTTATTTGCCAAAGATTAAGCAATTTGGTCTTTTCCGTTAAGTTTCACCGTTAAGTTCTGGCTAAATTACCTTTTTGGTCTCTCATTTGTTTTAATTTATTTAACTTAACAGTGAAACTTAACTGAAAAGACCAAAATGCTTAACATCTGGCAAGTAAGGGACCAAGTTGAACATTTTTAAAATAGAGGGACCAACTTGAATAAATGTAAACAAATAAGAGACCAAAGAAGTAATTTAACCTTTTTTTTTTATATTTTATCAAATACTTCAACACCAATAAGATAGTTTATCCGCTATCCGCTATATCATCCAATCTTTTTGTTGTGTGTCATATGAATATTTTGTTTTTGGTTCAAGAGGAGGCTCATGGTGAGCCTTACGAAGAGTAGAGAGGGAAATAAGGAATGAGAAAAGGGGTGAAGCACATTACGGGGATTTGAATCCTTTTATGCACAATCATCATATCTCGTAACTATCAACGGAGTTGATTCAAAAGGACTATATATAAATATTTTATTTATTTTCTTTGTCTCGACAATTCTTTATACATCACATTATATTTCCGGTTCTCTCGATATTTTCCATCAAACAAACATTTTTAATTTGATAAATGCTAACCAGTAAAAGTGTTGTATTCAATACATTAAATTTTCAAAGTTACATTTTTCAATAAGAAATTTTTTTCTTTAAATTTCTTAAATAATGCCTTTAGAACACTTGTTAGTAAGGCAGTTTTAATTTTTGTAAGAAATATACTCAATCAAACATACGGAATTTGAACACTCAGGATTAGCTTAGGGTAAAATTCTTATATTGTTTTCCCCAAAAGATCTCTTTAGTTAGCCAGTAAATTTCCTTCCGTAAATTTGAGCCCCATTTGCTTTGTTTTCATTTCTTGTTTTGTTAATAATTATAAAAATTTCATATTATTTTCATTTTATTTTTTATTTTTAAGATTTTATATACAAAATAGTAAAAACAACAATTTGATTGCACTACGGACCACTTGAAAATTCATTTCACTCTTTCATATCATTGCACTAAATTAAGGTGTCAATATAACAAGAATACTGCTATGTGAATTTATTAATTTTTTTTTTAAAAAAACGACACTAAAGAATTATTTTAACAAATAAAGACTCCATCGACCAATCCACCATTGCATATATTTCATATATATTTTGATTTTAAAAAACACAATAATAATAATGTCATAACCTCTTAAAAAACCTTCAATAAACCAATCAAAAAAATTGAACTTTTCTTGGGTAACGCCTTAGAAAAAGAAGATAGCCGTTGCCCTTTTCTCCAAACATTCGAAAATATAATCAAACATTGAAATCCTGTACCCTCTCTCTCTCTCTCTCTGTTTCAGCTACTCCTCCTCCAATGGCTTCGAGAGGAGGAGAAGAAGAAGAAAAAGATAGGAGGAAGACAATCCCAGTATTGAGAGTGGTAAAGAAGAAGGGAATCTTGAAGAACATCTTCATGATGAACAAGAATTGCAAGGAACACAGTGTGGTAGTTGGTCGACACCCAGACTGCAACATCGTCGTCACGCACCCAAGTATCAGCCGCTTCCATCTCTTAATTCGCTCCAAACCCTCTTCCCGCATTCTCTCTCTTCTCGACTTGTCTTCCGGTAACGCAGCCTTCAACCTTTTCTTTTCTTTGAATGAATGAATGAATGGATTTTGATACTGTGTGGCCGCAGTGCATGGGACGTGGGTGAATGGGAGGAAGCTTCAACCTGGGGAGAGTGTGGACCTCAAACAAGGTGACACCTTTACACTTGGGGTTTCCACTAGGGTTTATCATCTCCATTGGGTTCAACAAGAACAAGAACAAATAGTCAAGGTATCTTCTTTCTTTCTTCATTTTTTACATAGGATGAAATAGTTGTTAAGGGATACACAAGTTTGAATTGAAATAAAGAGTGTTGTTTGTTATGTAATATGTGATGTTATCTTTGATTTTTCTCTATTTGGGGCCCCTGCAGGAACTGAGTTTTTGTACTCTGGGAAATCAAGAGATTCCATCCATGGATTCCATTCCCGAGTGCAACAATTCTTTCCTACCGGATGTGAATTTGGAACTAACTTCGGAAAAAGAGATTCCATTGCCTCAAGACATGGTTTCTTTTTGTTGTGATGAAGATAGGAAGAACCATTTGAAAGATGAAACATTTGGACTCCTGAATGGCCGCCCCTTTGGAACTCAAACATCATGTTTTCCTGCAAACTCTGATATTGAATGTCGAAGCCAAGTTCTAGCACCGCCTTATGTACAATCCGTTGATGACAAAGAGAAAACTCAAGCTTGTCCCGAAGTAGAGATGCCCGGGGAAACTAATTTGTTTTGCACATTGAGAGAATATTTGACAGAGAACATATGCCTGCCAGTTGTGGAAGCAGTCCAGGGGATCAAAATGCAGCAATTTCCTGATACATTGAAGCAAGAGGCTTCCTTGCAAGAGAACCAGTCCAGCTCGGTTACAAATATTGATCCTGCAACTTTTGATGAAAAACGTGATGCCGCAGCGCCTGCAATACCTAAAGAGTCTGATTTTGGATGCAGAGCCGGAGATAATGACAAGGTTGAAGATATTTTAACTACTAGAGCAAGAATTTTCAATTCTGAGAACACGTGTTTACTAGTTGGTGAAGTTATTGCTGAATCTAAATTTCGTCAAATCAAAAGTGTTGAAGAAGTCTCTGTTGATTCACTATCTGATGGAGAAAAACAAGATAAATGCATTGGAGAGTATAAGTCAAAGTTGCAGGACCTGAATGCTAAATCTTGCCATGTGCAAGGGCACTCGCTGGATGAAATAGTTGAAGATATTGGAAGCAGGTGCACATGTATTAAAAATACGGTTTCTGCATCTTGTGATGCAAAAGGTGTAGCGGCAGTGACTGTACTACCTAGAGAGTCTGAATTTGGATGCACTCTCGGAGATAATGACAGGATTGAAGATACTTTAACTAGTGGAGCAAGAATTTTCAATTCTGAGAACACATCTTTTCTGGTTAAGGAAGCTATTCCTGTTACCAAATTTCAACAAATCAAGATTGTTGAAGAAGTTGCTGTGGATTCAATTTCTGATGGAGAAAAACAAGATTCATGTGGCGAGGAGTTTGAGTCAAAGTTGCAGACACACCTGAATGCTAAATATTGTCATGATCAAGGTAACTCACTGGATGAAATAGTTGAAGATACTGGAAAAAAGTGTGCTGGCAGCATCTGCCCCATACCACTGGAAGCTGTTTTAAAGGTTACAGACGAGAAAGAGAACCAGACCTTGCAATCTCTTATTGCTGTGGCAGGATGCTATGAGATAGAAATCCCTGAATGCCGTGTAGAAGCAAAAGAGAATGGTAAATATTGTCATGAGCAAGGGCACCCACTAGATGAAACAGTTGAGGATATTGGAAACAACTGCACGAGTAGCATCCGTCCTATACCAGTTCTGGTAGAATCAGTGAATTCTCCAGTGCCTCGGGAAGCTGATTCAAAGATTACAAATAAGAAAGAGAACCAGACCCCACAACCTCTCATTTCTATGGCAGGATGTTCTGAGATGGAAATTCTTGAAAGCCTTGTAGAAGCCACAGAGAGTGCAAAATATTGTCATGAGCAAGGGCACCCACTGGATGAAAGAGTTGAAGATATTGGAAACAACTGCACAGGTAGCATCTGTCCCATATCACTTCTGGTAGAATCAGTGAATTCTCCAGTGCCTCAGGAAGCTGATTTAAAGATTACAAACAAGAAAGAGAATCAGAGCCCACAATCTCCCATTGCTTTGGCAGGATGCTCTGAGATGGAAGTCCTTGAAAGCCATCTAAAAG
Organism: Ammopiptanthus mongolicus; assembly: GCA_039655645.1. Classification (NCBI taxonomy): domain Eukaryota; kingdom Viridiplantae; phylum Streptophyta; class Magnoliopsida; order Fabales; family Fabaceae; genus Ammopiptanthus; species Ammopiptanthus mongolicus. Next base: position 10,850,922 of record CM077347.1, on the reverse strand, counting down.
CCACAGAGAAAAGTTCAACCTTTGGTAATATTTGGTCAAGAAGAGGTAAGGCTGCTAGTGCTCCTCAGGCTCGAAGTAGAAAGAGTAGATTTATGAGCACATATAATGTTGACACTGAAGTTGAAAGGGGTAATGAGAAGGATATCATAAATAAATCAATGCCGAAGGAACTTTTCTCTGTTTTAGATGAAGAGGAAGAAGAAATATTCACACCCAATAAGGAAAACTTCAGCCCAAATACCCTTCACTTGCGGTTTATGAGAAAGAAGGGTAAGCTAGAAGAAATTAAACATTCCAAGTCACAAAGGTCACACAATTCAAAGGCTAATTTTAATTTTAGCCCCAACATCTATTCAGATGAAGACATAAGTGCCATTTCAAACAAAGATAACCAGACTCTTGAAGTAGCCCAAGAAAAGAAGCAACGAAGAAAGCCTCTTGCATGTCATATGAACTTGGCTCAGGAACAAGATATTATCGATATGAAACAGAACAGAGTGGAAAGGATACCCTTCCAATCAGTAATAAGCTCTGGAGGCAAGCGCAAATCGGGGACTTCTGGTCCTGTTTCTGCTGCAAAAAATATCGATGCCAGTAATTGTGGACAGATTTCAGACAAGTGCACTAAACCTTCTGTAAGTAGACACAACATGTATCATTCTTATTTTGAGTGGTTTTCATTTATATGATTAGATATGTTTCATTTGCAGCATATGAGCGGAGGACAAAAGAGGAGCTGGGTCATGGTTGTGGACGCTGCCTCTCTTCTGAACAAAGAGTCAAGGAAAGCTCTGCAGCTTTTACAAGGTCTCAAAGGGACTCGTTTAATCATTCCAAAATTGGGTACTGAGTTTTAGAATATTATTATTTGCCTTGCTATTTACTTTGTTTGAAACAAAGTGCTGTTGTTTCTCACAAAAATCGTTCTAACTCTGATGTCAGTCATAAGGGAATTGGAGTATATGAAGCAACGCCAATTTAGAATTTTTAGAAGAATTTCACAAGCTTCTTTGGCATTGGAATGGATTGAAGAATGTATGGAGAACACGAAGTGGTGGATTCATATCCAAAGCTCAATGGAGGAACTCAGGCTGATTGCTCCAACCCCTCCTCCTGCTTCACCTCGGACTCAATTTGTTGAAGAGAGTTGGGCTTTTCCTGGTCTCAAGAGCTCAAAGGAAATTGCTTCACCCACGGTTGAAGATCACATCCTCGACTGTGCTCTTCTATATAGAAGAAAGGAGAATGATGGACACCTTGTCCTGCTTAGTGATGATATCTCTTTGAAAATCAAATCCATGGCAGAGGTACTTCTTCTATTGAACTTTGACAACTTCTCTCGTCATATCTCTTGGTTAACTAACTGTCCTCTCTTGTTTTCCAAACTCTTGACTTCCCTCTCTAAACTGTTGCAGGGGTTGCTATGTGAGACAGTGCATGGATTTCGCCAGAGTCTAGTGAATCCCTTCTCTAAGAGGTTCATGTGGGCCAACAGCTCTCCTCGAGGACTCACTTGGTCTTGCCAAGATGACGTAGTTTTGAGGGAGAAATATTGTGGTTTGCCATCAAAGGCTGGTTTGAAGTTCATCACTCAACAGTTTTTGTACTTCCGAGTTTAATTTCTTAAACCAACCCATAAATAAATAGTCTCATTTTTCAATTTCAAACTTAATTTGTTAAACTCCAACTGTCCATTCAACCTCTCTGCTTACAACTTTTTATGGGAGGTAATGGGCCATTATTTCTACCCTACACCCTGGATGATGGGTTGGGGAGGGATTTTTTTTTTTTCAAGCTGGAAATAAACCATCCACGGGTGAAAATGAGTGTCACATTATGGATTTAACGTGTCGACAAGTAGATGTTAGGATTAACTTCAATAATAGAAGCTTTATTGAAGGATTTAATTATGAATACAATTTTTCAGCGACTAATGTCACATGAATGAAATTTCTTCGGGATGAAAGTGGTGATTTACTCTAAATTCTCTCGTAGCTATTGTGCTTCTGTTTTGATTGATTTAAACTTTCGATTTGTTTACAAAAAATAGTATTCTCTTAAAAAAATTTATGTTTAAGCAGCCAACTATGATCATGTATATCCCTAAACTCAAATTATGGGAACTGACACATACTGCATATTGATTCCATATTTTTTCGTGGCCATATTTCAATGGTATGAATGCCACTTAGAAAGGCATTATGTCATATGAATTACAATGCTCATTGACTGAGGTAGGACCGTGGTAATGAAATGGTTTTAGACGTGATAACTTGTAAGAATCAAACTTGAGACCGTTGCTACAGTCCTTCGGTGGACATTGTAAGGTTTATAATCTATACTCAATGGTCTATTGCTGCACAGAACCTCCGTCAGAATAAGGAGAGGAGCTTCAAGAGGATTAATCATTCTATATTAAGCAATGGCGAGTACATGATATGACCTGGCTTTACAAATTTAACAGAAATAAAACGTTTATTCCTTCACAAGGGAATAAAGAAAAAACATAGATATTACTGTCACTACAGATTGGCAGAACTTGATTCGCCTGCAGATTTATGAGCATAATTAAAAGATCCGGACATAAGAAAAGAGAAAGAACCTTCTGAATCTTCAAATGGAGGTTGAGAGAATTCATTAAACCCACCAAAGTTACAGCCTTCGAAGTTCAACGGCGAGAAATAATTGATAGGATCATCAAGATTACTTTTCACATCCATGATGTTTTGAACTCCATTTTCACTTGAAGGATTTGATCCAAAACAGAAGTTCATACTTCCTACTTTACTGCTGTTTTCTTTAATCTCGAGATCAGGTGCCCCAGCCAGTCCTCCCTTGGTGTCATCCAAAGGAATCGCTGGTGTATGGCCTTGGAAAAGAGCAATATGTCCAAAAAGCTTGTCTTTCCTTGAAAATGTTGTGCCACATGAACAAAGCCACTTATCCTTACCACAGTGTTTCTCATGAGTTTTAAGGTCTGCCATGACTGAAAACTTCTTGGTGTTGCATCTGCTGCAAGTGTAACTCTTGTCACAGTGTGTTCTTTTGTAGTGATTTTTGACACATAGAATAGTCTTCAGAGGCTGGAATTTCTTGTGATCCTTGTTGCGCTTGCAGCCAGCATAGGGGCAGGAATACCTCTTGATAAGCTTTGGTTCAGAACCAGTTTCTTTATGCGGTTTTGCAAGAGCCGCTGGAGTTTTGTACTCGTCACCATGGCCTCGCATGTGCATTCGGAGATTTGCATCCCTTTTGAATCCCTTCCCACATATTGTACAGAAATGTGTATGAGGTGCAAGGATTTCTTCTTTTTCTAATTGCAGAATCTCATAGGAACCAGGTGGAAGGTTCTCCCCCTCATCCACATCATCTTCATCTTTTGATTCATGTTCTTCCATATTGTAGTTTTGCTCCATTTCACAATTGTTAGGTACATCATTCTGAGTGGACTGATCAAACAATTTATTTCCACTATTATTTTGTGGTCGAATACCACTACTAGGGGCTGATCCAAAAAGAAGGGTACTCCCACGAAGCTGGCCAGGCTGTCCAACCAATTGAGTTGTGTTTGCAAGGGTGTGCCTTACAGAAGGGAGAAGACTACCGGCGGTAGAGATCAATTGAACAATAATTGATGTAAGATCAGCTGTGATGAGCTGCTGTTCCTGAGTCACAAGTTCATCAGGTCGTCCAAAAGGTTGGCACCTTTTATTAACAACCAAATGCACTAGATCCTGGAGCTGATGAATCTTTTCTTCCAAGAAGGAAAGGTTATTCAACATGACACTGGGATCCCAGTCTTGAAGTTTACTGGTTTGTGAAGAATCACTCTGTGGACAATTTTCTTGATCAGGGATCTTATCTTTGTTGGATTCACCTGGAAGCGAAGATTGGGGTGGAGATGTTTGGTTGAATTCTTTGAAAGGTGCTTCAATCCTGGCACCATAGAAAGAGGGGGGATTTGAGGACAAATTTGTCTGTAATCCATTCCCAGGAGAGGTTAAGGAAGAGGACCTTGCCCAGTATTTAGCACATATGCTCTCTTTTGGATCCATTTTAAACTAAATCTGAGGAATCAAGATCCCTGTCAGTCAAAGGTAAATGTGTAAAGCACAAGTGCTATATAACAATAACAACAACAAGCCTTTTCCCACTAGGTGGGATTGGCTACATGGATCAAACGACGCCATAAAGTCCTAACAAACAGGTGATATACATCAAATATTTCATAAAAATATACAATTTAACTCTCCATGCGAATAGAAATACCACATAACAGTTGTAATTAAGATTGACTACTAATGTCAAATTGATGAGAACAAAATCTCTCTAGAAAAATAATCAACTTTTGATGGCTATGCTAGTAAAATCTAAGGTTTGATGGCTATGCTAGTAAAATCTAAGGCTTCAATTTAGTCAAAACCTAAACAGTAGTCTCAACTCTCAAGAACAAACTATTTCTCACTTCAGGTATCTTTAGATCCAAATGGACCCCAATTCAAATTTTTCTCTTTCTAACAAATATTTAAATCACCATTCAGTTCTATATGAAGCTGCATATTCCTATACTCCGTTTGTAAATAATCAATCACCCAATCTCTTAAAGAGGCATTTATTAGTTACAGAAAAAGAAAATAAAATAAAAGATTCAACAAACCAATTAAGGTACCGATAAAATAAGACAAAAAAAAAAAAAGATAAGGTGCAGAAAAAAGAGACGCGCTCTCTTTCCAAACCCTAAAACTGAAGTAGCAATTGAAAATCCATTAAATAAACTAGATTAAGAGATGAAAGGATTCACCTTCAAAGCTTCAAAGCTCGATGGATGCTCTAATAATCCGCTGCTCCATTTCTGAGAGGAAAATAAAAAACATGGGATGAGAGAGAATACATAGGAGGTGAAGTGAATGCTTATATAAGCAGTAAGTGTTAACTAGAAGCTTAACTCATGTTATGTTGAAGCATATTTGGTCAACCCTACCATTGCTACCGTTCATTAATAAGGGGCCCACAGTGGTGGGGCCAATTCTTATCACCTAGTTTGTGCATCCATCAATCACAACCGTTGGTGGATTTTGATTGTGTAGTCTAGTGATTGGTTGCTGAAGAAGATAGAAAAGAAAGACAAAAAGATTTTACAATCCGGATTGATTACTATGGCAAATTTACGTATTTATTTATTGATGTATTTGTTGTAATTATATAATTTATTATCATTAGATTTGTTTTTCTCACACTCTTAATCCTTAATTTACTTTATTTAAAAAATAACAAAAAAAAAAAATACAAGTAGAGAAATTAAGATAGGCTATTAAGGAAATCCTAATCCTACATTTGGAGATGAAAAAGGAATTGTACTGTAATGAAGTGAGGGTTGTTGTGGGGGTGAGTGAAACTGGGGAAAAGGTGGTCACATAGCTTCCCACGAAGCTACGTCCCCTACAAATATGGCTTTCTTGCTCCTTTTAAGTTCCTGCCTCCATGGCCTCCTCATGCACTGAACCTATAAAAAAATGGTATACACGTGCATTGAATTAAGATGGGTGATTGATTCTAGTTGGATTTGGATCCTTGGTGGGAATGGTGATTGGTTGGTGGTACCATCTAGTGGTTATGATTATTCATTTTTTTACATTTAGTAGTAATAATTATTCAATTTCAGTTTTCTAACAATAATAATAAAGATTATAAATTTAAGAACATTATTCCCTCCGTCCCATTATATAGGAAGTATATCATATTTATAAAAAAAAATAAAGATCCAAATTGATTCTTGATAAAAAATTACGATGATATTTTAATTCCTGAGAAATAGAAAATATCAATTTGATCCTCAAGAATAAAAATTGCGGGTCAAATTGATCCTTTTTAGAATAATTTTTAGGGACATTTTAGTTCCTATCAGAGACTATTTTGATCCACATTTTACATTCTTGAGGATCAAATTGGTATTTTTTTATTTCTAATGTCACCAAGGTTTTTTATCGAGGACCAATTTAGATCTTTATTCTAAAAAAAATTATTCCAAAATATATGTCATTTTCTATTTTTAATATAATATTAAGTGCTTTTTATCAATTATATCCTTAAATACTCTACTTTATATTTATGAAAATAATTAATATATCAATAACTGATAAGATTAATTTGATAAAATTATCACTCTTTTTTTTATTTATTACTTTTTTTTTAAATTATATGATTTAATTAAAAATGACATATATATTAAAACAAAGAAATTACTTAATAAGAACGAAAAAAAAAAAAAAAAACTTGGGCGGGCTAGGGAGTCACCTGGATTTCACTGTGTCGCTTAGAAAATTCCCTGTGGCCGAAGACTAGACCAACCTAAAAGCTGGGTAGCAAGTTTTTTGATTGAACATGTCAACATGCCCAACTAATCCGTTCTGTGTTTGGAACCGCCTTAAAAAACATCATAATTACGTTTGAGCCATTTTTAAATAGACCATCTCATTTACTCATTCGTCAATATATTTTTTTTTTTTTTTATTTCCAAGATACCTTTATTTATATCATCTCATTTTGCAGCAAAAATTATGTTTCTCCAATTATTTTTTGGAATATAAAAGAAATTGTGTTCCAGCAATTAATTGTAAGAATACGTAAAATTTAGTGTTCTGAAATTTTTCAAATTTTTTGACCTACATACATTTAGTTTTCGGAATATAAAAAAAAATTATGTTCCGATAAATCTACCGACAATTAGTTGCCCAAACACAAATTTTTTGTCCGACAACTAATTGTCGGAATACAAAAAAAAAATATGTATTGCCGGAATATAAATTTTTTGTATTCCGACGACTAATTGTGGTAACACATATTGAAATGAACTTTTTATCTTTTCACCTATAAAAAATATTAAGTGTGATGATGGATGTGTAAGTGGGATGGTATATATAGCAATTTCCTATTAATTTTAAGGAAAAGTACTTTAAGAAAGAACCACCGTACATGGAGACATGCAACTATGGTATTTTGACTATTTTCATTAATGAAACGATGCAAACAAATGTAGATTAGCAGAAAAGAAAAGCAAAGGAACAGAATAAAATTATCTTCACATTGTTTGAAAAATTAACAAGGGAATGAATTGTTATAATTCTTAACTCTATCATAAATTATAGTTAATTAATAGCTTGTTTGGTTCCACTTTGGAACCATCAAACTCATGCCTGCAATGGTCAAATGCATGTTTGATCATTTTTTAAGATGTTTGACTTAACGGTGAGGAAATAATTTGTATTTCAGAATTAATTCTATGTGAAACAGCTTGAAGTAACTTTTGATTTTGGATTGATAAATTACATTACGTTTTTACATCAAAATTGCTTCCAAAATAAAAATATCCAACCATAAATAATTTCACTTCAAAATCAATTATACAAAATCAATTCTTTTCAAAATCACATTTGTCAAACGTTCATCCAAATACATACTGAGTCATTGTGGAGAATAAAAAGGAAATCGAAAAAACATGTTCTTATTTCCTTGTTACCTTTCTGTTCCCATGTAAAGTGCTGTATTATTAATTATTAATAGAGATATTTCAAAAGCTTAAAGTCACAGATTGTTTGGTCTTCAATCTCTAAAGACTTTATAAGTTAACTTGTCTTTTGAGCTTCAAAAGGGCTTGTAAGAGGATTGGGATGGTGTGCATGAGATTGGGCCATGGTAGTACAAATCATCCAAGTTGCCCCCACGCGCCCATGATAACGAGGCCTTTCATTTTTTTAGTTCGACTTTGTTTAAATTATTTTTTCAAAAATTAATTGTAATTTTGGGAGCCTTACCCGGAATGAATGGTTTAAAACGTTTATTTTTTTAATTGGTCTTGGATTAAAAATTGATATGTTTTACATGTTTATTTAAAAACTTATCTTGTCGTACCCACGTTCATGGGTGGGATTTTGAAAGTTTAAAATCAAAACACATGGTTTTAACCAGACTTGCATTTTTTCTGCTCCCACGTTCTTCTTCTACTTACTTGTTAGGTTTCGTTTCTAAAAAATATCTCACCTATTTTGATATACCTCGACTGCTGTCCGGACGAGGCTGTTAAATCTTGGGGTGGTTAGGTTCTAAGCGGATAAACCCTTAACAACAGTATGACTCCACACGTCTCAAGTCTTCTTCATCTTTGCTCGTGGTTCTTGTTCATTGTGTGTGGTCTGTGGTTCTTGTTCATGGTTCGTGCGATATTGTTGACCAACATTGAACAACATAAAGTACAAAAGTGATAATTGTTACGAGAAAATCAATTGTATAATTTTATTGAATTTAATTGTTATGGGTTGTAAGTGTAAAAAAATTTATACTATCAATCAATAATAAATTATTATACTATTAAAAATATTTTACTCTTATTATAATTACATTAAAAGTGAGATATCAAATAATGTATCAAAATTTAACTATTTTTAAAAGATGTTTCACACTAGTAAAGACTAAATGGATGGAATCTTAAACAACCTAGTTTGGTGACCAAGATTTTTATGTTTGAAGCTTCTCAAATTTTAGGTATTGCCTTATCTTTGTTCTATCAAGAAGATAGGCTGTCTAATTTTGGACCACTGTTGCCTGTTGAAACTCATCATCATGACATCATCATCAAGTGGTTCAAGTTCTTTCCATTACAAGAATGTTTGGAAACTATAACTGCTACAATGAATTTCTATTATGCATCGGTTTACCTGGTACAAATTTTCTCAAAAATCTTCTTTTTGCGCCGTAAGATAATGAAAATGTGCTTTATTAATTTATTTTTTAGGAGATTAGGAATTGGTGTGGCTCACTCTTTGGCTAGAGCCTCATCGTTGTTGGCTAATTCCCAAATCTATCATATAATGTCCCTCTTGTATTGCTTCTTTGATTATTAATGAAATGCAGTGATTGTTTTGCTTAAAAAAAAATCGTATTTACTTCTCTATCCATGCTTTTCATTTATATATATATATATATATATATATATATATAGGAAGGGACCCCCTTACTAATTAGGAGTAACTCTTTATAGCTTGTTTGGTTCCACTTTGGAACCATCAAACTCACGCCTGCAATGGTCAAATGCATGTTTGACCATTTTTTAAGATGTTTGACTTAACGGTGAGGAAATAATTTGTATTTCAGAATTAATTCTATGTGAAACAGCTTGAAGTAACTTTTGATTTTGGATTGATAAATTACATTACGTTTTTACATCAAAATTGCTTCCAAAATAAAAATATCCAACCATAAATAATTTCACTTCAAAATCAATTATACAAAATCAATTCTTTTCAAAATCACATTTGTCAAACGTTCATCCAAATACATACTGAGTCATTGTGGAGAATAAAAAGGAAATCGAAAAAACATGTTCTTATTTCCTTGTTACCTTTCTGTTCCCATGTAAAGTGTTGTATTATTAATTATTAATAGAGATATTTCAAAAGCTTAAAGTCACAGATTGTTTGGTCTTCAATCTCTAAAGACTTTATAAGTTAACTTGTCTTTTGAGCTTCAAAAGGGCTTGTAAGAGGATTGGGATGGTGTGCATGAGATTGGGCCATGGTAGTACAAATCATCCAAGTTGCCCCCACGCGCCCATGATAACGAGGCCTTTCATTTTTTTAGTTCGACTTTATTTAAATTATTTTTTCAAAAATTAATTGTAATTTTGGGAGCCTTACCCGGAATGAACGGTTTAAAACGTTTATTTTTTTAATTGGTCTTGGATTAAAAATTGATATGTTTTACATGTTTATTTAAAAACTTATCTTGTCGTAACCACGTTCACTGGTCGGATTTTGAAAGTTTAAAATCAAAACACATGGTTTTAACCAGACTTGCATTTTTTCTGCTCCCACATTCTTCTTCTACTTACTTGTTAGGTTTCGTTTCTAAAAAATATCTCACCTGTTTTGATATACCTCGACTGCTGTCCAGACAAGGCTGTTAAATCTTGGGGTGGTTACGCTCTAAGCGGATAAACCCTTAACAACAGTATGACTCCACACGTCTCAAGTCTTCTTCATCTTTGCTCGTGGTTCTTGTTCATTGTGTGTGGCATGAGGTTCTTGTTCATGGTTCATGCGATATTGCTGACCAACATTGAACAACATAAAGTACAAAAGTGATAATTGTTACGAGAAAATCAATTGTATAATTTTATTGAATTTAATTGTTATGGGTTGTAAGTATAAAAAATTTTATACTATCAATCAATAATAAATTATTACACTATTAAAAATATTTTACTTTTATTATAATTACATTAAAAGTGAGATATCGAATAATGTATCAAAATTTAACTATTTTTAAAAGATGTTTCACACTAGTCAAGACTAAATGGATGGAATCTTAAACAACCTAGTTTGGTGACCAGGATTTTTATGTTTGAAGTTTCTCAAATTTTAGGTATTGCCTTATCTTTGTTCTATCAAGAAGATAGGCTGTCTAATTTTGGACCACTGTTGCTTGTTGAAGCTCATCATCATGACATCATCAAGTGGTCCAAGTTCTTTCCATTACAAGAATGTTTGGAAACTATAATTGCTACAATGAATTTCTATTATGCATCGGTTTACCTTATACAAATTTTTTCAAAAATCTTCTTTTTGCAGTGTGTAAGATAATGAAAATGTGCTTTATTAATTTATTTTTTAGGAGATTAGGAATTGGTGTGGCTCACTCTTTTGGCTAGAGCATCATCGTTGTTGGCTAATTCCCAAATCTATCATATAATGTCCCTCTTGTATTGCTTCTTTGATTATTAATGAAATGCAGTGATTGTTTTGCTTAAAAAAAACTGTATTTACTTCTCTATCCATACTTTTCATATATATATATATGTATGTACGTGTATATATATAGGAAGGGACCCCCTTACTAATTAGGAGTAACTCTTGATCCCTTATTCCATTTAATGACTTTTTATAAAATATGAATTTATCAAATATAATCGTTGAATCATGTGATATTTTCCTAATGATCATGCATACCAAATTTTAAATAAATTAGATATTCATAGGTGTGTAAACTTTTAGTTGATATTTACGTATATTTTAAATAATATATTATACCTCAAAGTAAAGTCGTGTTATGAAGTATCAAATAATTATTAAGTTCTATGGAATTTTGTAGACTTGATTTACTTAATGATAATTTTCAATTCAACGGTTACATTAATGAAATTCAATGTCAATAAGAAGTTATTAAACAGATCAGTAAGTATGACAAGACTTATTGATCATGAAATAAGTGCATCCCCTCCCCCCGTCCCCCTCTCTCAATAAAGTCTTGATTTAAGTCTTGATTTACTTAATGATAATTTTCAATTCAACGGTTACATTAATGAAATTCAATGTCAATAAGAAGTTATTAAACAGATCAGTAAGTATGACAAGACTTACTGATCATGAAATAAGTGCATCCTCCCCCCGTCCCCCTCTCAATAAAGTTTTGTTGTACAATGACAATAAACAAAAGTTAAGGATAATCATTGAACTGCATGGGATTATATATTTGTCAAAATCTGTATTTTGTCGTGAAAAAATATATGTTACATTTTTAAAAAGTGACATGCCAAAAGAATTGAAAATTCTTATTATTGAATAGAATAAAAAATATGCGAACTATGCTAAAGAGAGGAAGAATGAGATAGAGAAGTTGTGGAAACGGTCCAAGATGAAGTTGAGTGGTGGGCCGAAAAGTATTGTATTTATGAATAAAAAAATTTGGTCATTTGGGTAGTAACATTTGTATTTTATAATTTATATGCTAACTTTAAAAAGAGAGTGTACAATAAATAATTAATATTTTAAAATTAACATAATGATATAAATTTATTCTACTTTGTCAATAGTATACTGTATTTATTAAAATAATTACATCTTAATGTGAGGTTGACATAAAAGAATGAACATTTTATTTTTATTATATATATTATTTCATTATATGTGAATCTTTTATGAAAGAGTGAAAAAAATTATGAAACAAATATTGGATATTAAATATTATATTAATGGGTGTGCTTTATATATATTAAGACATAAAGGTAAAATGAAATTTTTATTATATAAATTTCATAAAGGAGGAAAGTAAAACTCATTATAAAAGAGGTAAAACTTCAAAAGAACTTGTTGATAGCAGCTCCAAAAAATTTAGGTTTTTTTAAAGATGATTAATACTTAAAATGGAGATGAAAAATAAACTAAAGTCTAAAAGTTCAAGCAAAATGATATGCTGAAAATTCGACTATTTTAAAACACTCCTCAAAGAAATGTATTGTGTTTATTATTATTATAATTATTATTATTTGGGTGCTTTATTATTATTATAATTTTTAATTTTTATTAATTACGGGGGTCAACAAGTATAAATATATAATACTAGATTACTAGGACAAAATGGAGGTCCAAATCCAGAACTTGCATGGACTTCAATCATTTCTCAAAAAATGATTTAAGCAATGACGAAATCGCAAGGCGATGAAAGAATCACTTTAACAATGCATGAAAACGACAATTTAAGATTTAAGAAATAAAAAAAAGATATAATAAATCACGAAAAGGCAGTGGGTGGGGACGAGTGTGATTATGCGGCTGCCTTCTTTTGAATGTTTTCTATTCTTTTTTCAACGAAGTAGAAGAAAATGATTTTTGATTGAATGTTGGATTCATGTATATTCCAACAATAGTATGGAATTGCTATAATTACCTTTCGTTTAATTTTTTTTTGACAAAACCTTTCGTTTAATTATTACTTAGATTAATTCATCACTATTTAAAATTCTCCTATTCATGTAACAAAAAAAAAAAATTCTCCTATTCATGTATAATCCAACAATAATGGCTGCTATAATACCTTTCATCGATCTCTACGTGGACTGCAAGGAAATTTACTCCTGGAACCATTATTATATATGAAAAAATGCTGAGTTTACTTAGATTTGAACTTGATCAATAATTTTTACACTATCATCTAATAATATCTTTATCATTAAATGAATTTGACAGTTTAGAGAGTTGTTATCATAAAGTGATACTCCCTCTAAATTTTGGGTGGATATTTAACCTTCGTTTGTGTCTCTAAATTTTTTTTCTTTATTTATTTATATACAAAGAGAGATGAAAAAGAATACGAAAAGAGGAAAATAGTCCATGGAATTTTAACCATGGACCTATCCTCACTAGGAGGAGCACAAAACTTCTGAAGCTACAATGGCCAGTGGTCTTAGTCTATGCTACTTTTGATTGTTCTGATATTACTTGTCAGATGCTTTCTCTAACAACAATGCTTAATAGTAGATTGAAACTGTCATACAATCAATATCTTCCTGTCTTTTATAGGCTTTAATTATGACTTCGCATATTTAAACCCAGAGGCGGAGGTGGGGGGGGACGAGCATAAGCCACACCTGCGTCCCCCCCCCAACCATTTTATGTATACCTATTGTGTAATGACTATTTTAATTGCAATGTATAGGATCGTTGAGAGAGTTGTGCCCCTGGTCAGTTTTAATGGTATTATAGCAAAAAGTGATAGATGCAGCAATGTCTTAGACATATTTCTTAATATTATTTCTTAGATTGTATAATCTCTATTTGTTGGGTCCAGTCTCCTACATATATATATATATTTCTTATCCTCTCCTGTCAATTTGATGTTTCATATTATTATAGCTTGGAGTTGAAATTCATTCTTTCCATTAAAAGAATTTTATAAATTCAACTTTACATGAATTCAAAATTAGCGATAAGGATACATAGCTTAAATTATTTGTGTCATTCGATTTTGTTTTTATTTTACATGTGATGAAAGAATCATGGGAATCATTAACAAGCTTTGTCAAGTTTTGCAACAAAAATCCTAAGATATTTTGAATGGCATGTATTTAGTATCTTGCACAAAATCATTGATTCGGAAGTTAAGATATTGTACTTCAACTTGTGTATATATGTATGATAATAATTATGCTACATATATGTGAGTAATTTATGTTATATTAATTTGTTAATGATATAATTTGTTTCTATATAATCACTTAAAAAAAAAATTTGTTTCTATATATGTTATGTAACTTTTTTATTGCTATTGTATGTTGTATATATTTGATCTTGGCCCCTCTCACGTTAAAATTCTGGCTTCGCCCCTGTTTAAACCTACAGCTGCATGGTCTTTGACACCATTTCTTTTATCTGCATCTTTTCATTTTGTGCAGCTTCTTAGTGTTAGATTATATTAGCTTTATTTGCTTAAGGGTAGTTTAGTCTTTCGGTTATTATGTATATATATTTGTATTTTGTGCGTTGTATTCTTAAGAGACTTATATTGTATTTCAATGAAACCCTAGCAGCCACTTCTTCTTTTTCTCTATGATTATGTATGTTGTTAACATGGTATCAAAGAGCTAGTAAGATTCTGGCCACAGCTTTTCCGGGGTTCGGGGGCAGCCCTTCCTGTAGAACCCGATTTGTGACCCGTTTTGGGCACGGCCCTTCCTCTCCTCCAGTGTGCGCGATGCTGTCTTCTTCTCCGATGGGTTTGGTTTGTTGAGTCTCTTTCTTTTTGCGGTTGTAGCTTCTGGAATTTTTGTCATGGCTGGTGAAAAGGATGATTCTCTTCAAGCCATTAGTGTGCAATTGAATGGGCAAAATTATTCTTATTGGAGTTATGTCTTGAAAAATTTTCTGAAAGGCAACAGAATGTGGAGTTATGTTTCTGGTGATTCTGTTAAGCCTGTTAAGTCTGCAACTGTAACAAATGAGACATATGCAAAGGAGTTGGAGACCTGGGAGGTAAACAATTCCAAGATTATCACCTAGATTAACAATTTTGCTTCGCAATCCATTGGTATTCAGTTGCAAAATATGACATGGCCAAGGAGGTTTGGGATCATTTCAAAAAGCTATATGTGCAGTCTAACTTTGCAAAACAATATTAGTTGGAGATGATATTCGGGCCCTTCAGCAAAACAACATGAGCATCCAGGAATTTTATTCTGCTATGACCAACCTTTGGGATCAGTTGGCCCTTACTGAATCTGCGGAATTGCGAGGCTTCAAAGCGTACACTGATCATAGAGAGGAGCAGCGGTTAGTTCAATTTTTGATGGCCCTTCGGGATGATTTTGAAGGCCTCCGTGGAACTATCTTGCACTGCAATCCCCTTCCAACTGTTGATTCGGTGGTTAATGAATTGTTAGCTGAAGAAATTCGACTCAAATCTCACTCCCAATCTGACAAAGGCATTCTCTCCACTCCCAATCCATCTGTTTTTGCTGCTCCTGTTAGCAAAAGAAAGTCTCATGGGAAGGTTGGCTATGATGAATGCAGCTATTGCAAAGACAAAGGTCATTGGAAATCACAGTGTCCGAAATTATTGAAACAACAGCAGTCCCAGCAACCTTCTTAGTGGCGTTCTCAGTATAATCAGTCGAATCAGCGACATTTCAAGCCTCCCGCATCCAATGTTGCTGTTGTTGTTCCTCCCTCAAATGTTGTTGATACTGGACCTGTATACTCTCCTGAGAGCACTTCCTTTGTATCTGATCTTGCTGAGCAGTTCCAAAAGTTTCTAGCCAGTCAGCCGCATGCCATGTCTACCTCCTACAATAAAGGTTTGCCTTCCCCTAGCTCATCATGTATATCTTCACCCATGTGGGTTCTTGACTCAGCATCTCATCATATGTCTTATCATTCTCAATCTTTTGTGTCCATATACCCTACTTCATCCATGTCTGTAATGACTGCTGATGGCACACTTATGCCATTGGCAGGCATTGGGTCTGTTTCCACTCCTAACTTGCCCATTTCAGATGTTTATTATATACCTAATCTCACCATGAGTCTTGCATCTGTTGGTCAGTTATGTGATTCTGGTTACTCAGTTGTTTTTTCTTCTACCCATTGTTCTGTGCAGGATCCGCAATCCGGGAGGCAGATTGGGACAGGCCATAGGCAGGGGGGACTCTATTTTCTGGATGAGCTGAAGGTTCCAGCGGTTGCTGCTACTAGTACTAGTGTTGATTTGTCATCCTTTCGTTTGCATTCCTCTTCTTCTAGTTTTTATTTATGGCATTCTCGTCTTGGACATGTTTCTTCTTCTAGATTAAAGTACTTGGCTTCTACCGGAGCTTTAGGAAAGTTGTAAACTAGTGATATTTCTGATTGTTGTGGTTGTAAACTTGCTAAATTTTCTGCTTTGCCCTTTAGCAAAAGTGTTTCAATTTCTAATGCACCTTTTGACTTGGTTCATTCTGATGTATGGGGTCCATCACCGGTTCTTACCAATGGTGGATCTAAATATTATGTATCTTTCATTGATGATTATACACATTATTGTTGGGTTTATCTTATGAAACATCGTTCTGATTTCTTTAGTATTTATCATATGTTTCGTGCTCTTGTTAAAACTCAACATAATGCTGTTATTAAATGTTTTCGATGTGATCTTGGTGGGGAATATACCTCTAAGAAATTCCTTGAGCTACTTGTTTCTGATGGGACCATTCACCAATCCTCCTATACTGATGCGCCTCAACAATATGGAGTTGCTGAAAGGAAACATCGTCACGTTGTTGAAACTGCTCGGTCTCTCCTTTTGTCTGCTTCTGTTCCAAGTGCGTTTTGGGGTGAAGTTGTCCTTTTGTTACAACATGAGTGCCATTCAGATCACTCCGAATTCTGTCTTTCATGAGCGCACTAAGCATATAGAGATTGACTGCCGTTTTACGTGCCATCACTTTCAACATGGCACCATCACTCTACCATATGTCTCTTCCTCCTTGCAAGTTGCTGATTTGTTCACTAAGTCGCATTCTATTCAACGTTTTCATTTCTTGACTGACAAATTCTCAATGCTCCCTATTGATGCATCGTGAGTTTGAGGGGGGATGTTAGATTATATTAACTTTATTTGCTTAAGGGTAGTTCAGTCTTTCGGCTATTATGTATATATATTTGTATTTTGTGCGTTGTACTCTTAAGAGACTTATATTGTATTTCAATAAAACCCTAGCAGCCACTTCTTCTTCTCTATGATTATGTATGTTGTTAACATTTAGCTTGGAAAAACCTTGGACTTTAATTCTTGATGATGCATCATCAAATTCTTTTATAGCACCTGCAACTGATTATCTAAAAGACGACAAACAATTAATGTGTAAGTTTTTCTTCAACACTCCCAGACTACAAGTTTTACTTAATACAATTAGCATTTTCCATGTTTGAAATTGAAATTGTTTTGTCCTTGGGCGTCGTCTCCATTGCACACTAGGGTATTCTGCTTCATCAGATCAAGCTTTAGTTATTGAGATTATAGCTTCTTATGTTTTCTAAGTAAGGAGGATTAAAAATGAAAAAATATACTCCTATGCCTTTGGTTTTATTGCCTTATATGCAGTTTGCTTGTGTAGTGATGGGGTTTTAAGTTTTAACTTCTATTAAGCTTGATCGTATAACTATGGATCATGTCATTCCTAGAGGACATTACTGATGAAATAAATGTTTCTTCATTAATGTATAATATATTTTACATATTTTAAACTGAAGACATAAGAATCCAATGTAATGCCATGCATGGAAACAATATTGTAGAACATGCCAATGATAATTTGTTTGCATTTGACATTTCCCACTGTTAGGAGCATGGGTATGAAGCTTTTGAGTGGACAATATTTCTGTGCCCCTATGAACATGAATAATTGGAATAATGTTATAAGTAAGTTTGATGATCTCTAGGTGTTGAATATAATTGATTACTATTATATGAATGTCGTGTAGTATCTATACTTGGCTGCATAGTTCTTTATCTTAATATATTCGTGTTTTATGGTTTCTTGTTTTGGCAATTTTATCAACATGGTATCTCCAGTTAAGGAATATGAGAGGACATGGGAGCAAAATGAAGAATTAGGTCTGAATGATATGGACACCTCTTCTGCCATGGTGCTTGTGAATCAACAAATACGAGTAACTTTGAGTGAAAATGCTTGAAGTACCCGTTTTGATGAACTCAGTTTTGATTAACATTTGTAAAACTGAGTTTTGATTAAAAGTGAGTTGGTAGTAATTGATTTATGTTTGAATATTTTATTGTTAAAAATAATTTTGGTAGAATGAATATTGTTTGGATTGTACCATTCAAACTGACTTTTGAATGTTTAGTTATCAAAATGTCCTTCAATTTTTAAATGAGTATGAAAAGTGCTTAATTTTTAAGGATAGTATAATAAAAGCAGTAATTGAAGAACTCAAACTGAGTTTTGACAAACGCAAAAGCAATAAATTCTTGCTTCCATCTAAATCCACATTTGATCCCAAAATTAATTCTTCCAAACATGCACTTACTGTATCAGTATCCGATAGTATTTTAGCAGACATTTTTCGTGTACTTTTAGATTTTTTAGCTTATATGGTTTAATTATTTTTCAAATTTTGTTCCAATGCAAGTGGAATGGAATACAATTTAATTAGAGTAGATAAATTATACAATTAAAGCTTACGTATGAAACATGATTTTTTATTTTTATTTAGATTGTGGTTTCACGTTAATATTATACTAATTAATTTTACTTGATCTATCTTTGTTGTGTTGCATCCATCTTTTGCATCAATACCGTGATTCATAGCTCATCATCCTTCTAAAATAGTTTTCTTCTGAAGAAATAATATTTTGAGCCTGTTTGACAAGGCACTTCAACGAGCTTATAGCAGATGAGAAAGTAGTTCTGTTTGGTAAGCGCATCTGTCACGAACTTATAATGTTTTTTCACGAGCTTATATTGTTTTTTTCCAGACGCTACTTGAAGTAGCGTTTGAGCTTATAGCTTATAGCGTTTCATTTTTCTTTCCACTTTTATCCTTATTATCTTCATTTAATTCTATCTTTATTCTCTTCTCTCTCGTTTATATAAAATCATTAATGAAGATGTCCTTTTATGTCATTTTATATTTTTCAGCTAGTTCAACCGCTAGTTTTACCAAACACTTTCACAGAAAATAAGCTAGCTTATCCGCTACCCACTATCAGCTACCTCATTCGATATCCGTTATAAGCTATCTGCTATCAGTTAGCTTATCCGCTAACAGCTAATTTTACCAAACAGACTCTTATAAATTGGCCAATAGCTTATTTCTGGTGTTTGTGGACACTTGACACCGTTTCTTTTGAATTTTAAAGTATAAACGGATGAGGGAATGAGAGGGGCGATCATTATTGAAAGCGGCTCATAATTGGTGTATAGTTCAGCACTTCAGGTCCTCTCCATTTCTCTTAATTTCCACTGACATGTGTCACTTATTACTTTTAATGGCTAAGATTTAATTAAGTTTAATTTAATAATCAACAAGTTTTTACTTTGACGTCGTTGCGGGGATTAATTTAGTGATATAGGCACTTAAGGGCAAATGTATTCTAATGTAAAAGTAATATAGGATTTGGAGTCCAGATATTATATCCAAGAGATTAACAAGTGATTATCAGATTAAAGAAATTCTTATGCTATTTAGACGAATCTAAATATTTGAATATGTGATGGAAAATAGTAGAAAAGAGAAAAGATAAATAAAAAGATAAATAAAATTGGTTTAGAAATCAAGAGTGGGAAACTTAGGGTCGTGATTTCACTTGTACCTTTTGTTCCCCCAAATCCTATTTACATTCAATTTTGCATTTGTTTTCCAAATTTCAACCCCTATACTAAAGCTACTAATACATTTGTCAGATGATTAATATTTTTTTCCCAGATGAATCCAATGTTTGTTTGACAATGAGTTTAAATGAATAGAAAATATAAAGATCCAAGAAGTTTGAATGATTGAAAGATTAAAACCAAGTTTGGTCATGCAATAGGTTTAACTTCGTTTATCCTATAAGTCTACCAATTAATTGCAGTACGATCGTTGGTCAACTAATTGATTATTAACATGCAAATGGTGATCAATCCCATGGGATGAAAACAATAAAATAAATCTTGTGAGATCAGAACATTGAAATCAAATAGAATTCGAATTAAAGCTAAGACATAGCAAAAGTTTATAGTACAAGATCCACCATAACCCTACCAATGGATTTAGCTATCCATAGAAATAGAAATAAAAACATAGGGAGACGCATCATGGACTATGAGAGAGAAGAAATAGATCTCCACCCTAATCTCCACGCGCTCTGCTAAACCCTAAAAATCTGAATGTAGAAAAGAAAAGAAACTGCAAAGATGCTGAGAATGATGCTCTAAATGAATCCTTTGGCCTCTATTTATAAGGAAAACCCTAATCTTGACGCTCAGCTCAGCATGTACGGCCATACATATCGGTGTGCGGACGTACATCATTACATACGCACCCGTACATGGATGTGTACGGGCAAGATACCAAAAATCAGCGTCCTTTGAACACGAGAGTTCTTCACTAAGCACGACCGTACATATTGGCATGTATGGCCGTGCATACCCTTCTGTACGGGCGTACATAGTTGTTTATAAAGACGTGCTTGTAATCTTGTAAGGGCGGGCTGGAATGGGCGTGCTTGCAGGTATGTCAGGCCATGCATCAGCAAGCACCATTGTGCTTTGTGCCTAGGTCCTCCAAACTCCTCTTTTTAGCACTAAAGCTCCCAAAATCCATTAGTTTTCTATAAAGCAGCCTTAAACCTTCAATTCTGTCAAAACTTAGGAAAAAATGTGAATTTCAAGAATAAATATCATTAAATGGACCAAAATACATAACAATCACCCCCTCATAAAGTATACAGAATTGAGATTTATTAACCTTCCCACACTTAAATACTGCTTGCTCTCAGGTCGCCATTATCAGTACAATTTTACAAATAAAACTGATCTATGAATTTTTTATCTCTATTTTTAACTACATACCAAACCTACCATTACAGTTATAGCCATTATTTATAAAATACATGAAGAGAAATTCACTCATGATACTTTAAAACATATTACAAGAAGACAAGTAAAACCAAACGACAAAACTGAGTTTCTTGAATATGAATATGTAACACACTAGAAGTTTAGGGATTCCTTTCATACTCAAACAGTTACTTAATTCAGTAGATGTAGTCTTCTCTTTTGCTTCTTCAAGTTGCAGAGGTTATTCGACACGACAAGGTATGCTGCCTCGGACGGTAACGATACCTAACATTTACATCAAACATACAAAATTAATTTTAATTAACCACAAAGAGTGGGCTCAGGTCGCCATTATCACATGCAAAATAATATCCCATTGTAGTTTAGTGAAGCAATTGTTGCTTGATGGGTCGTTTGCAATGAGCTACATTTAGTAGATTTGGGCCTAAGAAATTACTAATAGGGTGTTGTTTTTTACACTATAAATTTTTCTAATACACCACAATCTTTTTTTTAAAAAAAAAAATTGAATATTCCCAGAATAGCCTTGTAACCTCCACCAGGTTCGTTGCGTACCCTTTTTTTTTTTTAAATATTGCTTCATACCAAAACTTTAATTCTTGTATGTATTTATATCTTTAGGATGTAGTGGGTCTATCATCACCTATGAATAGTATCGGAGCACTACAAACAATATAGTCCAGAGGCAGAGGATTTTGCCGGCGCCATATCCTCCGATACTCTGCCATCAACAGCGTACGACTGGTCGGTGTGACTCTATGATGGATCTCCCTGACACCGAGACAAAGTCACACAACAAAAATGTTACTCAATTATTAGATACATAAACACGTAAAAAATAAATAGGTTGAAAAAGATAGTTACTTGTCCTTCTCCTTCGCTCCGACTTTTACAAGATACCATTTATCCTTTCCAGTGAACCGGAATTATATTTTCGATACAATTCACTTTTTTTTCATAGTACTGTAAGTTAATTTTCGGTATGCTAGACAGCGGCTATCGAAACTTTATTTCCTGTAGTCCAAAATAAAGCTGCCGGAAGTTTATTTCCGGAAGGTTAGGAAAATTCATGCGGATATATGAAGGAGAGGGAAGGAGACAATGAGTGTGTTTTGGAGATATTAATTTTAAAAAAAAATGAATTGTGGTGTAAAAAGCTATACCCTTACTAATATTATGCCATGTTTATTCAAATTGTACATCTACATATGTATTTACTTTTTTTTTTAGTCAAAAGAAAAAACTATCAACCATCACTTGCACATAAGCTGGAATGTTTGACTCTTATCCTAATTATCTTGAAAGTCACCCATATCATGACTTCTGATTGGTTGACAGTGTAAAAAACTTTACATTGACAGTGCATAACAATTAAACTCTTATTTTTTTTTTTTCGTGCTTACATAATACATATGTATTATTTTATATTTATGTAAATTTTATCATTTAATTATAGTTTATTTTATTTTATTTTTTATGCACTTATATTTTAATTTTGCTACCTCCCATAAATGTAAAGTGATTTGCTGCGTATTAAGATGCACCAAACATTTCTCAAAAATTAAAGCATTAAATTTGGTCAAGAAGATTAAGCCAAAAAAATCAATTAAAAATGCAAAAAAAAAAAAAAAAATATTATTTAAAAAAAAATGGAAAGTTTATTTCTGCAGATGCATGGAGCAAAATTTTCAGCTTAGGTCTCCATGCATGGTTGGTCTGGAACTTGTCTTCAACAGGTATTGGCTTGAGTCAAGGAAACCGGGCCATTATGTTTGGTGTTTCTTTGTGGGCTATATGGAAGAATCGAAACTCTTTTGTTTTTACAGGAAAAGTTGAGTTTGGTGAGGGATTGTGGTGCGTTATTTTAGCGCAGGTGGAAATGATTGTTGCTCAAGCTATTAAGCCTCCCTCGGTTTACGCAGAAAATACTAGGAGGGAGATTCACATTGCCTGGAACCCTCCTCCTTCTCAGTGCTTTAAAGTGAATGTGGATGGGCCATATCGTAGACATGAACGAAGGGTTGCTCGTGGGGGCTTGATTCGTGATTGCATGGGCCGGTTTATCACTGCAATGTTGGCTCATGCAACGCTGTCTGGACTGAATTATGGGCGCTACTTCTTGGGGTCCGTCTAGCTATAAGGCTTCATTTGCCTAACATGATGTTTGAGATGGACTCTCAGGTTATTGTCAATACTGTTCATTTGGGCTTTAGAAACAATAAATTTCTCCAACATCTCCTCAACAAGGTCATTGCTTTGCTCCATTTGCCTGATTGGAGTACTTCTGTGTGTGAGAAGTCTTACTCATCTCCGCGCGTCTACGGTGGGGAAATGTGTTCTTACGGAGATAAAAGCTACTAATCCAACAGTTCCAGAAGAGTCTCACCGGCCCGAAAGAGATGTACCGAAGCTCTCCAAGCCAAGAATAAGAATAAAAATAGAAACTTTTGTCTTATATTTTTATTTAAGATCTGGTATATCTAGATAACTATTTATCTATTCTATTTTTTTTTCGATATTAATAAAAAATGTTATATATAACAAAGTACCTGTTGGTTGTATTATTCGGTCGGCTCAATCTTTTTACTAAAATAAAAGGATTGAGCCGAATTTAATTGAAATAGAATTGCAATTCCATAGAACGAACGATAATTACTGGATTACAAAGTATCCATTGCTGGGAATTCAAATTTGATCTCCTTCCATACTTCGCAAGCAGCAGCTAATTCAGGACTCCATTTGCTAGCCTCACGGATAATTTGATTACCCTCACGAGCAAGATCACGTCCCTCATTCCGAGCTGAACTCCTACGCCTGGAACTCCTCTTTATTTACCGCATTAATTCCTTCTGCAAGAGTCATGTTCACTGCTCCTGCACCTCCAACTCCAACAGGAACTTCCGCATCTCTATTCGCATCTTCCTCATATGTAGTCTCTACGCTTGAAAAAAAAAGGCTTTTTGATCGCATCTGAAACGACAACAAGTGCGTGCATTTCCCTATCAAAGCCCTTGAACTAACCTTTTAGGCACGAAGGGCATTCTGTCCAGTCACTGGGTTACTCTGGGTATTCGAAGGTAGACTCAAGTTATTCGTTCGAGGAGAATTCCTATTCTGTATTTGTGTTGGGTATCCTAAAGTTTTCCTTGTTCAAACAAGGGGTTATCCCTCTGGTTAGGACTTCGAAGAAAGGATTATCCCTAAGGCTGGCTTGGGAATTCAGACGATATATATATAGGTTCACGATGCATTGCCATTAGAAATCAAGATATTGGGATTGGACTTCTCAATCGAAAATAGAACCAAGATATATCTTTTTGATCAGAGGTTGAATCGATCATCAGAAGAAGAATTAGGCCAAAAATTAGGATACATTCTGGGAAAATAAAACTTCCATCGAAGAGAAGGCATTGACTATTCGAGTGAGCCAATCCTTTCTTTGGTTCTTTATAGCTGATAATCAGTATAAACTCAGGGGGTATGAGTGCATGATTCTTTCTCCCACAAGCTTAGAGAAACGAGGATAAGCCTTCGCGTCCCCAAAGCTGTTTGGATTGTCTTATCTGTCTTCAACAACCGATGCTGGTCGTCTTTCATATCGAGCCATTGAAGCAGCGCGTCGGGCTATAATCGGACACTTCCATCGTGCTATGAGCGGACAATTCCGAAAAAATGGTAAGATATGGGTAAGAGTTTTCACGCTTTCCAGTTAATGAAGAGATGTCTCGTGCAATCAAAAACCGGACTGACCCTGTCCCTTTCCCGCGCCCTTCCTTAGCTCTAGCTTCGAACCTCCTTTGGGTTTTTGATTCACTTAACTCTTCGATTTTGGGATTCGAAGAAGAAAAAGAAAGGAACGAAAAAAGTAGAAGTTGATAATTCGAATCGCAGTGCAATATTTAAGTTTTCGTTTAAGTATCTTCTTTTCTCAAGGGTTCTACCAATTGATATGTTTCCACAAATAATTGAAATTCAATTTCTTGATCTGTATCTTCAATTTTTGGAAACTTATAAAGTTCCTGTTGAAAGCCTAGAAAATCGGATCAATTGATAAATAGAAATTGATGAAGACGATTTTCCTCATCTTTCTATCGTTGTGCTGTTCTACCCACTGCTTATCGATAATGAATCACTTTCATTTCGTTTTTGGTAGGGCTTTTCCCCATTGCCCTTCCTGTCTTTCTCTCAAAAGTAGTTTACAGTCAGACTTAAGGTATGAGAGAAGATAGATAAGTTAGTTATTGATAAAGCGGGTTTCGTCTCATTTTCCGGAAAGCCAGGGGCTAAAGAGAGAGCCAAAAAGGATCTTTCGTGTATAATCCTGCATAATCTCGAATGTTATCAGTTCCGGTACGTAGACCAAATGATACAATGCAAGCAAAAGTTCCTAGATTCATGGAGATATAGAACGCTGCAGCAGATTCAATTCATTCCGATCCTTTAGATCCGATGCAACAAGATCAGCTCTTTCTCTGGCTCCCTTACTTGTTTTCTACTATACGATGCCACAGGGAAAGCGCGGAACTCTTAACGAAAGAATGGTTACTGGACAAGAATAGGCCGGCCAAGAGAGAAGGAAGGGACGCCATCAGTTATAAATGATGGAGCGGGAATATGACTAGGCGAATTTCTTCATTGCCATTGAAATCCTTACACTTTAGTAATTTAGATTTGATGGGCCGATGGAGAATCAAATTAGGAGTTGTGGAAAGGACAAAATATAATACTATGTAAGGAATATAGCTAGCGTTCCTTCTGAAAAGAACCCGCATCGTTAGCTTGGAAGGCTAGGGGTTATAGTCGACGTTGATTTATCATTTTTAACTATAGCCTTTCCCCGTGGAAGTACGATTTTCTTTGGTGAAAGGATAGCAGTCAAGCCACAAGAGAAGAGATCATTAACATCGACGAGCCCGGGATCCTCTTGAAAATGGGAAGATCTAGGATAGGCGGCCAGTGGTTATTGCTCCTGACCATTCAAAAAATTCTTGGAAACCAATGTGACCTTTGGATTCTTAAGTAGGGGGCAAAGAGGAGCACGTAGGAATGCCGACCACTACATAAGTTTATAAAGGAGCTTTTAAGCCCTTTTGAGTGTATCAAAAAGAGATTCTTGGTATTGGTTTTGTGCCATGATTGGTGAGATTTTGCATTGATAATATTGTCAATGGTGGGAGTGCGGTTCGTTCGATAAATTCCTACCTCTCGATCTATTTCTGAGATGTTTGTATTTTTCAAAACTCCATGCATAACTATCGTGAAGCTAACCGGTGTGTTAATCTTCATGCAAATTTGGTTCTTTTCATTGGACTATTTTAGATAGAGCTCCTTCTTCTTTGGGCTTGTGCCCATGGGAGTGTAGTACACCTCGTATAATTTTCTAGTTTTTGTTTGCTCTCCCTTATTACCAAAAAAAAAAAAATTAAAAATATTGTCAAAATATATGAATAGTTAGCAAGGCAAACCAAACCACACATTCAAAATCAAAGGAACTCCAGTTAACAGTAATAACACATTAGAGTCACCGGTATGGTGGTTGAAACCTCCGCCCACTTTCGATGAATCCGAGGAGACCAAAACAAACAATCCCCTTTTTAACAACAACAATACACACACACACCCTTCCTCATTTCTTCTTCTTCACCTCTCTTTCTCTAACAATCTATTCCCATTCGAATCCATGGCCCACCTTCTCCACACTCCTTTCCTCCCTTCCTCCTCCTCCCTCCGCCGCAACCCCATTCCCCTCTCCGCCGCCCATCTCAGAACCCCCGCCGTCGTCCATGCTAAGATCCGTGAGATTTTCATGCCGGCCCTGAGCTCCACCATGACGGAGGGCAAGATCGTGTCGTGGGTCAAATCCGAGGGCGACAAGCTCTCCAAGGGCGAGAGCGTCGTCGTCGTCGAATCCGACAAGGCCGATATGGACGTCGAGACTTTCTACGACGGTTACCTCGCCGCTATCATGGTCGAAGAAGGCGGCGTCGCCACCGTCGGATCCCCCATCGCTCTTCTCGCCGAAACCGAAGACGAGATTCCTCAGGCCAGGTCCAAAGCCACTCAATCATCATCATCATCGTCATCTTCTTCCTCGTCTGCACCAGTTGCAGAATCGGACAAGGTTGCGGATAATGTGTCGCCAGTTAAGGCTCCCGTTGCGGCGCCGGTGGCTGCGGTTGCGTCGAGGCACCCGGCGTCGGAGGGAGGGAAGAGGATCGTGGCATCGCCGTATGCGAAGAAGCTGGCGAAGGAGTTGAAGGTGGAGCTTGGGAAGATTGTGGGGACTGGACCTTTGGGTAGGATTGTTGCAAAGGATGTTGAGGCTGCTGCTGCTGCTGCTGCTGTTGCTGCACCTTCTGTCACTGTTACAGAGGCGGTTCCTTCAGGGGTTGAGTTGGGAAGTGTGGTGCCTTTCACCACAATGCAGAGTGCTGTGAGTAGGAATATGCTGGACAGCTTGACTGTTCCAACTTTCAGAGTTGGTTATACCATTACCACTGATGCACTTGATGCTCTCTACAAGAAGGTCATTTTCAATTTTCATTTTCAAATTCAATGCATGCAATTTTCTTGTTTTTGTTAGGATCGTTAGGTTTTCTCTTCTTGGTCTTTGGCTATTGCTTGCTAATGCATTCATTTGCATTTGTAGTCGGATTGGGGATTAAATATCTCAGGTCAATGATATGTATTTATTTAATTAAATTACAGATTATGATTATGCTTAATGCTAGATGAATATCATATTGGTTCTTAGAAGATTTCGGTGGCCATTGTGTCTACTGTCTAATGGCACTTTATCCAATCAAAGAATATGGGTGGATGGTCAGGGCACTTGTGCAATTTTTCATTGCAACATGTACTAATTGCCTGTACTTTTCTTTCTCTATTTTAATGGAGATGTTGAGAAATCTACCACATGTCTTGTGTAGTTGGGATGACTTTCGTAGACTCGAAATGAATGGGTAGTTTAGTCAATGACAAAGCTAAACATAAGGATTCAGGAGCTTTCATATTGCGAAAAAAAGGGGATTAAAAATAAGCTATGGAAGAAATTTGATACCAGAGGCTATCCAGTGTAACTAATGTGCTTTTAAGCTAAATAAAAAGGAAAATTACTATCTACGTGTATATATGCATCATGAAATTGTCATTTTAACATGCTGCAGGCAGTTTTTGATAGTTTTAACATCTTCACTTTGAATTCCATGAATACTCTGGACTTCTGGACTCATGCCCAAACTGTTAATATCTGTCTACTGATTGATTCAATTTTACAAAATATCAGATCAAGTCAAAGGGAGTTACTATGACAGCATTGCTTGCCAAGGCTACAGCACTTGCACTGGTTAAACACCCTGTTATAAACTCTAGTTGTAGAGATGGCAGTAGCTTCACGTATAATAGCCACATCAACATTGCAGTTGCTGTGGCTACGGATGGCGGACTGATTACACCAGTGCTTCAGGATGCTGATAAGGTTTTTGATACTCTATATAGAGCAGCTTGTAATTTTTCTCCTTCTAATATAAGATGGTGCTTAGTTTAGTTGTAAAACTAAAATGGTATATTTGATGTATGTAATAGGTTGATGTCTATTCGCTGTCAAGAAAGTGGAAAGAGTTGGTTGATAAGGCCCGTGCCAAGCAACTGCAACCTCACGAATACAACACAGGTACCGTAATTGTTTGTAAATAGTACTTTATGACAATATGTAAAACATGTCCATGTTTATTTGTATATAATATCTCTACATGCAGTGGTGTGCTTGCTTATACTAGAAGCTTTAGATTTTGTTTGGGAATAAAAAAAGTAGGGAAAGAAAATTGTGTTGTCTTGTATATGGGTAGTTGCTAGAGTTCCATAAGTAGA
Source organism: Ammopiptanthus mongolicus (assembly GCA_039655645.1). Classification (NCBI taxonomy): domain Eukaryota; kingdom Viridiplantae; phylum Streptophyta; class Magnoliopsida; order Fabales; family Fabaceae; genus Ammopiptanthus; species Ammopiptanthus mongolicus. The sequence goes on along the minus strand of CM077347.1, from coordinate 10,822,169 downwards.
AATGAATTGACAGCTTCCTGGCTCATGCACTTCTTGCCTTATCACCAATTTCTTGTTTCATTACATGCAATCTCTTTGTTCCCATCATCATTGAAGTTATTCCATTATTAATTTTAATAACATGGGTATCTAAAATTTGATGTTATATAGCAAGTTGCAATAGCTTGTTTGCTTTTATTTGTGAGAGGTATTAATATTACGGTCAACAGTAATTCTCAGAAAAAAATAGTAAAGAATAAATAATCCAGGAAAAGAAATATAACATATTTATATTTTGTTGGGATATATATATATATATATATATATATATATATATATATATATATATATATATATATATATATATATATTAAAAATCTCAATGAAGTTTCAATTCATCAGAGGCTCCTTAAATTATATGGATAGCAAAATTGATATTTGACTTAATACTAATGTCATCAGAGTCTATGATTCATATTATAATAGGAGATATCTTGGTCCTAAAGAAAGGAATGGCTAAGAGATCAAATGGTTGACAATAGTTAGTAGAGTACGTGATTGTTGTGGGCTGTTGTGTCAATAGTTAATTCCAGTCTGAAGATTGGTTAGGATGTTCTGATGGATTATTGCATGCGTAGTTTAGACCATCTTGAACTGGATTCACCTACAACTGTGAAATCAATGAATTTATGAAACAAATTCATAATCCTGCAAAGGCATGGGTGACTTTGCACATCTGAGTTCTGACATATGCTTGCCCTTGGAATCATTAATTTTAGGTGTGGCATGGAATGTGGCAGTGTATGCTTAAAATGTTTACCCTAAAGAAGCATGATACAAATTTATATTATTTACCGGAAAAGAATGGGATATTATTATATCATAGTTATGGTTGAATGCCGTATTTAATGTCTGTGTTGCTGATATTTGTGCACCCTCATTTCTTGCTTTCTAGGCACTTTCACTCTTTCCAACCTGGGAATGTTTGGCGTTGATCGCTTTGATGCTATTCTGCCACCTGGAACTGTGAGTATTCTTACTTATGTTCAGATTATGCAAGAGTTGGGCAATCTGCTCAAGTTAGACCAGTGATGGGCGACATGAATGTGATCATTCTCTGGATTTACTTGTGTAGGGAGCTATAATGGCTGTTGGAGTATCACAGCCAACTGTTGTAGCTACCAAGGATGGTCGCATTGGCATGAAGAATCAAATGCAGGTACGTGAGTCCTGATATTTATATATCTAGGAGTACGATTTATTTTTTTGTTAAAGAGACGCAAATCCATATCCAGCCTTCTGTTTTCTTGTAATTGAAGAAATGTAAAATTGCAGGTCAATGTTACTGCTGATCATCGGGTGATCTATGGTGCTGATCTGGCTTCATTCTTGCAAACCCTGTCACAGATTATTGAGGACCCTAAGGATCTTACTTTCTAATCTCATTTTCCTCTATTCAAATGGTGCATTTTCTTGGTAACAAAGTGAAATACTTTCTTTTCTGGGTATGATTCCTCTCATCTTGTGGGAATATTAATCCTTGACAAGCAGAAATTGTGGAGCCGATTACTATCTACTCAGGATTTTGCAAAGAACAGGAGCGGAGCTTTGAATAGGGATACTGAATTGTAGTTTCTTAATGAGACTTTCAGTCAAATATGACATTTTCGTTTTTCATTAAATGTTGTCTGATTATAAATTTTTGTTTATTGGCCGTTCATTATTGTCTAATAATCTCCATTATTTGTGTAAGCATGATATTTATTTTTGATTATCAAGTCTAAAAAATTGGAACTCAAGATTGAAAGGGCAATTCTATTATCCTCCATCGTTGAGGTTGAGTTTTGATACTCCAGGTTATAATAGGTATTATGGTAAAATAAAAAAAACAAAACAAAAAACAAAAAAGGCCCCCATCTTCTTCCTTGAAGAATTCAGAGTACCAGAATTGAATTAAATACACCATATCCACTAAGCTCCCTGCATGTACAAGAAAATATGAGGGGGGCAAAAGATTATAGACATTTCTTGCTCAATCTGGTCCCTTTAGATCTAATTGGTAACAACAAATTTTATTAAATTTACAAAATTAATTATTTAGCAAAAATATCCCTCGATCTCCTTCCAACCACAACTATCAACACCCTCCACAGGCCCTTGACAGATCGGAGTTGTCGCCATCCCCAGGCCCCAACCACCTTCTGTGAATTACAAACCCATAAAAACCTTTGTTCAGGTTCGCCCACGGTGTATCCATGATTGCCTGCACGAATCACAACACTTCCCCACCTTTCACCTTTTCACCACCGCTCGATCTCATGCGTTGTTGCGAAAGTTTTAGTGCCTGCAGTCTTGTAGTTCTTTTCAAGCAAAGGTATGACTTTTTTTTCCGCCTAAAAATTGAACCAAGGGTTTTGTTCTTTCTATTGAAATAAATCCGCAAAAAGCCAATACGGGGCTTCCTGGGATCTATTCGTACTACAGAAGAATCAACTTTAGGTGGAGGCCGGAAGTTGTTCCTTCCAACTTTCAGGAGGTGGAAGGTAAGTGTTCACAGTAAAACAACTTCCATTGCGTCATTTGTCATTGGATGACCGAACTATAAAAGTGAATAAAACAAATTATCCCAAATACCACTGTAACATAGAAAACAAAAACGTTGTCATCATACAATGTTGGATTGTCCTAACACTTTGTTGTCGCACCATTTGGATCCCAAAATCCTTCCTCAATTCCTTCCCATGAAAAAGGAAATGACTTATTTGTTCTGCTCATCAAGAAGGATCTCATTTCGTTTGTATATCAATCAAATAATTATTAAATTAACTTAATCAAATTATTTATAGGAATAATAAAATTATATTATGACTAAATTAGTTTGATATTTAATTAATATATTGCTCAAAAGAATTTTTTTTTTTAATTAGTGTTTAACTATGTTTTTTTTAATTAAGTTATCTTATCATTTTTTTTGACTAAAAAAGATATTTATTCATTTAAATTAGTAAAATACATCAAAAACAACATACACACTAATTATTAAATATCTTTTTTAGTCATTTGATTCTGCTCATCAAGAAGTATCTCATTTGGTTTGTATATCAATTAAATAATTAAATAATTATTAAACTTAATAAAATTATTTATAAGTATAATGAAATTATATTATGACTAAATTAGTTTGATATTTAATTAATATATTGATCAAAAGAATTTTTTTTAGTAGTGTTTAACTATGTTTTTTTTAATTAAATTATCTTGTCATTTAGTTTACGAAGTTATATGCTTTTAAATGAAAAACTTTTGTTATAAAAAAAAATGAAAAACTTTTAGATGAGCTGATATTTTGAACCAAAAAAGAAGCATGCAAATAATTTAAGCTTATATTAATTTTAAAGTATGCAAAAAGAAAAAGTATGAAGCTTATATTAATAAGATTTAATTACTCCATGGGTCCCCGAACTATTTAGCAATTTTTAAATAGGTCCCTGAAATAAAAAAATTGTAATTGAATCCTTGCATTTTAAACGTTTGTAATCGGGTCCCTGAACTTGTTAATAGTTTGTAATAAGGTCCTTGAGATATGAGGCATTTTTAAAACCTTTGCTATTGTGGTGATCCAATGGTTCTATTAATCTCAAAGATCGACAAGAAACCTCAAAAGAGATTTATACGATGCTCTAATTACAAGGTTCTTATCACAGGGACCTAATTATAAATTATTTACAAGTATAGGGACTTAATTATAAATTATTTACAAATTCAGCGACCCAATTACAAACGTTTAAAATGTAGGACCCAATTACAAGATATTTAGAAGTTCAGAGACCAAATTACAATTTTTTTTTTAATTTAGATACCTATTTAAAAATTCTTAAAAAATTTGGGGACCAACAGAGTAATTAAACCTATTAATAATGATATAAAAGCTTATATTATTATTACACAATTATATAACTTAATTGTACATTTTATTTTAAAGATTTTGATGTTAGAAGATCTGGACTATAAGTTTGGATTAATTTAGTTTTATTCTAAAAAAAATCCAATTAAAAATTTTCTTGAGCATTAAATTTTTTTCGCCTAAAAATAAAGTAAATGAATCTAAAACATAGCTGAATTGTATAAATTCTCAAAACATGTTGTAGACAAGATTTCCACTTGTGTATTTCACTTCTTCCGGCGGCTGCAGCATCTTCTGAAGTTGCCCATTTCCCTTTCCCTTCGGGGCAGAGAGGTACAGTTACTTATTGCTGTCTTTGTTTCTGGGACATTGACGTTGTCCCTTTAGCTATGAAATCTGTGTGTCAGTGTTCTTGTCTGAAAAGGCTATTTTAATCATAATCATGCACAGTGCAGGTTGCAGGTCTTAATGGGTGCCATTGTTTTTGGCTTGATTATGTCCAAAACGGGTGTGGGGTTGTTGCCAAGACCCAGTTTTTCACTTGAAGGGAATCAGAGGAAGGTTGTGGCCATGGCATCCACCCTTCCTGTCCAACAGGTCAATAAGGGTCCACTGCAGTTGACAGGTGACTCCTTCATCAGGGACCATTTGAGGAAGTTGGCTCCTTATCAGCCCATTTTGCCTTTTGAGGTAGCTCTCATCAAACCAATTTCTTTTGTTTGTTCCCTATGACTCTCCCACAATGTTGTTGTTGTTGTTCCTGAAGTGTTCTGTGCAATGAATAAATTTGCTGATTAATATTTCTTTTTTTTTTTTTTGCTTTAAATTAGAAAATATATATTTAAATACTTAGTGCCTTTATCAGGTTATGGTCTAATTTGATTTTCCTTTCTCTCTTTGCTTCATTCCCTCTTTTGGTGCCGATTGTTCAGGTTCATTATGGTGCGACCCCTTTCTTTTTCTTTGTGAACTTGCATTTATTTTGTGTGTGATTGATATGTCATTTGCTTACACATTGTATCCATATTACGAACTCGGAAACTGTAATATCATCTCCATGTAGATCGTCAAGAGGCAAGGAGTTTGTCATTGGTCCCTATATTCCCCCCCCCCCCCCCAAACACTTGTCACTGGCTACTTTTGTGGGGGAAAATTGATCCATTGCATGACTGCAGTGCAATTTAATAACAAATCAAGATGATTTTTGCTGCAGGTTTTATCTTCTCGCCTTGGACGCAAGCCTGAGGATATTGTCAAGTTAGATGCTAATGAAAATCCTTATGGTCCTCCTCCTGAGGCAGGTTCTTGTACTTTTTTCTGTCAGTCTTTTCTACGCCCTTGAGTAAAAAATATGAATTAGTTCAGGTATAATATGAAGTTTGACGGTGAGATTCTAGTATTATCTTCCAAGCTTTTTAAGTTTTTAATCTTGAAGATTTTAAGTATATGCCAGGATCTTACTGGGCATTTCACCTTTATATCATCTCCCCGGTTGACTATCAGAGGTTTGACAGGTATTAGATGCCCTAGGATCAATGCAATTCCCATATGTCTATCCTGATCCAGAGAGCCGCAGATTGCGTGCAGCCCTTGCCAAAGATTCAGGCCTTGAATCTGAATATATTCTTGCAGGATGTGGTGCAGATGAGCTTATTGATTTGATCATGCGGTTAGAAGCAATGCGTTTTCTGTTTTAGATACAATTGTTTTTCTCTTTAATATTTATCTTCAGCATAGATATGACAGTTGGCCGTTCTTTATTTCTGCTTTCTTGATCTATGATTTACATATATATACTACAGTTGTGTGCTTGATCCCGGCGACAAGATTGTGGACTGCCCTCCGACCTTCACAATGTATGAATTTGACGCGGCAGTTAATGGGGCACTTGTCATCAAAGGTAAGAATAGGATTTCTTAAACTTAGATTTTAAATTTGTTCTTTTTAAGATTATAAATCTATTTTATAATTTTCCAATGAAAAACAGGATCCTTTAACAAATAGAACCTTAGATGGTAAAGTGGTTCATATTGTAAGGTAGGGGCCTATTGGGCCTATGTTAGGCTTGTTAGTAATAAAGAAGTTAGTTAGAGTTAGTTAGTGAGTGAGTTGCTTATAAATAAGAGGAGAGATAGAGAGAGAGGGCATCTTGGAATTTGAGTGGAAAGGGGCCTTTTGGACATTAGGGAGGTGCAGACCCTCAAAGTTCTGCAACATTGTTCATGTAATCAAGGGATTTTCCCCAATTTCTTAGTAATAGCATATTAGTTTCTATCAACTGGTATCAAAGCACTCGATTTCCGGGAGTGTGGAGAGTGCTACAAGGTTCAAACTCTAAGAATGGATGCAAGAATCGAAAACTTGGAGCGCGGGTTTAAGAGTCTGAGGAAGGCTTGGGAGGAGGATAAGCAAGAATGGAGGCGAGTTATGGAAGAGGAAAGGGCGGAAAGTGGCAGGCAATTCAGTGCGATAATGGAAAGGTACAATCGAAAATTGCGAAACAGAGGAGGCCACAAGCATAACGGGGGTGGTAGTTCATCCTCAAGAATGAGGATAGGTTCAGAATGGTTGGAAGTAGAGCGGGAAAACAAGAAGCAGTTACAAGAATCCCGAAGGAAGCTTCTAGAAGCCGAGGTGAAGGAGAAAGAAGGCGGCAGCGGCGGTATCGGAAATCACAATGATTCCCGGAGCCGTGAAGAGGAACGATGGCGTAAACCTAAATTCTCGGGTGAAGATGTGCACGGGTGGGTTAGTCGAATCGAGAAGTACTTCCATTCGAAGGAAGTAACCGATCAAGAAAAGATTCAAGAGGCCATGATAGCGATGGAGGGAGAGGCTGTGTGGTGGTCCAAATGGTGGGAGATATCAGCCCTAAATCACACATGGGAGGATTTCCGATCTACCGTAATACGGAGGTTCCAACCTTCACAGCAGAGCCAAGATGAAACGACACCATCGGGGGAGCCTAGAATTGAAAATAAAGAGGAATCAAGGAGAGAGGCAGAAACGAAGATGATCTCGATGGTTATACGAGAGTCCAAGAAGGGGCAAGAGGAGACAGAAACAGAGAAGGAAGATGGTGATGTATCTAAGAGTCAGAAATTCCAGAATTCAGATCAAGTTGACCGGAGGAGAGAAGAGGAAGAACACCAGAAAATTAGTATCAACTTGCGAAGAAACTCATCTCAGTCTTGGTCATATATGGTTGGCAGAATGAGAATGAAGACAGGGAACGATCAGGCACCGATTGTAGAACAGGGGCAGAAACACCTCACGATGATGAGAATTAAGTGTGTTTTCAAAACAGTGGCTAGATCACGGCCACCGTCGGAACCAACAGATAGGAGTTCGGTCTGGCCCCCACCACCAAAGAACCAAGATACCGGAGCGACGGCGCGGGGGGAAGAGATGTTGGTCGCTCGGCAACCCAATACCACAAGCAGCACAAAGACGGAGGAGACTCTACTGGTCAGGCCACCACCGAAACCGCCGGACCTGGACTGTCAAACAGCGGCTGATGGGCCACTCGCGATGGAGACTATGGTGGAGATAAGAGCCACCTTGTATTCCCACAGCTGCAGCACCGCTGGAAAGAAAGAGACAAGGGCAGAAATGAGATTACAACAAAACAGGTCAGTTTTTGACCTAATGGGCCAAGCCCAATCCTTCAATAAGGGGCATGATGTTATCAAAGGAAGTGCTAGCTGTGCCTTGTTTATTACTACGGCCATGGAGCAGAATTCATGCACGATTGGGCTCATTTATCAAAGTTACTTCAATAATGGGCCCCAATCCAAAACATTACCCACTTATCAGAAAGTGGTACTGCATTTCTCAGTAAATCAGCAACAGCTTTGCCTAGCACCACCACCTCATGTTGTTCTCTCTGTCCTTTTGCATTTCCCTTTAAACCAGCAACAGCAATGCCAAGAGAAGTTGCCCGAAGATGCTGCAATTTCCCTTGAGAGGTTACTTGCTATTCACCTTGAGGACAAGGTGAAAGTTTAGGAGGGGAGTATTGTAAGGTAGGGGCCTATTGGGCCTATGTTAGGCTTGTTAGTAATAAAGAAGTTAGTTAGAGTTAGTTAGTGAGTGAGTTGCTTATAAATAAGAGGAGAGATAGAGAGAGAGGGCATCTTGGAATTTGAGTGGAAAGGGGCCTTTTGGACATTAGGGAGGTGCAGACCCTCAAAGTTCTGCAACATTGTTCATGTAATCAAGGGATTTTCCCCAATTTCTTAGTAATAGCATATTAGTTTCTATCACATATCTGATAGCTTTTAAAGTTATAAATAAAAAAAATGTTCCTATCTTAATATTATTAATCCTTTTATACTTGTCAAACAAAAAACGAAGACTCTAAACAGATTAAATTTTGCTGTATTGTAAAATGACTCATATTTCTTTGTTGTAGATCTTTAGCTCTTAGACAATTAGACTTGTCTACTGAAAAGACCTTTCTGTCTTTTCAGTGTCTGTTGGTTTTTCTTATTATCCTGTCAAATGTGCTTAACCACCTGCATTATTCAAACTGTAGTTCCAAGAAGGGCGGACTTTAGCTTGAATGTGGAACACATTACAGAGGTTGTTAAAGAAGAAAAGCCCAAATGCATATTTTTAACATCTCCGAATAATCCAGATGGAAGGTAACTTAAAGTATCCTTTCTTTTGCTTCATTATTCTAGAGTGCATAGTTAGAGAAGTTAGATGCTTGAATGTGTCATAGTTTTGCTTTATTTTTCTGTTTTGCCCCTACTTTGATCCCCATAAGATCTTCTCCTTTAAACAAAAGTTCTTTGTATATGACATTTTGATTAAATTGCCATTTTGTTCGGTTACATACTTGCACTACCGTTACAGCTGGAGATGTTGGCTGGTCAATGTACATTGGGATTTTGACTGTGTATAACTTGAATATGCCATCTGTTTCTGAATGTCAGTTATTATGATTTCAAGGATATTTGTATGGTAATAGTGCTTCCCTTGTATTAAAGCATAAAATATTTAGTGTTAGCATCTTCTTAGAAATTGTATCATGATGAAGGCATTTTCAATAAAAAAAGTTAGCAATCATAAATCAGGCTTTAGTAAGGCTGCAGACTGTTGTTTCATCATTAGTATGCTGAAAATTTGAGTTCCCCTTCTGTTAGCTTCTGATCAAGTATATTTTGTTCTAACAATTGCAAACCAGTATAATTGATGATGAAGTTCTCTTAAAGATACTTGAGCTTCCCATATTAGTGGTGCTGGATGAAGCATACATTGAGTTTTCAGGAATTGAATCAAGGATGAGTTGGGTGAAGAAACATGAGAATTTGATTGTTCTTCGAACATTTAGCAAAAGAGCCGGTATGTTTATAATATTTTCTTCTTTTTTTTTTCTTTACACCAGGAAAATTGAGAATGAACTGAGACTTCACCTTGTTCCCTAATTAGATTTGAGCAAGCTGTCTAGTAGGATAATGTCTGAGTCATAACATCATGCCTAGTTGCCTACATGCCATATAGATGAATTTTGAGCCATTTATTTTTACTTGATTATATATTTGCATTGCCTGGTGGCAAAATTTCTCTGGAATAGATTGTTTGGGTTCTTTGAAGAATCTTGGATCTTACTGGCAGTCTTTTTTTCCTTACAAAATTTAGAGTTTTTGGTTCTTGCAAAGATGCCAAAATTCTGTGGTAGTGCTCGGTTTTTGCTGTTCTTTGGTGCTCTGCCAGTGGGTTTTTTAATGGGGTTTCTATGGTAGACATGCAAAGGGATTCATTCTTTGTTACATGGTTCTATCACTTAGGTTTAGCTGTTTCTTTTTGTTTTTTGTGAGGATGTCCTATCCTTTTCTTATGTACTCTTCTCTTCTCTTGCAATAATATTTCTTTTATTATCTAAAAAATTACAAGAGTTTTTGTTGAAATTATATTCTTAAATTTAAAAAACCTCTCCAGTATCTTCTGTTTCACTTTGAAACAATATCTTTTGGGATGCCATTTGCAGACTTTTTTCCTCCATGTTGCTGGTATTAAGTCAAGAATTGTGAGTCATTAGAACCTTGTGGGTTTAAGTTTAACATGACTAAAATTCAATGTCTGGAGGGTGATTTATGAAGATTAAGAAGGTTTGGGGGGAATGAGAGGCATAATGAAAGATAGTCTATATTTGTGAAAGAATTTGTATGGTGGACTTGAATAACTTTAAATAATCATTTTTATTGTTAACCACACTCCTCAGGATTCAAGCTAGGTAATCGATACTAAGACTTATCTCTCAAAATCAAATTATATTTGCAATTTTTTTTAATTTATGGATTATAGACTGATTGTTCAATTCATATGTTTATTGAAGTATAAAATTTTGTTGCTGATTCCTTATATTGTATTCTTATAACTTGGTTGGATTTTCTTGTCCTAGTGTGAACCATAAGGGGGCGTTTGGTTTGTTTTCTATTTTCATTTTTAGTTGATGTGTTTTCATTATTAATTACAAAAATGTTATCTTGTTTTCAAAGTCTTATAAAGAAAACAATGAAAACAACTTTTTCTTGTTTTCACCATTTCATTTGCGGAACTTTGAAAACAGGAAACAAAGTGAAAAAACAAGGTGACATTTTTGTAAATATTAATGAAAACTTATGAATTGGAAATGAAAACAGAAAACAAACCAAATGCCCCCTAAATTATTAACTTTGAAATGAATTACTATCTCAGGTTTAGCTGGACTCCGTGTGGGATATGGAGCGTTTCCTTTGAGTATAATCGAGTATATTTGGAGAGCAAAGCAACCTTATAATGTATCTGTTGCTGCTGAAGTTTCTGCATGTGCAGCATTGCAAAATCCTATCTACCTTGAGGTCTTTCTTTGTACTTTAGGATCTAAGCTCACATGTTATGGTTATGCACTAGTCGATTATGTTTATCCAAAGCCAAATCTAATGTGGCAGCGTCTTACATACAGAATGTTAAAGATGCATTGGTGAAAGAAAGAGGAAGGCTTTATGACCTTTTGAAGGAAGTTCCGTTCCTTCGACCATTTCCAAGCTATTCCAATTTCATTCTTTGTGAGGTTACATCTGGAGTCGATGCAAAGATGTTAAAGGTACGTTCCTTTCTATATCTTTCTACATATCACTTTTTACTTTTGTTTCTTTTCTCGTAGTTTCAAATAATCATTGGTATGTGCCAAATCAGTCACTGTATTTATGTTTGGAATTTAATTTTACAGGAACTTTCCCCCCAAAAAATTTTCATTTCAATAACCAATATCTACAACATAATAACCATACTTAAAATGCAGCCATCTCATTATGCTGTAGAGAATAGTTTTCTGTTAATGTTTTTGCCACCTTTATAGTGAAATAACCACACTCCAAAACAGAATAACTATACTATTGGAAGTGAAAGTTTGGGAAAGAAAAAAAAGATACACACGAAACTGGCATACAGTGCATCAAATGGCGCCACACAATAATTCCTTCTCAACATTTCAGTTATTGCCGGCGCTGGCATAGAAATGATCAATCTTCTTGAACATTTATTGTTTTGATTTCAATTTAATACATTCTTGATCTAAAAGGTATACTTTTTCTAGCAAAGGCTTTGCTTTATCCACATATTTTTTGTCAGATCATGGCAACAAAGTCACATGTACTGTTGTACACTGAGAATGGAGGAGAAATGTTTAAGATAGCTTTAGGTCGCCGATGTCAAATTTTTACTCTTTCTTGCTGTCAGTGTTTTTCATCTTTCGCTGTTATAAATAAAAGTGGGTCAATATGCTTTCTTCTAACTTTAGTTGACAAAAAACAAACTGGTGCTTTCCTTTTCTATGTCTTTCTCCAGAGAGGGTAGAGGTTGGTGGAGATTGGCAGATGTTCAGTTTTTCTTATCTGTTATTAGCCTTACTTCAATATTGTGTTTGCTGAGAAATGTTAGAGCCTTATGAGTGTGTTTCTTATATTTGTTAGCAATGGTATCAGGTCTTTGATTAATCTGTCACCTTTGAAAAGCAGTTAGCAAAAATCCTTCAATTGTTTTCTGCTATATTTGCCATTCCCAACTTTGACATTATGTCATATCAATGCAGGAGGACCTTGCAGAAATGGGTGTAATGATTCGTCACTACAATAATAAAGAGCTGAAAGGGTATGTTCGTGTATCTGTTGGGAGGCCTGAACAAACAGACGCCTTAATGAAGTGCCTTAGGAAGTTCTCATAGTTCTTGTATTCAGGAACTCTTTATTGGAACTCATAACTTCAGGAAAAACTAAAACTCATAGTCAACGAACATGGGAAAACTTGTCAAAGAGTAGTTTAATTAAATGGTGCGAAATTTAGGAACCATTTTTACACACCACCGAACATAATATTATTCGATTCATATCACTTGTTACTTGAGTGCTTCTTCGATGCACCAAAGTTAAAGTGGTGCATTCATGCTACTTGTAATTAACTGTCAAATTGAGTTAAGTGTGATTGAAAGATAGAGATCATTCCAGCCAACCTATTGAGCCAGTGAAAGCTATATTTAGTTATTTACAAAATTGTCATGTGAAAACTTGAATTTATATGAAGGGAAATTAGAAAACGACATCATCACCATCTGTAGCCGTTTCTCTTGCGGCTGCCGTCGCACCACTGCCACAATACCCCAGCTGATCTGCCCGCCATTGCACCACCCTTGTGCCGCTGTGTCCCAGCCGCCACTCCCGCCATTTGAGACCCCAAACCTCCAAACACGAGCAACCATGCCTCACTGTCATGCAACTACGAGTCTTGTTCCACCTATTTCCGGCTAAGCAAATTGTCAAGCCACCGTTGTGCGAATCACTTTTTCATTGCCAAGTATGAAGCCATTAAACATTGTTATAAAAATTTAAAGTCAAGGACTAATACTAACTAACTTTATAAACTTAGAAGATTAAACAGGAATAAAAGTTACTTTGAGAACAAAGTTAAAATCAGAAATTAAGTTATAAGATGAAAAGATTTATTTTACCTAAACCATATTTAGTGTTCTTGTTTGGAATAAGAAGATTTTAGTTTGTTGGTTTCCTCCTAATTTAAAAGTAACTTTCATACGAAGGTGTTGCTAGTGAAATTTCATAAAGTTTACTCTCATTAATCATTCGTTGACTTGAGCGTTAGAGTGTCTTCGTAAACACTGCTTCCTCCCGTTGCTCGGTGATTGATCGAAGAAGGAGGAGACTGAAGAGCATTTCAAAGCATATTCCAGGTAGATACTCAGAATTAGGTATTTGGACGGAACAATAACTATTAGGCACAACCCATGAGGATCACCATGCATCCAAGCTTGTATCGGCTCTAGACAACCTCATGTTTATAACAAATGGTGGGAAGGAAAGAAGTGAGAACGAATTTCAATTAGGTTTTGTCTATGCTTTCTCGACTTTCAAGATCTCACAAAAAAAAAAAGCTTGTTTGTCGTGCCCGTGGAAATTGTTCATTTAGTTTTGGTCCCAATCTCCCAAACCCAATAAGATTTGGCCCACTTCGTGACAACACTAACGGTTCTATATACGTGTCCCACCGCAACATTAATGGCCGATATTCAAGTCCTTAGACTATGTTTGACAACTCTAATAAGCTAACTTATAGTTTATTTGCCTAGCTTATAAGTTTGTTTGATCAAAGTAGAAGTGTTTGATAAACAAAGTTCTATTCTCATTAGCTTATAGCTTTAACTATTTTATTTAACTTATAACTTATTAACTTTTTTTCTCATTTTTAGCCTTATTATTTCAACGAAATTCTTACTTTACCAACTCATACCTCATAAAATAAAATTTATATAAAAAAAATCATATACTCATGTCATTTCATTTATATTATTTAATAACAATAATTAAAATTTAAATAAAAATTAAAAAAATTAATGAAATAATTATTCACTTGTTACAACCCTTGTTTTAGGTCTCCAAATAAATAATGTTTATAAATATGTTAAAATATTACGTTAACTTTGCTCCCTTTGTAGTCGGCAAGTCCCTTTTTCTTTCTATCTAACTCAGTTGGACCAAAAAAAATGTGGGCCTTGGAAAATGCTGTTGGACTTGGATATGGTGCATGATGATTTTTTGTCTTAAATTTGCACTTGATCATCAAAATTGGGTCAAAAGTTTTAGATTATATGACTAGACTATTTTATTAGGGTGTTACTTTTGACAACACTAAAAATTTTAATACACCACAAATCACATTTTATTTTTTTATTTTTTCTAAAATACCCCTATCTCTTAACTTTCAGTTCCTCCTATTCTCCCTCTATATTCTTCTCCCTCTAGTTATTACTATTATCACTCTCTGTTTTTTTGCTGATTTTAAGCAACCATTTAGGATTCGAGAGAAAACATGTATGATTGGAAAGCCATTTGTTGCTGCTCATTTTTTTTCTGAAACCTCAAGTCTGGTGTCTGCCATATACACAATGCAGAAAGCAGCTCTCCAGCATTTTGACTGTGTACACAATTGATGAATACCACCCTATTTTAATCCATCTGAACTCTAATATTAATTAATACAAGGGATATTCACAGTAAAGTTCAATTGAAACTTTCCTTCAACCATTCATCATCCTTCATCATGTTCTTGAAAGTAGTTTCCGAAAATTAAATTCTGGACAGTTAAAACAACCTTCCGGAATTTAAACTCTAGTATAGCAAAAATCAGAATTCTGGAAATTAATTTCCGGAAGGATGAATTTGCAGATATTATCTTAGTTGGACACAGAAAACGTAGAAGGGGAGGAGGATATGGAACTATCATGGAAGAAGCTATTCAAAGAAAAAAATTAGAAAAATAACCTATCAAAAGGACGTTATTTCAATGGGTGAGTGTGAGGAGGGAGAAGAGAAAAAGAGGAAGGGTGTATTTCAGAATATAGGTTGTGGTGTGTGAAGATAATTGATGGGTATTTTGGAGATATTAAATTTTAAAAAAAAAAATTGTGATGTATTTGAAATTTTAGTGGTGTAAAAAGCAACACTCTTTTATTAACTGTTTAATGTATAATAAATTTGGTATGATTAGACTATTTTATCTAACCCACTCATGCTCGAGACTTCTCTACTGGGCTCATACTCATCCTCTTATCTATGTTTATTTTTTCTAAACAGAGTTAAATTGAATTTTTAATTTATTTTTAACATATATGCGTAATAAATGTATTTTTAATTTATTTTTGTAAGGTCCATGATTTTTATGTTACTCTCTCACGTAAAAGATCTTACATTAAAATTCGCTTTAGGTCTAAAAATATGTTGGGCCGGCCCTGAATGGATGTAGCCACTTAAGTTTGACGCGATTTTTGAAAAAAAATATATATAAGAAAATAAAGTTATATGCTATTCCTTTTAGCCTAATAACAAATGTTTTATCCAACAAGCAGTATCAAAATAAAATTATGAGTTGTTGATTTTATTTAATTGACTTCTCTGTTAAAATTTGATGAACCTACTGTTGATGACGCCCGTAATAAGTATATAACTATTGTTTGAGCTAAGTTGCACCCTAAAAAATCAGGAGCAAGATTTTCCTTAAAGTTACTTCAACTTAGGTCAATGAAAGTGTCACATAGACAACACTTTTTCCCTTTAAAAATTTGATCGGTCAAATGTATATTTTTGGGTCAAATGTACATGGCAATTTGTATTTGTATTTTGTCCCTCTTATTTTTGTATTTGCACCAAAAATATTTTTGGTTCCTTTTATATTTTTTTTGGTAAGTAACCCTCAGTCATTCATTGATTATTGTTGTAACTTTTGGATGTGTATGTCAATTATAATAGTTTGATGGGTCAAATATTTAAAGCAAAAAAATGTTGCACAAGGGACACTTTGATTGACCCAAATTGCAAAAACTTTAAGGAGCATTTTGCACCTGATTTTTGTTGGTGCAAGGTAGCAGGCACCTATAACTGTAACCTCTTAAAGTTGACATTTTTTAAAATACTCACCTTACGTCCGGTTAAAAACATATGAGTAAAAAACCAATTTGGTCCCTGAAAGTATAAGGCGGTATCAACTTAGTCTCTGAATTTAACTAAATAGCAAAAACATCTCTGAAGTTGTAAAACGTTAATCAACTTAGTCCCTCCGTCAACCGCAGTTAGCTGACGCCGTTAACGGTGCTGATGTGGCGTGCCCTGTTGGCACCGTTAGGTGGTGTCCACGTGGTCAGGGACCAATTTGAAACTCTGAACCAGAGACTAAATTGATACTTACAACAGTCTTCTTCTTCTTTATCTTTCCCCTTTCTCTCTCTGCTCTCTCTCTCTTTGCTTCCTCTGTCTCGTGCGCTCTCTCTAACCACCCGTCTATAGACGGGTCCTTTCTCTCTCTGCTCTCTCTCTATCTCTCTTTGCTTCCTCTGTCTCGCGCTCTCTCTAATTACCCGTCTATAGAACCACCCGTCTATAGACTGGTGGTTCTATACATGGGTGAAGAAGAAGAAGAAGAAGACGATCGTTGCGAGTATCAATTTAGTCCCTGATTCAGAGTTGCGAGTATCAATTTAGTCCCTGGTTCAGAGTTTCAAATTGGTCCCTGACCACGTGGACACCACCTAATCAGTGACAACGGTGCCAACAAGGCACTTAACGTGCCACATCAGCGCCGTTAACGGCGTCAGCTAACTGGGGTTGACAGAGGGACCAAGTTGATTAACGTTTTACAACTTCAGGGACGTTTTTGCTATTTAGTTATATTCAGGGACTAAGTTGATACCGCCTTACACTTTCAGAGACCAAATTAGCTATTTACTCAAAACATATTCACCTTACGATAAACGCTTGATTCAATACATTCAAAATATATATATATATATATATATCTCAAAATGCTGCCAAATTATTTTCATTTTCATTTCATACCCTTTTCCAAGCTTACACGTACGGGGTGCAAGTTATTTCTTCAATTGGTCTTGTATCTCAATCCACTTAATTGGCACCAACTAACGAGGGAGGTAGGTTGAAGAAGAACAACTGAAGAAGCACTCTACCCTTCTTCTTAATCGCCCAACCATTAAAGAGAACTTGGTGCTATAAACCGTGGATTAACGGAACCAAGGAAATTAGAGTCACAAATCAAGCTGCAAAAACATTCCTCCCAGATTATGCGGCCGGTTTTGTCCAGTAAACTAAAAATATACATTTTCTAATTCTTGTTGAAGACAGCCGCTTCAGCGGTAGATGCCTAGTTTTTTTTTTATTTATTTAAAAAAAAGTCACATCAAATGAAATATATTATTCTATAATTAATATTATTCAATAAGCTAGCTTTTGATCCTTATTGTGCCCTCAAACGACAGCTAATTTAAATGGGGAGGGGAGGAGTAACGTTTGTCCAATTGATTGTATAACTCCAACTCACCAAACTAGCCTTTGAGCAATATCCATATAAAAAAGACCTAACAAAACCCAGAACCCTTCAATTGGTTACTAATTAAGATTCCTCCTACAAATCAACCTGTAAGATTAAAAAAAATCAGAATTAGGAGTAGGCATAAAGACGACTATTTACTATTTAGTAGACATGTATATATTTGCCAATCAAAAGGGCACACTAGAGATAAACAACTAAGCAAGCACGCATCATCCAAAGATTAAAAAAAAAAAAAAAAAACTACTAGAACTAAAAGAAGCAAAGATGGGGGATTCCTATTCACCAAACTAGCCATGTCTTTGAGCAATATCCAAATAAAAAAATACTAAAGAAAACCGAGACCCCTTCAATTGGCTACTGTATGATTCCTTCGCCTGCTTAAAAATTAAACTTCTTTTTTTAATAAAGTTATCATTATTATTTTTAAAATGCACTCGATAATTTACGGCGTTAATTATATGATCTCCCATTCTTGAGTGTTGAAGAAACTGTAAGAATTTACTGTATAGTTATTTTTAACCCTCATGAAAAAGTGCACTATTTCCAAATCAGTGATGCTATATAATACGAAAAAAGATTTTACGAATCTTACGAATAAATTATATACAGTAATTATATTGTGTAATCAACACAAATATCAGTCATGTTTTGAATAAGAAAACATATTGTGTCACATTCTTTCATCAAATTTCGTATAGTTATTGTTCGTATCATCTATCATTATCCTTTCCAAATAAAATATCTCAAGTTTCTCCTTTTAATCAAGCTTTTGTAATTACAAAAAACATAAAAATCTTTTTAAAATCACGCAACAATCTATAACATTGATGTACTTCCATCCTCAAGTGCGGTATGAACGGTAAGAGTTTATTGTATAAGTCTTGTTATCTTGAACCTCGTGCATGAGTGAGTTTATTAAGATTTTTTTTTTGAAAAATTATTTTCAACATAAAACCTTTTCAAAATTTTAAATCAATCAAACCCCAATGTTTTTAAAGAACTGTGTGGTTTTGAATTTTCTATGGCACCGGGGATACGTAGAAGCAAAATCTCAATTCTATCAAGCAGAAATTAAATTTTTCTATTTTATTTTCTTATTTATATTTTGTATTTTTTTAAATGGGGTAAGATAAATATTTTCAAGGTTATAATAAAATTCACAATTAATTTAGGGTAAACCAATTTAGGATGTGTGTATCGAAGGGTTGTGGGGTTTAGTCTCCGCCATTCTCTATACACAATCGACTACTGAATCTAAATCTGATTTTAAAGACTAATTTCTAAAGGTTTTTTTTTATTTTCCCTATTTTAATAAAATTGATGGCAACTTATTCATATTCTTTTTCTTATTTTCGTCGTCCTCGTCGCGGTTTCAGTCGCGCCATACATATTTCAGTGTATACAAATTTAAAAGAGACAAACCAAAAAATAATAAAAATAACAATATAAGTTTAATTTTAATACATTATAAATGTAAAAAAATTTACACTGTTAACCAATCACAAATCTTCAGTATAACTTTTTAGATAATTATTATAAGAGTCAAACATCTTGAATAACATGACAATTTGTGATTGGTTTATAGTGTAATTGTTTTTACATTGACAATGCATAACAATTAAATCCTAACAATATTCACATTTTTTAAAAAAGAAAGTTTAATTTTAATGTATTGTACAATTTTTTATAAGGTCTTGCTAACCAGTTCTCTAAGGGCATTGGTTAAAAAAATCATAAAGCAAAAACTTTACATTGAGAATTATAACTTTTAAACTTTGAAAAAATTGAATACACAATTTCTATTTTTGATTCTTTTGATTAACATTTGCTTTTTTTATGTTATCGACTTTTGAGTTAGTTATTATGAGAGTCAAATATTCTTAATGATATGACAATACATAATTAAATAACAGTTTTGTGCACTAACATTATATTAAAATTATAGTAAAAAAGAAAAGCCTCAGTCAACAAGGCATTAAATATATACATAGTCCATGTCCTTCAAGTCAATTACAAGGAACATGTTTTCCTTTAACATCTTTTACTATGTTATTATAGTGAAATGGTCTGATTAAAAGGTTTAAATGTGATTTTTTTTAGTCTTTTTGCTTCTTTGACTAGTCATACAATGAAATTAGGACATTCTGTTAGCGCCCATTGGATCAACTTCCTGTCCTGAGCTGGATGATCAGAAGAAGTTGCAGGAAAAAATCAAAGTTTAGAACTAAAATAGTAATTATAGGTTTGAATTCGTTTACTTTTGATTAAATAAAGTAGGATAAAGTTTGGTTTATGGAATGTTATAACAAGGTAATTATTACATTGTCGAAAATCTTATTTTCAGGAATATTTCGTTCCTACCTTCACACATGAAAATTTTATTTTCGAATATCTTTTATCACTTAAAATAACTTTTTAAAATTTATATCAAACATGAAAAACTTTTATTCTAATATTCACATTAGCAGAAATATTCAAATATAACTCATGTCAAATTCTCCCTAGAAGAGTTGTGCTCTATAGCATGAAAATTTTTATGCGAAATCCATCACCAACAGAACGAGGGAACATTTTTTATTTCATTTCAGCCAACAAATGACAGTTAAAAATAACTCCAATTCGTTGGAAATGTAATTCAGTTTAGTGTTAGTTAGTGTTGATAGAGTTAGTTACTAAAATAGTTAATAACAGTTTGTTAAGTGTGAATGTATAACACTATTATAAATAGTAGGTGCATATGTACAAGTGTGAAAGAGTGATTCAAAGTGAATAATAATGAAAGTGTGATCAATAAATTCAGAGCATTATTCTTTCTTCCTCTCAATATTTCTCTCTAATGTGTGCTTGTGTTTCAACATGGTATCAGAGCTATACGATTAGGGACCTGTGGGTGGTCCCTGGCTGCTGTGCTTGGGTTTGATGAAGATTTTCTAGTTTCCTTGCCAATTCTTGATGGCAACAATTTCGATCAGTGGGTCGTGAAGATGAAAGTGATGTTCAGGTTCCAAGATGTATCAGATGTGGTGGTTGATGGTGTGCAGGATGAGGCTGATAGTGCAACCTGTAAGAGAGATTCTATAGCTCTCTTTATCATCCATCAATGTCTGGATTTTGCCCATCTTGAAAAGATTTTCAAGGCAAAGAGTGCTAAAGAGGCATGGGAAATCTTGCACAAAGTTTATGGAGGTGTTGATAAAGTGAAGAAAAGGAAGTGTGTGGTGGCAAAGAAGAAGCCAAAGAATTATTCCGAAGAGGAAGGTGTTCAAGGCTTAACGGTGTCGTTTTGCAAGTGCAAAGAGCAGAAAAGTGAGGGCAGTGATGCAAAGAAGAATACATATCTCTGTGTGGCTTACGAGAATCTAAGAAGGTCTCAGAAAGAGTTCTTCAAGAATCACCACAACGACGAAGAAGATGGAACTTCCACCGATCCAACTGCCTGCAATGGCAGTGGTGCCCCCGAGGGAGACAGTGGCAATGAGGAAGTCGACGAAGCTAGAAGTCCAAGTGAATCAATCAGAGACGACAAAGATCAGGGTTTGTGTGCAATGGCGAATACAATGACGAGCCCAGTGGGCGTGAGTAATGAGAGTGGTGGGGAGCAAAGCTCACACGGTTCTTCATCAGTGCAGGGGAGCAGAGCCTGAGCAGAGTATGCGGCAATCATGGGGATTTGGGTTTCGAGTAATATAATCATCCCACCACCACCATAGGAAATCGTTCTCGTTGCTATGGCCGATTCAGTAAAAACAAAAAGTGGTGCTTCTTTGATGGATGGAGAGGGGACAGAGTTTTTTGGGTTGCAGGTAACCAAGATGGATGTCAGAGGGTTTGGATTTGGTGGCAGTGAAGATGCTACCCGCCGCGAGCCCACAAACAGGGGCCATTGGGAAGATCGCCGACGAGTTGCAGGAACAACAGCGAAAACAACTTGATCTGATTCTTGCATTGGGAAACTGTGGTGTATTATTCGAGTGCTAGGTGGTCGAATCTTGTGGTGAAGGCATTGATGGAGGAGAGCGAGCTTTCGCTGTCACTGCTCGTGAATGATAGCAGAATGGCGGAAAAACGGCGAAAGGATTGGATGGAGGCAACGAGTCCACCTGTATTCCCACCATCACCGGAGCCACCTGACTGGAGCCTATATGTGTCGACTGGTAAGGCGGTTTCAACTGCACCGCCATCGCTGTGCAAGGGAGAAATGGAGTTGCTTCCATGGAGGACTATCGTGAGCAAGAAGGAGAAACAGACAGGGGCAAACTTGGAAATTTGCTTGGAAAGTTCATCTCTTGACCTCATGGACCCAGCCCAATTCTATGAAGAGAGTCCGTGGTGTATCAAAAAAATTGAGATGTATTTGGCCCAATCTTTTAAAAGAGTTGCTGGTTATGCGAGGTTCATTTATCATAATTCTTTGAAAATTGGGTCACAACCCAAAATAGTGAGAAAGGCAAAATCTACATCTTGTAGACAATGAGATCTAGTAAAGTTTGGGGAAACTGAATTATAGGGAGTGTTGGAAATGTAATTCTGTTGATAGAGTTAGTTAGTGTTGATAGAGTTAGTTAGTGAAGTGGTTAATAACAGTTAGTTTGTTAATTGTGAATGTATAACACTATTATAAATAGTAGGTGCATATGTGCAAGTGTGAAAGAGTGATTCAAAGTGAATAATAGTGAAAGTGTGATCAATAAATTCAGAGCATTATTCTTTCTTTCTCTCAATATTTCTCTCTAGTGTGTGTTTGTATTTCAAAACGACTCAGCTAACTAGCCATGACTTTGAGCAATATCCAAATAAAGAAGAACAAAGAAAACCGAGAACCCTTCAATTGGTTACTGTGATTCCTCCTACAAATCAACCAATAAGATTAGAAAAATCAGAGAGAGTAGGTATAAAGACGACTATTAGTACCAAACCATAATACATCTTAGACATGCATGCATATATTTGCCTATAAAAAGGGCATGCTAGAGATAAGCAACCAAGCAAGCAAAAACAATTGCACGCATCATCCAAAGAAGGAAAAAAACACTAGAAACTAAAAGAAGCAAATATGGGGGAATCCTATTTCAACAAGGATCACCTGTTTGAAACTTCCTCTCAACAAACAGAGGATGATGCTTGCCTCTCTGCAATGCTGCTCAGTACTAATCTTGTATATCCTGCAGTACTCAATGCTGCTATTGAGCTCAACTTGTTTGACATCATTGCTAAGGCAACCCCACCTGGTGCATCCATGTCATCCTCTGAAATTGCTTCTATGCTGCCAACCCAACACTCAGACTTGTCTAATAGGCTTGAACGCATGCTGCGTTTGCTTGCCAGTTACTCTCTTCTTACTTGTTCCACTCGCACCAATCTGCATGGTAGCACTGAGAGAGTTTATGGACTCTCACAAGTTGGAAAATACTTAGTCTCGGATGAAATTAGGGGCTACTTGGCTTCATTCACAACATTTATCTTTTGTCCAGCATTGTTACCGGTTTGGTAAGTGATGATTTTAGTTACTATACATAAACCACGCATCATGGAGATGAATAAAAATATGTTGTACCAAAAAATGGTGTTTTGGTGTCCCCCACCAATCAAATGTTGGAAATAAGCACAAATACTAATGAGTTGTGATTTTATTTTCTTAAATGTCAAATATAAATGCACCACATAACTTTACACATGTTAAAAGGGTGATTTATAAGCACAAAAAAGGGTGATTTATATTCCCAACCAAGAATTTCTCATCATGTAGATGCATTTTTTTGGTAGTCAAAATTTAGGGTATGGGGATGGTGTCCCAGTCCAAAACACGGAAAACCTCCGGACTTTAAGATCACTTACAAAGAGATTTACATTTACCTTCCCCCAAAGAGATTAGTGGGGGCTCGAACCTACGGCCTGTCAGATACGAGACCCTGCCATGCTCCACTGGATCAACCCCTTGGGGCTATCATGTAGATGCATGATAAGTAATAAATTAAGTGAAAGTATGAGCAGGAATTCTAATCATATATTCTTTTCAACACTTTTTTTAATATATTCTTTATAATTGGATGGAGTTCTTATGAGATTTACTAAATTACACTAACGATTCACTATTTTTTCCAAAGTGTGTAGGTTACTTATTTCATATTGCCTGATTAAAAGATATAATCTTACTTTGCTTCTGATGGCCTTACAATAATTTCTTTCCAGGTTGAACTTTAAGGAAGCAGTGGTTGATGCTGACATTGACCTGTTTAACAAAGTTCATGGAATAACCAAGTACCAATACATGGAAAAGGATCCAAAAATGAACCACATTTTTAACAAGGCAATGGCCGATGTATGCGCAACAGAGATGAAAAGAATACTTGAAATATATACTGGATTTGAGGGAATATCAACATTGGTTGATGTAGGAGGTGGAAATGGACGAAATCTCAAAATGATAATCTCCAAGTACCCTTTAATAAAGGGAATTAATTTTGATCTGCCCCAAGTGATTGAAAATGCACAACCTCTTCCAGGTAGCATGATATAAATGTGACAGAAGCCCTATATATGTTTATTTTTTACTTATAATTTGTCAAAATTATTAATCAGCAAACTACCAAATTTTGTCAAGGGATTGAGCATATTGGAGGAGATATGTTTGCAAGTGTTCCACAGGGTGACGCCATAATCCTAAAGGTTAGTATATATAGTCAATATATATATATAACTTGATACTTCATAGATTTATCTAATCTCATTATTAAGGTGCTTAACATTATCTTTTTCTGTCCTTGGTACCATTATTTTAGGCTGTATGCCATAACTGGTCAGATGAAAAGTGCTTAGAGTTTTTAAGGAATTGTCACAAAGCATTATCACCAAATGGGAAGGTGATTGTCGTGGAGTTTATTTTGCCAGAAGAACCAGAACCAACAAAAGAATCCAAGCTTGTTTCCATTCTCGACAATCTCATGTTCATTACCGTTGGTGGCAGGGAAAGAACTCAGAAACAATACGAGAATTTGTGCAAGCTATCTGGATTTTCTCGATTTCAAGTTGCTTGTCGTGCTTTCAATTCTTTGGGAGTGATGGAATTTTATAAATAAGTTAATCAACGGCAACTTTGAATTTTAATATAAAAGTATTATGAGTGAAGTGATAATAAAGACCTATGTTAAGGTCGCAAGTTTCTTGTTTAACTTTCTGTTTGGATGTGATGTAATGTTCATGCATAATAAAATAAATTTGGGTTTCTTACCTTTTGAGGTTTTTTGTTGACATAGTTTAATTTCTTTCTTGATATGGAGTAGACATTGTGGGAATTACAAGTTGCGTAAAAATGTGGATGAAGAAGTCTCACGTAAAAAAGAATTTGACAAATTAAAGGCTATATAAGTGATGTCAATCTCATATATGTGATTTTTCACCTAACTCATAAAAGAATATCACACAGCCCATGAAAAGAGATCTCGCGTTATATGACGCTCTCCCACATCCTACTAGATAGGAGTATGAATTAATAAACAGCGATGCAGTATATGAATAAAATATTAAGAAAATTAAACTTTTTTACTAGTAGCTGATTGGAATCTCCGTGGCATTCTTCAAATCACGTCTTGGACGTGAAAATTCAGAAGCTACAATAGCTTCTGCTGGTAGGACGCACGTTGGGTCATTCTCATCAAGTTTCCAAACATTGCATTATTTAGTTTCCTCGGCAATGGTTAGTTTTTGGATTAAGGGTATGTTTGGATAAATATCTTAATTAAACGTTTATTCAATAAACTCTTATTCAAATAAGTTAAAAACAACTTATTTTCATAAGCTTATCTGGCAAGCTTATAAAAATAAGCTAAAAAGGGCTTGTGAAAATACCATAAACTATTTTTGTATAAGTTTAATTCCATAAGCTATTCTCATAAGTTTTCCATAACCTCTTCCAAACACATCCTAAATAACATATCTCAAATTAAATGAAATCTAAATTATATACACAATCTTAATACCCTAATGAGAAAAATACATTCGAACAATTATGCCTATAGACCTAACTCTGAAATGTTCGAATGAAGTCTTTTATTTTGAAATGTTCAGATGTATTGACAATTGATCCAATGAAATCGAGAGATTCCACAAATAGCGCCACAGAAATTTTCTTAGCGGAATGATCAGAAAGCGTTGTACAAACAAGTCAATTTTTTTAATTAAATTAATTAGTCAGTTCAACATATGCTTTTTTGTGAGAACATTTTGCTATTGTGAGAAACAAGAATAATGAAATTTTTTTTTTGATAATTGAATCTTGTTTGAACAATATTAATAAATACTATATTCAAGAGTAAATTTTGGACGCTTACTCTATTCAGTAACTTTTTATGAACATTGAATTTAACAAATTTAATCATTAAATCACGTGATATTATGTTAATAATTGTACATATCAAATACCAACTTAGGTTGGTCAAAGTGATGAAAGCTTGGTCCCTTAATCAAATGGTCAGGGGTTCGAATCCTGACTCTTTCAAATGGAAAAATATCTAGTTGGGAAGGGACTATCCACCTTGTGTGCCTTTAGATTCCCCGACCGAGATTAGTCACTATTAACGACGGTGGATACTTCACACCTATCACATGGATACCAAAATTTTTTATAATAGGAGTGGTGTTTTAATGACTATTACATTTTGCTTGAATGTAATGGTGTTATAAGAGCATCTCCTACGATTTTCATATAGGCAATCCATTTTATTTTTTTTAAATGGGTTATCTCAATTTTAAATAACACAATCAATTTTTACTCAAATTGAAGCTTCTATAAAGAAGTTGCTTAATTCACAAATATCTCCTCCCTCTTCAACATCTCATATTCTTTTTTCTACATGTACACACATAAATGATCAAATGTTAAGCAATCCATAAGGAATGGTTGTTTATATAAGCAACTCTCCTCCATTTTAAGCAACACATAAGCAACTCAAAATTATATGTGACGTACCGAAATAATATTTTATTGTTAAACAACCCATAAGCAACTCCCATTAGAGTTGCTCTAACAGATCTAACATCAAGAACTTATGTGGTCTAACTTCGAAAAGTTAAAAATTATTTAGAAAACTAAATTGAAAACAAAAAATAAGCTGAGAATAAAAATACCTATTTTACCAAAATAATATAATAAAGTAACCACTAACTGTAATGGATATAGTCCAAATTTCAGTGACATAATTTTTCCAAGTGAATTGATTGATATGGAGAGATTGTCTCTGGGTCAAAGGGGTTGGGTGCAGTAGATGTGAGAGAGAAATATCACAATGGGCACACTTACACATTTTCCACCCCACTTTTTCTTTGTTTTACAGGTGAAAAAAAAACCCTTTCCGAATATTTTCTGGCAATTAATTTTCGGAATACAAAAAATTTGTGTTTCGACAATTAGTTGTCGAAATACATACATGTTTTCTTGTATTGCCGGTAGATAAAAAAACTTGAAAAATTTCGGAACATAATTTTTTTATATTTCAACAATTAATTACAGTAACACAATTTTTTTTTGTATTCCGGAAACTAAACGCCGAAAGATCAAAAAACTTGAAAAATTTCAGAACACTATTTTTTATGTATTCCAGCAACTAATTGTCGAAACACAAATTTTTTGTATTCCGAAAATTAATTACCGGTATGTTAAAAAACTTGAAAAATTCCAGAACACAAATTTTTTGTATTCCAACAAATAATTGCTGATACATCAAAAAACTTGAAAAATTTCGAAGCACAAATTTTTTGTATTCCGACAATTAATTGCCGGAACACAATTTCTTTGGCGCAGAATGGAGTGGTGTAGAAAGGGTATCTTGGGAATAAAAAAATTAAAATAAAGATGTTATGATGAATAAGTAAATAGAGTGGTGTAGGTAGCGATTCCCGTATAACAATCAATTGACTAGTGGTCTAAGCCATGACTTGGACATTACTCAACAAAAATAAAAGAAGACCAATAGCCGTATACTTGGTTGCCATCACTATTAAGGACGGGATCCTCTCCTTTTTAGCTCTCATATGAAAAACATAGAAACAAAAGTAAATTTTTTTGGTTTCCCTGAATATCCTTCACGCGCAACTGCAAAGACTAATCCCTTGAGGTATTAGACAACATTTAAGGGTTGACCTCTTCCAACAAGGTTTTTTCTATACGCAAGAACAAAGAATCGAACCCTTGATCACTTGCTTAAGGAACTCGAATTCGTTATCATTCGGATCAATTACATGTTGATAAACAAAAGTAAATTTAAACAGACCCATAAACAAAACAAACCTGTAAAAACCCACCATGACCGTATCTATACCCATACATTATATGCACGCCCACTACAAGGCTGCTAATGCTCGAGGCTATGTGAAGTGCTCCGTGCCATATTAGTGTTGAACGTAAAAACTCCGGCCGTAGTTAAAACTTAAGGTAGGGTGGTTCTTACTTCTTCTACTATATTTTTAATTTACTTGTACAATTATTATTTAGGACCCTTTTGGTTATTTAATTTTAAAACTTTGGTCATTCAAAAGTATTTACTTTATAGAGCATAATCGCATAGCCTTTCTTTTTACACAATAGTCAAACTACTTGTAAACCAGTGCTTTAAGATAGAAAGTTTGTATTAGAAATTAATGTATTTAATATATTAAAGATTCAAAAATTATAATTTTCAATAAAAACTTTCCATAGGCTGATTCCTCATCCGTTAGTAAGACCTTTAAAAAAATGTCATTGGTAGTTTGAACATAATATATTCAGCCTTGTGGGCCTCAAATAAAATTTTA